>OY986041.1:90923241-91523241 GCA_963920215.1 Nineta flava
GACACTTCAAGAGTATCGTTCATTCTTCAAATTTGTCAAAGTCAATTGATATTCAATCCGTTTGACTGTCGATTAAAATAAACATTTCAAATGTTGCCCCAATTCCTAGAACATTAGTTTGTATTTTATAAATACGTATTTCAAATACAATGTAGTCATCATCAGTATGAATAAGTTCATCGTAACTCTCTCTGGGATATGGATTCAGACAAATGTTTCTTGTTGCTAATTTGGTGCGTGTCTCACAAAATTTGGCAAAATTTGAAATGTAATTTCAAAAAACTTAGATTTCTCTTTGATTATTTTAATAATATTTATTTGTCAATTAAATGCTTAAATTTGTTCACTATTAAAATACTAACAAATTTTAAACTGAATGGGTTAATCACATATCGGCTGTTTATAAAAAAAAAGACGTTGTCTTTTAAAAGCATATTTGTATTCATTAGAGTACATATACTATCTGGAACAATAGGGATGGAGGCGTCATTTTTGAACTTTATTATATAACAAATATAACCTTTCCCTAAATATATAGTGTAATTTTCATAACAAACTCAATTTAACTTATTTTCATGTTATGCGGAAGTTGATTTGTTTGTTTTATAAAATATATAACACAATCTATCTTATCATCTATATACACATAATATTGTATAATAGTTTCATGGATTTCGTTGCTTTTTGATAAATCTTTTGTACACTTGAACTTTATAATATTAAGTTAGTGGTATATTTTACTTTTTTTCATGAGGCACAATGGCACAACCAAAATAAATGTTTACATTTTTTATAATATATTAGATAGATTGTAGAGGCTGCCCAGGACGGGCTACACTTCGACCTTAAGGTCCATTGAGATGCCTAAGGATATGAGGATGTGAATGGAGTGGAAGAAATTTTTGTGTATAGACTAGGAATTGGTAGGATGTGCGACTGCAGCCGACTATGATAGGAACTATGCCGATATTCATCTGGAATTCGTGAAGGAAACTGCAGAAAACCTTCTTAAGCATAGCCGGTTACTTCGTTCTTGTCTATACGCCGACAGTTTAATCAATTTAGCGCCTCTTTTTTTTCTTAATAATTGAAAAACTGCCGATGTCGGGATTCAAACCCATAACCTCCCAGTTTCCAAGTAAGCATACTGCGCAGTCATATATTCTATATATTCAGAAGTGATTGTTCAATTTCAATATATAGTAGGGACAATGTCAAACGATAAAGTTAGTTTTAAAAGTTTATAATTGATTCCTGCCTTATTGATTCGGTTTTCGAAAAAATACTTCGAATAAAAGTCGTTCATTATAAACATAATAACAACTTTTATTCGAAAAGGTTTTTCGAAAACCAAATTAATAAAGTACAAAACAATTATAAAATTTTAAAAACTAACATCACCTTGTGACGACTATGTAAATAGAGCGTCAAAAGTGGAGCTATCATTTAAAAATTTCATAATTGATTTGTGTCTTATTTATTCTAGTTTATGAACACCGTTACAAAGTCGGGACTAAACTTAATATACCCTGGTATTTGTTTTATATACCCGGTATAAAAATTCATTTCAGAACTAGAGTCTTCTATTTATATTTTAAAAATTTAACTTTATGTCGGCAGTGATTAAGTTTTTTGTGAATATTATAGCCAAAATACTTCGCCAAAATTTTGCAAACAAAAATTTGCAAAAAAATTATACATAAATGTTTTTTGAACGCACAAAGATATGTGGTTGAAGCTCATTTCTGAAAAATAGATGGTATGCGTTAATGGGAACGTTTTTCCATAAGTATTTTTCTACAAACTTTGCACAAACCATTTTCTCGCGTGAAAGCCGTTTATGCTTGAGAACACGCCACTATTTATACATATATAAATGAAATTTATTAAAAGTTATCATTATAAAAGAAGTTACTAGCCCACTATATAGAACATAATTCTTTTTATTTTTATTTTAATGAATTTATTTTGGCTTGCAAAACGTTGAAGTTGATTTTCCATTTTTATTCCACATATTAATAACAGCATTTAACTATCTGGTTGATGGATAACGAAGATTGTTTTGATATGTTGCATAACTCGGATACCAAATTAAAAAAGCTATATGAACGATCATAATGTTCTAGCACTGACATATAAAGTAGTAACCTTGAAGAGACACATAATTATTTTCTTCTAGTACTTTGTTTTCAGCCATTTCAACGAAAGCTATCCACATTTGCGTTTATTTAAATGGATGCTAATGCATTTTGTTCGTAAACAACTATCCAACAAATTTTGGCCATGAGAACTTTCATTCAGAATGATTTAACGAATATTTTCAAACTGTTTCAGAAAATTGGGCCATAAGCCATTTTCCTACCAAAAACCACAAGGTCCTTTCTGTCGCGGTATCTTGGCTCTCTTTTTAACTTTAAAAAAAGGAGCACTATCGAATCTATACATATTCGAATACTCGAAACAAAAAAAATAAACAAAATGATTAATTTTCATCAACAATTTCTTTATTCAAACAATACTAATTTATAACAATGATTAATTCAACAATGGTAACTTCAAACCGCACTACTGTTCCTTTCCGACTGAATTTAACAACTGACTTAAATTGGGTTAAGCACCGGCTTTATATACCGTCGCAACAACATGTTTAGACGATTCAAAAAAAACATTTATAAAAAACCAAATCTTGTTTATCCCAATAAAGTTAGTAACCCAATTTAAAACTTACATAAGTTATACAATTAATAAGCGTTTACGTTAATTTAAAAAAAAAATAGTTTTGCTATAAAAGAAATCATATATTCTTTTTTTTTTAAATAAAATAATTTTAGATCTAGAACTATTTTCCTTATTATTTTCTTTTTGTAATTAGATCGTGTGCTGAGGTCTTAAAAATTATTTCACTAATTTTCATTACAACAATAACGACTTTAAATATTTATTCAAAAATTTTAATAAGTAGTATTTTGATATAAAATATAAATCGTATTCATTTCTCATCCGTGTACAATAAAATAATATAATTTTTTTAGGAAATATCAACAAATGTGTAGAATAGGAAAAACTGACAAAATATAAAATAAAAAATTTTAAGAAGCAAAAATAATATTAAAATATTGAACTCCATAAATTTGCACAACTGTATTATAAATAATCTTATAAAAAATTTTTTCTTATATCAATTTATTAAAATATTTTACTTTTTTTGTTCCTTTTTTTATTATTATATAAAAATAAAAAAATACAATTTTATTTTTACCATCATCTATGTATTTACAAAAGTTTACCTGGGCAAAAATTAATTATATTTTAATGTATTTGACGGAAATGTGTTCTTTTTATTCATTGGCATGTTGTGAAATTACATGCCTATGATCTGATAGATAGATAGATAGATATATCTTGCAGTGTTTACTATACATAAAACATTCACCAACTGCAATCTACAATATATTATTTACAAAATTTAATTCGTACTTTCAAAACATGTTTAATACTTTTTTTGTAAATAAATTATATTTGACTTCATAACTTTGTTTAATTCATTTGATTTAAAAAAAACTTTGTGTAAAAGATTTTTAAAAAAATCAAAACTAGATCTTATTATTTTCTATTTGTAATTATAAAAAAAAACTCCTTTCTTGAGGAGAAACATATTTTCTCTTAAATATTTTCCTCAATACTTATACCTAGAAATATGTGTTAGGTCCAAAGAAATTAATTCTTAATAATTTTCAATACAATAATATATATATATATATATATATATATATATATAAATATATATATATATATATATATATATATATATATATATAAAGGTGTATATAATTAAATTTCAAATTTTACCCCAATTCCCAGAACAATTATCTGTATTTTATGTTATAAAATACAAATAATTATTCTAGTAATGTATTTTATATGTTATAAATTCAAATAGCTGTTCTAGGAATTGTAGCAAAATTTGAAATTTAATATCAAAAAACCGTTCTCTTTGATTATTTTAATAATCTATATATGTATGTATAATGCTTAGAAAATCAATACATTTTATTTTATTTCCGTATTTTCAGAACAAATAAAATATTTTTGTTTTAATGATAACAACTAATAGCCATTTTGCGATTTGAAACCGTTATTTATAACAGTATAATAACTCTTATAAATCTTATTCAAATTGCGTTTCTCGGCCACGTATGCAAACAAGTGTCCTTCGACATATTCCAGACACCATAACTTTCGTTGTAAGCGTGTCTTTAATGTTCTGAACTGGTATCAAGATAATTTTCCTCAACTGCTCTACATTTTCCACTGGTGTAGGATATATCAAATCTTTAATGTGACCTCAAATATAACATGAAGTCTAATTCTACCTATTAGGTGAAAGTCAATACAGCCGTCTCGATTGATGAATCACATTGGATAATTGTTGTCCAAACACTGTCGAACACTCCGGATATAGTACACTGGACAGCCAACGTGTTCGTATTTATTGCCCGATGGCTAAGAGTATATTCTCCGCCAAAGTTGACATTTTATGGCATTTTTATATATTTTCCAAAATTTTCATTTTTAATTTTGGGATAAAAAAACCGGTGCGTTTAAACAATTCTCTTTCTTTGGTAAACAATTTGGAACGTTCTTCAAAGATTGGCTTTCATTTCAATATAATTGATTTCCATATAATGTATTTTGTTATATATCCGTGAAAAACTAGAATCATTCTTATAGTTTTGGAAAACTTAAGTCATGGAACCCTTTTCTCTAATACTTCGTAAAAAATAACATGTAAATACTATTAATAAGTCGTATAATTTGAGACCATTCGTTTTTAAAGTAGTCACTCACTAATTAGTTATTATTAGGGTATAGATTCGCCTAGTCTGTAACAAGTATTGTGCAACATTTACGGAACATTTTTTGAAAAATTTTACGGAACCTTAACATATCGGACACCCTATATGTGTATTTATAGTAAAACAACGTTTGTTTATTTGTATTATGTTCTAGTCATTGTTGATGTAAATGCTAACAAATGAAACTTGAAATGCGTGCACGGTAATTTTAATTGAAATGAATACTATGAGTAAGTTGTACATTATTATACTGAAAGCTTTTGTTTCTCCTAAATTAGCTATATATATACCTTAACAGTGTCTTACATAATATACATAAACAACATTGTAGCGTTGCATTTATTACGAAAACAACATTACAAGCGTATGAAACCTAATAAATGCGTGGAACCTAAAAGAAAGTGAGTGGGATTGAAGCTTCACGTTAAGCATCAGTATTACAATAACTTAATGAAATATTTTTCAAATTATCCAAAAAATCTGATATTTATGAGCTTTAAGATAAACTACAGCATAAATATTTGCGAACAACCCTTTCACATAAATCCGACCCTTTAAAATCCTTCTTGACTCTCGAAAAACTTGAATCTACGAGGTAACTTTATTTCCATAAAACAGAAGCCCATAATAGAGAGAGTCACTGGTTAACTTGAAGCTGTATCCCTTCTTTTAACTAAAAAAAAGGTAAGTTTTCTGAGGAGCGCAAAATGATTTTTGTGCTCTTGCGATGTATTTTTTAATTTTAATTTGGAATGTAGCTTTATACACGCGTTACTGAGCACCACAAAATATAATATAGATAAACGGATATTACAGTGGAAATTAATATTAAAATATTAGTCATCGCTAATTAACCACAAATTTATAACACGAAAGAAACAAGGCATGTGATTTATTAGAAAATTGAATCTTAGAAACGTACGTGACAAAATAATATGTAGTATTGTCGTAAAAGTAATTTTATAGACTTATAGAATTATAAATAAGTTTACTCTTTTTATGATTGTCAAGATTTCGCTTTCATAGTAAACAATCCTAGAATAAAATATATCATAATAGTTATAAATCTATTTTATTAAATCAATCCCAACTTTTTTGTAGCCCAGACGCATTACATAAACATTAATTTTATTATTTACTCAATAGTAAAGTAAACCGTATTTTATTTTCTTAATAATACTTAAGATAAAATTAAAAAAATATTATTAAAACAAGCTTTCATTTAAACTTAATTATAGTGAAACTAATTTTCTACAACTTTACCTCTTGATATACCAAATTTTGTGTTTCCCCCATCCTCTCGGAACTGAACCAACATGTAAAAATTCAATTCCATAGGATAAGAGGAAGTGCGTCAAATTTAACTTGCAAGATTCCTTACAGACAACGGGTGAAACTAAATAAATACTTGTAAAAGAGTTTATTTTATGTATCGACTACAAAACCTCAAAACGGATTCCTCCACTTCCGAAATTAATTGTTAATATAAAATTCCGTAGTAACTCAAATTTTAGAAACCATTATTTACTTTGCATCAATTGGTTTTTCTTTAAAATATGTGAATATATCCTTATGTCTGATTTGTCATATCTGAAACATAATATATAATAACATAATATTATAAAAGCTTCTATATTATCCAGAATTATTCTGTAAACCACTGTAGTAATAAAATATAATGAAACACATTCAAAGTAGAATGAAACAAGAGGCTATCTGTTTGTTGTTCGTTGTATTTGCTCATTATTTCAATTCAAATAGCTTAGTTTGCATTGTTCTTCTTGTGTTCTACTCGTACAACTACACTACCACTACCTACCTACCTAGCGCAGACTATCAACTGCTTTTACACTTTACAATTATTGTTAATATATTCAAAATTGTTATCATAATTTATGAAGTTTATAAAGTTTATAATTTGTCGGTATTAATTAATTTGTCTGAAAATATATATATATATATATATATATATATATATATATATATATATATATATATATATATATATATATATACATATATATAAATATATATATATATATATATATAAATATATATATATATATATATATATATATATACATACATATATATAAATATATATATATAAATATATATATACACTACCACTACCTACCTACCTAGCGCTGACTATCAACTGCTTTTACACTTTACAATTATTGTTAATATATTCAAAATTGTTATCATAATTTATGAAGTTTATAAAGTTTATAATTTGTCGGTATTAATTAATTTGTCTGAAAATATATATATATATATATATATATATATATATATATATATATATATATACATATATATAAATATATATATATATATATATATATAAATATATATATATATATATATATATATATATACATACATATATATAAATATATATATATATATATATATATATATATATATATATATATGTGTGTGTGTGTGTATATATATATATAAATATATGTTTGCACGCGTATTTTATTCAACAATTTTAGTCCGATCGGATTAGTGAGGGTCAATCCGGAGCAGAATTGTATGGTTGCTTTTCATTTAGACACACAGCCATGGTGTGCAGCAGAGGACGTTGTGTTCAGGAAAGTGCTATAAATTGAACATAATTTAATTTCTTCTCATGATCGATAGTTCATAAATTAGTTCATAAACATTTTTCAGAGAAAATCATCATAGTCTGTTAAAAAGCGTAAAACTGTCAAAATGTTGGAACAACAAAGAAATGATATTTAAATTATTTTGAAAGATTTTGAATTATTATTAGTTATTAATAATTATTATGAATAATAAACAATAATCATAATTAACCATTATGATTTTGTACTTTGATAAACAAAGTGTACCAATAGTTAAAAATAAATTTTTTTTAAATTATCCGCAGCACTGTCGTTACACACGCACTACACACAGGTTTTTCTTGTGCACACCGTATAATACGAAGTTGTGAATGGAACACACAAGGCTTAGAGATTTTTGTCATACTTTCAGTGGCAAATATGGAGGAAGTAGTGAAGTAGGCTACACTGAGCGGCGGGTTTATATCTGCTCGGAAATTTATAAGAAGTAAAGTTATTGAAAATTAATTTTTCTGGAATTTGGTTTCTCATCATTTTTAATATTAAAGACTAGAGGATTAGAAAAAATGATCTGGTAATGAATTTTAGTAAAATATAAAGATTATTAAAAAAGAGAACTCTAGATTTTTTGAAATTAAACTTCAAATTTTGCCCCAATTCCTAGAACAATTAATTGTATTTTATAAATACGTATTTAACTACAAGGTAGTTAAATAGAGACCTTGTGTCTCTATCAACTGTCTCAAAGATATATTGCTCGTTGCTAATTTGGTCCGTGTCTCACAATAATATTAAAAAAGTTTTGTCTTGTATATGTTCTGACTGAGGTAGTACCTGAAGGATTATTTGAGTTGACTGACCAATTAAAGGATTAAGTGTGTGATGAACCTAACCCATTTATTGGCGGTATCCATTTCTGGCCATGCGGTGTTGTTATTGTCAATAAGGTGGGGGTGTTGATCGAAGCTAACCTTGATATTAAATTTTGAATATGGTTTAATTTTATTAAATCAGAATTTGGAATGGGGCCATTGTCTAAATTCATTATCTTTTTTCTCAATTTGTATATGTAGATACTTTCGTATGCATCTATTTCTGTGGGATTTTGACCGATTTCAGTAGTTTTAAAATCAATATGAAAAACGTCAACATGAACATTAGTAAGATTGAAGTTAATTAGGATCTATATCCAAGCTCTAGCATTTTTTGTGGCATTTTTATACTTTTAGGATAAATATTCCACATCTATAAATAAAAAAATATACAAAATAACTTTAAATAATTATAAAAAATTATTTAGTTATGAGGTGAAATAGTATAAACTTATAAATTTCGCTAAAAATGGACAAGAGTTAGGAAAATAAATATATATTTCATTTTTCTTACTACTATTTATTCAAAACTAATTTTCATGAAATATTTCAATTCTATTCTTTTTTTTTTATAAAGACAATATAATGTCAGGTAATATATCACAGAATATAAACATTTTCTACAACTCACATTGACTTTTTTTTTTAAAATGACAAATGCACGGAAATTTTTCTTCTTTTTTTTTGGAAAATAGAAATATGTCTCAAATATATCATAAATAAAAAAGAACCAACAAATGTACATATATAGTCGTTTCAAAAATATTAACAAATTTTTAACAGTGATTTATTTCAAGTGGATACTTTGAAAATACACAACATAGATAGATAGATTGTAGAAGCTACCCTGGACGGGCTACACTTCGACCTACAGGTGCCTAAGGATGTGAGGATGTGAGTGGAGTGGAAGGAATTTATGTGTATAGACTAGAAATAGGTAGGATATGCGGCTGCAGCCGACTATGATAATAACTATGCATATATGCATCTAGAGTTCATGAAGGAAACTGCAGAAAACTTTCTCGAGCATAGCCGGTTACTTCGGTCTTGTCCATACCGACAGTTTAGTCAATTAATCGCCCTTTTTTTATCTAAATAATTGACAAAATGCAAATTTTCAGTTATGAGTGTTTTGGTTTGATTTTAGGGGCTTTTAATGTTACTCAAACAAACATTATATTGCTTGAAATGTTTTCATCCGACATATTGAATATTGTTGTTAACTAACGCTTACACGTACGTATAATGCCAAAATGAACGGCATTTTCAAGAGTAACGTAAGCGTCTATAAGCCAAAACGAACGCCAATAAATTATATGTATAAGCGTGAACGTTGTATCCATGTGTGCCCCAAAACGAATACACCTTTAGTATATAACTAAGAATATGTTATTATTTTTGAAATGGTTATACATTCACACACACACAAATGTATCATAGCGGGTATAATATACGTATTTATATTTTAACAGATTACGTTTGGAGAAGGCTGGTGGTGCATGGTGTCCTAAACAGCAAGTAGAGAGCGGTGTTCGAGAATATCTAGAGATCGATCTAGGAGACATACATGTGGTTACTGGTGTACAAACACAAGGCCGTTACGACCATGGTCGAGGTCAGGAATATACTGAAGAATATACGGTTGAGTATTGGAGACCTGGACTTCCTACGTGGCATGAGTACAAACGTTGGGATGGCAAACAGGTATGAGAAGAAAATATATATGTATATATATTATTTAAACCATGAAGTATTCTAGTATATAAATATACTTAAATCGAGTTAACTTTTCAAACAATCAGCATTTATTGTTCAGCCAAAGTGTTATAGCAATTAACTGTACAGTGTAATTAAGTTTTTAATTGATTTCCAGCTGGAGTATAAATAATGTACAATGCTATTATCTAAAAACTTTTTACTTACCTACGTAAAACTAGTTATTCAAGTATATATTGTTTTAATTATACTGAAAAGAAATTCTGTTTGGAAACGATTGAATATTTCAAGAAATAGATGTCGGGTCTAATAGCGAAAAAATGTTTAACCTTACCACCACGAGGCACCACCACGAGTACATCAAATAATTTCTCCCCATCTATGATTCGCATGGCCTATACACTAACGATCGATTCACTATGAATCATAACGAAGATTGACACATACACGAATTGTCATTAGTATTTTTTTAAGAAAATTAAGGCGATTGTTTTTTAGTTTCTAAACTATGGTCTTCAATATGCAAGGATTTCAGGGAATATGCTGCTGTAAATTTACCCTTATGATTGACTTAGGGAGTACGCATCTTCGATTTTGTCTCTATATCGTCCATCTTAGAAAACCCTGCGATATAATAATATAAGTGATAATATAATCCTATCCTATAATCCTATAATATATATAGCCCTTTGTGTAACTCACTCACTCACCGACTGACTCACGTATACAAATTCTAACCATATGTTGGATGAACCCTAACATGTTGGATGGAATTGGTATGCATTTTTATGGTATATAAACTAAAAATTTAAAATAACAATCACTTCAAGAAATTGATAAATAATAAATTAACCTAATAAAACTTAAAACACACGTTATAGGGTATGTTCCAAATTTGCTGCGAGCGCTGGCAGTGCTTCACCGCGCGTTCCCGAATTCATGACAGCACGATGCAGCAGTACTTTGAAAAAAATGACGTCATGAATTTTTTGCTGTGACTGCTGCCGCTGAAAAGGTGAAGCAGTGAAAGCAATGAACATGGTGGCGTGCTGTAAGTGCTGTAAACCGCGTTCCAATTTTCACGGCTGCAGTAGCAGTAGCAGTGAGCTTGCAATTTTGGAACGCTGTTCGCAGTGTGATTCACGGCGTTAACACTCACTGTGCTGTCAGCAAATTTTGGAACATATCCATTATAGCAGCACGAAGCCCTATGCTTTTTGGCAGAATAATAGTTCATACAACATTCAAATTCTGTACACGATGTTGATAATATCGACTATATAATATAAATGATATGATACTTCGAAAAAAATTCCAAAGATGGCAATGCTATGTGTATAGATATATATTTATATTTATTTGTAAAATAAATAGTATTTGCAAAAAAAATTTATCATTTTATTCAACATTTATAGCAAAAATAATTATTGACAAAACACATCTAGATCTAAAAATATATTTTAAAATTCAAGTTCTGAAGTTTATTAGTTTTTTATGAAATGTGTAACAAATTCAAACAATTGTTACGTAATATAAGGCGTCGATCCGATCGTCTTCAGAGAATCAAATACGGGATTCATATTTTTAACGATAAATTATCTTGAATCTAAATTGTCATGCAAATTAACTGTTACTTAGTATTTTATATATTATTAAATTCAATAAATTAACCACATTAATTCAGCTTTCATTGTAATTTATGATATACGAGTATAGTTGTTTTTTTTTTTGTTACAAACATTAATTTATCACGTGCTGAAACCTATTTCTGGACATATTACGTAATCCATTCTCATTTTTCAACGAAATCAAAATTTCCAATAGTATTGTCAAGGATTATGTTTACGATGAAAACACATATCATAATATTTAAGTCATCTATGAAAAAGACGTATATTTCTTTCCATTATTTCCTACCATTTGCCAGTTTTATTATTTTAGAATATTAATTTCCAATATGAAACTGTTTATGAATTTCAGGTTTTGTCCCCCACGACTGTTTTCCATCAATATTAATAATTCAAAACCCTCCTTTCGGAATATGTGGCATAAAAACTCGAACTGTCCTTTTTCTTAAAGATTCTAACAAATTTCATTCTTCCATTATTTTGGAATTTGACCAACTTTTACCCGTACAGACCAAACGTAACACTAAATTCGCACTTTTAGTTTAGAACTGATATTGCTATTCTTTAGAAATAATTTTAAAGGTTGGAACACCTGCTTAGCTAATATACCATTCATTTTTTTATGTCGTTATAATTTTTTCTGTCTGAACTTCCGAGATATGTAGCTTCGTGGAAAATACTTAAAGAAACGATATGCAAGAAATGAAAATTCACAAATTCAATAAGCTAAATATAAGTTCTTTCGTCAGCCAAATAAGAATGTTTCTGCAAACCCTGTTTTGGTCTACAAACGCTTAGAATTGTGTTTATCCCCATATTAAATATGTGTAGAAAAATTCAAATTGCAAACGTTATGAGTGCATTCTATACATAAAATAAGGCCTAATAAGCCTTATTTTATTTTAATTTTAATTTATTTTAGTTAATTTTCTATTTATTTTTACTTTTGTCTGTTGATCTCGACTTTCTAGCTATTTCTAATTGTCAAAGAATAAATCACGGTTAGCTAATTTCTACTGATGATGAGTACTTTTTAGTCGAAATACGTATTTATATACAAAAAACTGATCAAGGTTAAGGGGCGAATTTGAAATTTTATTTCATAAACCTAGAGTTGTCATTAATTATCATTTGACAATATAATATTTAAGCTATTTGGTTTATTAGGTTTTTGTAGCTTAAAATATTGATCAAAACAATAAAAATGCAAAATATCGGTAAATTATGTCAAAATATGCCTAAAAGATTGAGTCGTTCGCTTAACGATACCTGTTATTAAAATTGGTTTTTGATATTCCACCTATAACTGCATGATGTTATGCAGTAAAGAGTTAACCCACAGGTGGCTAGTTTTGAGATAATTGGCTTCAAAATCAGTAACGTGATACGTGATAAAAGTAATACTACCTTAGAATTTTTATTTTGTTAGGTTTTGAACAATTGATTGGCCTTGAATCATTTGTGCACATTGTAGGGAACAACGTTTTCTCCCATTTGAGTGGGATAACTGTAATTTTCATGTGAGTTGTGAGTTGAACGCTTTTTGCATAACACTATCCAACTACATTTCTATAGCATATGTACTACACACATAGAGTATAGTTAGTTACAGAAATACCAACTTTAAAATGGTTAAGAGATAGTTATACGTTAACAAAAATAATTGGTATGTTAGAAATGAATTGACGATTCAATATCACCATTGGGAGACATCAACATAACAAACCAACCACCAAACAGTTTTCTTATATCTCACATAGTAACATCAGCAGCAGATGCAAAACATCGTCATCGAAAATACATACAAATAATACGAAGAATACTTATATATACATCCTCTGTAGTACATTCGAATAAAAATAAAAATGAGCCAGCTGAACACAGTAAAAACTGTATGTTTATGTATACGTTATTATGTATATTTATACTGTAAATCACTGGTTCGTGTTTATTGCATTCGATTGTACTTACTAGTGATAAAATTTTTTTAAATAAAAAGTTATTATTCAATTCTACCCCTATCGTCACATGTAAATAACTTGTTTTAAATAACGATTTGCAATAGTGTGTTTTAATTTGTCAGGGATCGCCAAGCAGCTTCAATCTGTCAATAACATACTCGTGATTAATCAGCCGATTTGAACATTTTCCGTTTACAATATTTTTGCAATTTAATACAATTTAATATAATTAAAATCAGTTGGATTCTGTAAAGATTTCAAGAACTTCAAATTCAACTTAATTCTTTAAATGCCCCGCTAGGGGAGACCGGGGTTTTATTCTGCACCTTTCAAATCGTAAGAGATGTTGAAGAAATATTGTATCCTCTTTTTTTTTAAATAACTTTTATTATTACACCTTTATACCTACTTTGTATTTTTATACATTCGTGGGTTTGTTAGAAGTAAAATAAACAGTTTACGCATTGATAATGAACTCAGTCTAAGCAGGGTATTTAAGAAATTTACTAAATTGTTTCTCTTCTGCAGGTAATACCTACAAACTTTAGATTATTAGAGCTTGATATCGCATATAAACTTGTCCCGTAGAAAAACAATCTTTTTTTGTATCATGAATAATGCAAAACTTTTGGCAAAATTTTAGCTTTGTTACTGGCGTACTTGCTTAACTAATTAGTTTCTTTTTAATTATATAAAACACTAGCATTACCCGTCGCGGCTTCGCCTGCAAAAATTTTGTAAGGCCCGTATATACAAGTAACATAATATTTTCTCCCGTCAAGAACTGATTATCTTGAAACGATGTATACACGTATTTATTTATTTATTTATAATTTATAGGATAATGTGAGGGTAAATGGTTTCATCTCACCGAGGAGGGGCAAGTTGGCCATAAACTTCTTCCCAATCAAGCCCGACACGCCTCGCTCCTCAGAGCCAATCTTTATCCCGAATATATCAACTAAGCTGAATTTCCCGGCGTTGTCTGTGGGAAGCCACTTTTTTCCTCCGGCGTAGAAAATGAAAAGTCACTTTTGGAATACATGCTGTCTACTTAATTATTCAATTTTTTTAAGTTTTTCCCGCCACCTCCGCTAATGTTATTTTACTTCTTAGAATCTCCACCTATTGATATAATTCGGTAATAAGTTGACTTCACAAACCTTCCTTAAGAATCACTCCGTCCATTGGTGAAAACCGTATGAAAATCCGTTCGGTAGTTTTTGAGTTTACCGCGTACAGACAGTCAGACGCGATTGGGGGACTTTATATTATAATATGTAATGATAAGGATAAGCAATATGACTGAACAACATTTTCAATGAGGAACATAATGTGGTTCAACATTTTATTGTGTTTAGAAACTTTAACTCATAGTAACACAGATGTAAATGAGTAACGAGTTGTAATTAGTTGATCTGTAACATCTTTTGAAATGTCCCAAATTTGTTGCAGATTATGAATATATGAAATGACGAAAATAGAGGCCAATATTAAATTGTGAATTTTTAAGCGTTTTCAAATATTAATTTGATTAGACCTATATTAAAATAAAATAGTCATAAAATTGAACTTAAATCCTTTAATAGTAAATCCATAACTTATGACAGTTTTGTGATGATTTTGTACGATAGTAATGTATCCCATCTGTCTCTTTTATGGTTTTGATAGCATATTGATTGAATTAGAAAAATTAAATAAAGCCACTTTAAGTGCCTTCCTTATTGGGGATTGAAATGGAATCAGAAAATCTTTTAATAATTTTCTTTGTAGAGATTACATCATAATTTCCTTTTAGTACCATACCATACATACAATAAAAATAGGTACATACAGACACAATCATATATATATTAGTTTGTATTTACAACATCCTCTATATAAATTGTGTTCATAAAATATTTATAGTAAAATTACCTATTATTTTGAAATCGAAGACCCCGATCTTTGTTTTCGCAAACTGATTTTCGATAAATGTTTTTACAAAGCAGATTTGAGTTTTAATATTACTCGCAGCAATATAATTTTTATTTTTTTTGCAAATAAGGAAACAATTTTAGATAAGAAGTCTTGTCATTGCACCTTAAAAATTCATTAACCAGTCTTCATTCGTAACAATGTTTTATATATGAATATTCATACAATTCTTCGATGGGTCGAATGGCGTTCCCGAAGACTGCTGTTCCAACTTAGTCACCGAGATGCCATAGAAGAAATGAACATGTTTCTTCACTATCTCAACCAAAAATATTTAACTTAACCCATAATTTTTAACGATTTATTATTAAGGATTTAAATTTTACACTTAAACTTCATTCGACGGATAAAATTCGATGTAAAAAAAGCATGAATAATTGTTCGTTTGTTCATCTTCATTTCGTTCGTATACCATTCATCCGATTACGATGAAACTTTAGTGAGTTATTGTGAACGCACCCGCGAAAAAAAATTACAAACTCCAGACCGTTCCAAAATTAGCCGTTTCCTGGTCGACCCAGATGTCTAATATACATTTTAGTTTTTATTGAAACGCATTGAAAATTTTGGAGATGAATTATTTCAAGACGAAGCGTTACTAAAGCAATATACAGCAACATACGCAATATACGCGATAAGTAACAAGGATTACTTACCGCGGATTGAAGCGAAGCGGTTTTGTGTGTTGCGTGGAGTATCCCATATACTTCACACCACAGTTGGTGAATTTATCTCATCACTGACTAGAGCATCTCTACCATAAGCTTTCTACCCAGGAGCTCTAAATATTCCCAGTACAAAAATAATATGCATACATATACCGTGTGATCATTTGAAAATTTACCACTGAAATATTTTTAAAAATGTGCATTTAAAAAAAAAATATTACAAACAAAAGTTGCAAAGTTTTAAGAGAGAACATAATGCAATAGGTATATTTTTGTTTTGGAGGCGTTTTCAAGGTCTTTTGGTGGTCAATTTTGTTTTTTCGTATAGAAACTTTTCTTTATAGGGACATTGACTTCCAAAAACCCAACGGATCTCCAAAAGGCCTTGCTAACGACTTAAAAGGCCATGATAAAAACAAAAAATCTATTGCATTATATTTCTCCCTGAAAACTGTACAACTTCTTCTTTGAAAATTGTGTTCTAAAATGCATATTTAAAACAAGTGAAAATAACTAATTGAGTTACTTGCTCAAATACCCGGCATTTACTGAATTTATGTAAAATAGTTTATAACAAAAGTTGTGAACATTGTAAAACATGATAAACATTTTTCATCTTTACATATTTATAGATATTTACATATCTCTTACGGTTTCAAAGTTGGACAGTTTTGCCCATTTTGCCCATGGTCTGATTTTGCCCATTCACGAATTTGATCTTACTTTTTAGCTGTAGAACACACACATAAGTTTTCAGCACGTTATCTCTTTTCGTTTTTGAGTTATCGTGTTCACGGAATTAGGCCATTTTATGAATACCTATACCAAACATTTATTATCTGCGATCAATATTATCCAGCATTACAAAGTCGGCACTAAACTTAATATACCTTGTATATTTACATATACCGCGGGGAATTAAAATTCATTATTTAAGTGATAACTTTTCAAATGATCACACGGTATATAAATATATATATGTATACATACTTAAACGAAGTTATTCAATATTTATTTTGTACGACATTATTAAATTTGACATTAAATTTTAATATTATATGTACATTGTTAGTCTTTGTATGTGCACTAAACTCACATTGCATGGTAGAATATATAGCTAGAAACCTTCATTTTAAATATAGTGTGTATAGAAGTAGTAATTCCTAACATGGTTGGTAGTAGGTAGTATTATCCACTTTAAAATACGAAATATATACCTTTTGTATACATTTATTATATCAGTAGTATGTAATAAATAATTTTAAATATTTTATACAAACAGGTATATCTATGTACAGGATAGAAGAGAAATAATATAGCAAACTTCGCAGGGAAGTTACTGAAGGTATTTAGATTAAGAAATGACAAAAAACAAATAGTTGAATCTCAAAAATGAGCCGAAACATACCAAGTATGCAAAGGAAAAGCAAACATATTTAAAAGCAAGTGAAAATAACTACTAACTTAAATACCCGGTATATCCTGAATTAATGATCCTGAATTAACAGTTCATAACAAAATGAACACTTTTGTCTCTACATTTTTGTTCTATCTCTTACGATATCAAACAAAGATGGACAGTTTTGACCATTTTCAGATATGGGACTGGGATATGAACTTGACCTTTCAGATATGGGACACACACACAAAATTTCAGTTCGTTATCTCTTTTTGTTTTTGAGTTATCGTGTCCACAAACGGGCGAACATGTGGAAATGGCCGAATTAGGTCATTTTATGTACACCTATTTTATGTACAAACATTAATGTCTGCGATCAATATTTTCATGTGTTACAAAGTCGGGACTAAACTTAATATACCCTTGTATATTTACTTATACCGGGTATAATAATCATGTTATTAGCTCACAAAATTCTTATTTTTTCTTGTAAAAATCACAAAACATCAATGTGATCTTTTTAAAACTAACACTGACATATTATAAGATACTATCCGTTTGAATTGTGCCAAACAAAAGTTTTACACTATAAACACATTTCCCCCTGATCGATTTTACTCACTAACGAACTTGGCTTTTCAAATACCAAAAGTATATCAATTACTGTCGAATCGGATATACTTTTTTGTTTTGATCGGACTAAAATTGTGAACGTTAGAAAATATACAAATAGCCACTCTAGCGGCCGCAGTTTTAATCCGATGAAATTTGGTAAGTAGGGTGCCTGATTTTGTGTTTCTGATGTTAAAGTTAATTATTATAACAAAAATTAATTAAAATCTACTTCCAAAGGTGATGTGATGTATTTATTCGGAGAAAATTCGCACAGATGACACAGATTCAGCGTAACCAAATTTTTTAAAGAATATTATCCTCCCCTTTGGTTATATGCATACACATGTTTTTGTGATTAGAATACAAAACATCCTAGTTTAGGCCAGTATTTGATAATTTTACAAAAGGATAATTTCGTACTTAAAATCAAAAAACCTCTAATCTTTTTAAATTTTTCCGAGAGACGAATCTGCTTAGCTCTTCCATGACCAAATAGCTGACAAACTTTGGTATACAATTTTCCTTACACCCTGTATACATACATACATATATTGAGATCAAGGCAAATATTCTCTAAGGTTATTTTATAGAAATATTTAATAAATTTATTAAGTCGTAAATAAAGTGTAACTATTATGTCAAAGAAAATAAATACATAATTGGATCCGTTAAAGTTTATTAGAAGGAGCACGAAAATGAAATGTTATCATTGAAAACTAAATATTTAAGAAAGAATATCTAAACACGAGTGCGACCCCGTAAGGACAAGGGATTTGTTTGAAGGCTAGGAATTAGTAGGTTATACGACTGCATCTGACTTTGATAGGAACTATGCCGATATTCATCTGGAGTTTGTGGAAGGAAACTGCAGAAAATCCTCACAAGCATAGCCGATTACTTTCGTTCTTGTCCATACGCCGACAGTGTAGTCAATTAACCGCCTCAATTTTTTTTATTTTAAATTAATTTAATTGACAAACTGCCGCCGTTGGGAATCGAACCAGCAACCTCACATTTTCGAGTAGTATGCCTTAAACAACTGGACCACTCGGACTGGTAAACTATGTGTAATATATAACTAACATTTAGTTCTATAAGAGATTAAAAGATCCTTAATAAAAAACAAATTAGCATATAGGATCTAAGTGTAGTCTCCTTCTACTAAGCCTCCCTTTTCCCTTGACTAATTTTTGCACATTAACCAACTTGGCTGTTCAAATACGGGAAGCACGTCACGAGGTTGCATATGTATTTGTGTATTATGTATTATTGGTATTATGTATTATTGGTAACGATAGTTTGCACAATATGAGCTATTAATGTTTGAAACGATTATATTTTAACAGATTTATATATTGAAAATGTTAGAGGGAACTACGTTTTTAACAGAGTATATATTTATAATAAACTGTGAAAAAAATTGATAATAAATAAATTCAAAAAACTTAAACACGACTACGGAATAACGCCACCTCATTTGTCAAAAAATGATAAGTAGCTTAGGAGCTACTAGCATACAAACATAGTCTGCTAAAACTACATACATACATAGTCTGATAAACATACATACATACATAATCTGTTAAAAACATAACCCTCCGTTAGGTAATAAAATTGGAAATATATTCAAAATGATTACTAAATTTGATTAATATAATGAAAATATTCCCTCAACACGAAAGAACGGCTGAATCAATTTTTATTCTTGTTTTATCTGGATCAAAAAAAATTTGGTAGGCTGGCAAAGCTGTCTTTTGGTGTAAGATAGAGAAAATATTAAAACACAGAAAATGTTAATCTCATAAATATAAGCAACTTTTGTTGTAAACAGTTTTTTCATTCATCTATACAGATTTGGGATTTAGTTGTCATACATCTATAAAGTATATAATAAATGAAATATAAATATATATAAATGATTATTAATTATTTATTAATTATTAATAAAAAATAAATAAATTTTTGTATAAAAAAACGACTCGTGATTGACTTGTCATTATATCCGTTGAGGCTGAGAGCCAATTGGAATCATGCTATACACTTGTATTTTCTATATTCAGATCCCCATGTGCCATAACAAAATAGTCTAATAGTCTCTTGTCTCTCTTGTAAACATGGATGTTTTATCATTTCTCCATGTAGTGGCGTTACTAAAGCGATATAATGACGTCACTGGCGTTTGAATTACATGAAAAATCAATTGTGAATAAGTCTTAGTAAACTTTCGAAGAAAATAAAATTACAAACATGCAAGTTCTCTATTCTGACACGTTACAAGCGTCTGAAACCTTAAAATTTGTATAGAAATGTTCACCAAAGTTACATATATTCGTTTTCTTTAACCATTTATTTTGGGGGAACAAAATTACAATTACACCAGATAATACCAAATGAAATTAAACGGCACCCTTTTTAAAGGGTAATATATCAAAAATTTACCAATGTGTAACAATATTTGGCATCAATGCTTGAAATGAAAAATCATACAAATCTAGGATAGGAATCGACCTCAGAAATTCTAGACCAGGGTTCTACCTCTCAGCTACCAGATGCAATATAAGTGGAATGCATATAATTTTTAACTATCTTAATGTCGATATATTATTACTTTGTTTTTTTTATCATTTACATATTTAATTGTTTTTTCAAACTTGTGTTTATTCATCCATTGTTAGTATGGTTATATTGTACTAAAGGAGGTGACTAGCATTCATTAACTTTGACGCTACTTTCACCCCCGTTAGTATTATAAAACAGAAAGGTAATCATCATATCAATGGATTTATAGACGCAAGTTTGCAAAAACTATTAAATATTTTTCAATTTGTGTTATGTAAATGATCCTTAACTTACCGAACTATGTTCCAACATGTGACGTCATATGTGATATAATCATAATAATAATAGAAATAGTAATATTGAACAACCCTTACTTTTATTGAATTTTTTTTTTTTTCAAATATTTACTTTTTTTATTATAATAAAATCGAATTGGTTTTGTAAATATGGAAATTTCATTGCAAACAAGATGAACAATGTAATATACAGTACAATGTATTCTATTGCCTGCCTTACCTGTGCCAACACAGCTAAAAACATAAAATTTTTCACAAACAAACTTAAAAAACAAATTGATAAATTCAGAAAAGAATTTTTTTTTTGTTGAACAATCATCATTGACGTACGTAAATATATAAATACATACACACATTTTAAATTGACCCTTTTTTTTTGCAAATTTAGTAGAATAATATTAGTTTTTCGTCTCAGCTTAAGTGTTTGGATTGACAATAGAAGTGTAAATTGAAAATGAGATGTTGAAAACACTTACATATATAAAATATTCTTTGTCCAACGAACGAAATAACTTAAGAGTATTTCTCTTTAACATTTCTTTTATTTTCTATAGTGTAACACTGTTATTTTTTTCTTCTTTTTTTTCATCACACATTCTTTCTAGCACCATTTGAAACTGTATAAAAACTAAAATTTTGTTTTATTGGATCTTTTTAAACATTTACTTAATATAAATATCACTCTTATCATGATATTTATGTCGAATATAGTACATTTACACTTGTATTTCTTCGATCGCTGATGCATTTCGGCTTATGAGATAGTAGCTGTGATTTTAAAAACAAAAATTTAATAGAATCTATGTGCATTTAATAAAGATTATGATTATATCACATATGACGTCACATGTAGGAACATAGTTCGGTAAGTTAAGGATCATTTACATAACACAAATTGATAAATATTTAATAGTTTTTGCAAACTTGCGTCTATAAATCCATTGATATGATGATTACCTTTCTGTTTTATAATACTAACGGTGGTGAAAGTAGCGTCAAAGTAAATAAATGCTAGTCACCTCCTTTAGTACAATATAACCATACTAACAATGGATGAATAAACACAAGTTTGAAAAATAATTAAATATATAAATGCTAAAAAAAAAATTAATAATATATCGACATCTAGATGGTGAAAAATTATATGTATTCCACTTATATAGCATCTGGTGACACATAGATAGTTAGAATCGACAGTAGCCTAGTTGAGAAGTCAGTTTCACTTTGCTAACTTAAGAAATCCAAAGTCGTGTAATAATATTAAGAAATAGTATATTTCAAAACAATAACAAAAGTACGTGTACTTCTTACTAAAAAATTTCCAAATCAACACCTAAGAAATATTAACCCCAAAGCCACAATACGGACTCATTTCGACCCAATTTAATTATTATAAGGAAGTACCCAATTTTTCGCACCTTTTTGATTCAAAAGTTTAGGATCAAGTATACGGAAAATTTTCAAATTTTTTTTAATTTCAAATGAGTTGAAATTTTTTTGACAACTTGAGGTTAAAACCTGATTTCTTAATGACAAGATTAATTTACTTAGGGAGTTCAAAGGGATGAGGAAATATTTGGTACCTCTGTTACACCGCTTAATACATTCGGTTGAGTGGCACGCTTGACTCAAACTACCTACTCGTCAATTTACATGGCGAACTGATAGTTTCTGAGAAATAAGTGAAAATTACAAATAACTGAGTTGATTGCTTAAATACCCAGTATATACTGCATTTATGAAAAACAGTTTCAAGCAAAAATTGTTTATATTTAAAAAAGAAACATGTTATGTCCATACATTTTTATTCTGTCTCTTACGGTTTCAAAGATAATCTGTTTTACCCATTTTACCCAAACATGGTCCGATTTTGTCCATTCAAACTTTCTTGACATTACTTTTCACCTCTAGAATGCATATACGAAATTTCAGCTGGCTATCTATTTTCGTTTTTGAGTTTACGGACGGACAATTTTACGGAAATGAACTAATTAGGTCATTTTATGAACACCTTTCTGTTTATTTCAAATTGCTCATCTCAAAAAGTACTAAACGAATTTGGTTCGGAAGTTTCCACCAATAGACAAAGTCTCTCAAAGAATATTTATTTTTACAATTAATGCAACTATTTATTTTTACAATAGAATAAAAGTGGGCCTCAAATAATTTATACATTTATTTCTCATTTTAAAACTTAAGGCCGTGAGAAATTCGGGCAAGGCAGCTAGTATAAAATAAACTCAAAGAATTTCCTCGATTAGGAGTACGCTAATTACTTTATATATTTGGAGTTTTTTCGATATGAATATACCATTTATGGTAAGAACCATTATAAATAATCACACATGGACGTACAATCAAATTAGAAATATTTACTAAATATTCCAATTATAATGATCTCATTTCAACATAGGACGACAACATAATAACAAATCATTAAATTAATATTATCATTAAGAATAAAACAACATAAAAACATGCCAGTTAGTCATTTCTATAACATTAAGCAAATCGTATTTTTAAATCAAAAACCAAAATAATGAGATGCCATTAAGATTGGCAAAGATATAAAATTACATTCCTCAATACCACCAATAGCAAATACACATACCATAGATTTTCTTATAGGTACATGTCTATTATTTGTATGGTACAGTCATTCATTCATGATCCCTCTAACTTCATGAGCAAACAGTTCAGCATTCTTTTCAACTAACGTTTATATTGAAATGTAAAAAATATCAATCAAGTGGGTTTTTAATCGACTTTCGAAAGTGTACTGAAGTTAGAGAATGATTCAATGAATTACATACATTATAAATAACTTTAATTGGTAGCTTTTACTTTCCTTGCTAGGCTGTATAGATCAGTTTGTTAGAATATGAAATATATCCAACTGCTCGATTAGCTCTGATTTGATAACGGAATTTCTAGTAAGGTCTCGTAAACTAAATCTACTAACGAGGATAAAAGTGGTTAGAAAACCTGTTTCTACAAATTTCACCAAAATTGGATGGTTTAGATAGGGACGTAGGTACTTAAAATTAAGTTTTTAGTTCACCACTAAGCGTTTATAACTAGGTATAGCTTTCCAAATATATAGCGCCCTGATTTCTCGTCAAATAAGCACAAGTTGATATGAAGACAATCAGTAATTTATATTACAAATCGTGTTAATTTCAACCCTGAATCTGGTTGAAATTATCATGTGTTTGTTAGAAAACATTAAAGGTATTGTACTGTCTTTAAAGTCTTGTATTGTATGCTAAAATGTGTTCACTGTATGCACACTCAAATTCAATATATTTGAAACAGTAAGTCTCATTCTAAGCGTTTTTATTACTGAATATATGTATAATATTGCATACAGCAACACTTAGACTGGTGCAATTTTTTGAACGGGAGTGACCATCAATAGATTTTGTTGCGATAACTTTCTACATCTACCATAAAAGAAGCCTTCTTCAATAAGCAAATGAAAGACAATGAATCGATATTGAACATTAGTGCATAAGAATTTCTATCAAAAGAACTGAAACAAGAACCAGTTGAAACACAATAAGTTAATAGTAAAAAAGGAAGTCCAAGTAGCCGAGCGGTCTAAGGCGTTATGTCTGCGCAGTATGCAGTACTTGGAAACTGGGAGGTTATGGGTTCGAATCCCGATATCGGCAGTTTGTCAATTATAAAAAAAGGGCGGTTAATTGAATAATCTGTCGGCGTATGGACAAGAACGAAGTAACCAGCTACGCTTGAGAAGGTTTTCAAGAGTTTCCTCCACGAACTCCAAATGAATATCGGCATAGTTCCTATCATAGTCGGCTGCAGCCGCATATCCTACCAATTCCTAGTCTACTTACAAATTCCTTCCACTCCACTCACATCCTCACATCCTAAGGCATCACAATGGACCTTCTGGTCGAAGTGTAGCCCGTCCAGGGTAGCCTGTACAATCTACCATCATCTACATACACTATAAATTGTGACCTGACTACATATATTTGTATTATAGAGAAGGTACGGTGTGCTGTAAGAAAGAGAACATGAAATAATATTCAAAACTGCATTGTTCTTCATTGAGCCCAATCCTCAAAATTTGTCAAGGCATATCGCAGTCCTTCGAAGATATTGATATTATTGCTTCAGTTTTCAATTTTATACAGTATATTCTATTAAAGTGCTTAAATACGATAATACTGTATACGATTCGAACTTCTTTCTTAGTATCAACATATATATATATATAAATATATATATATATATATATATATATATATATATATATATATATATATATATATATGTATATATATACATATATATATATATATATATATATATATATATATATATATATACATATATATACATATATATATATATATATATATATGTATATATATATATATATATATATATGTATATATACATATATATATACATATATATATATATATATATATATATACATAGAAAACAGATTTTCATTCCATTTAATCTATCCCATCAGCATACATCAGCATATATATATATATATATATATATATATATATATGTATATATATATATATATATATATGTATATATGTATATATATATGTATATATACATATATATATATATATATATACATATATATATATATATATATATGTATATATATGTATATATATATATATATATATATATATATATATACATATATATATATATATATATATATATATATATATATATGCTGATGTATGCTGATGGGATAGATTAAATGGAATGAAAATCTGTTTTCTATTCTCTAATGTCATCTCTTACATACGATCGTAACCGCTACAAGCAACCGTCTGTTACTTATGTTTGCATCATCATGTCACTTTCAGAATTATATTCGAACATAGCATTACATACTTCTACACACTACTGACTCTAATATCCATGAATCAGCCAATAGTAGTGAGGTCGTCACAATGAGAAGATGATCGAGAAAAGGTAATTTGATGGTGTAACCATACAATATAGTTAGTAATTCACGTTCAAATTTTACACGAATTGGCAACATTTAGTAGCACATCTACTCATGCCACATAGTTATACTCTCTTGTTGACATGAACATTTTGACGTTCATGCTTCGATTTTTAGTTTTTTAAACTATTATTTAGTCTTGCCTACTTTATAGATGGTTACCTATATGCTAGTAAAGTACTGCGCTATCTCGTTTTTTTTATTTTAAGTTATGGTTCTGTCAAAACTCAAAATACGGATATACATGTAAAAAATCAACTTTAATTTTAACTATGAAGAAATAATTACATACAATGCTAGTGAAAAAAATGATGAGCAGCTTCCAAGAAGTACAATTAGAAATTTTTAGAAAAAAAAAAATTTCTAAATGTACAAAATCTAATTCTAAAATTATGTACTAGTTCTCATATTTATAAATCTTGTCTATGACGAGATTGATTCAATGATTCTCGGTGAATTTTTGGTACAATATTAAGAGAAACACCTTTGCCATAAAACCATTATTGTAATTAACAATGTTATTATAACAGTTTTATGTGAACATTTCAAATTAATTGTGGCATTATGATTGTAGATGTGTTTATACGCTAGGAGTGTGTATACTGTACCAAAAATTTGCCGTGAATCATTGAATCAATCTCTTCATAGACATTATAAACATGAAAACTAGTACATAATTCTATACCATTAGAAGTACTTTTTTTCCTAAATATATCTAATTGCACTTATTGGAAGCTGCTCATCATTTTATCGCTGGCAATGTATGTAATTATTTCTTAATAGTTAAAATTAAAGTTAACTTTTTACATGTCCATCCGTATGTTTACGAGTTTTAACAGAACCATAATTTAAAATAAAAATCTTTGATATTATAATGCCATACTTTGGTAGTCTATTGAAATCTAAAATCCATATCAACTGTCAAACAATCTTAAAATAATTTGTTTATCATACATACACAATATTTACTGGAAAAATGTAAATTAATGTTAGAATATCCTCTGCAATGGCGAGTAAAGCCAAATTTAAATTTTCCGGGCAAACATTACAGTATACCGCATCGTTTTTGGGTAAGTTATCGATTTATACCTTAACTAATGCATTATTATGCCACAAAATCTATGTATTGCAGCTACTTTATCAATATTTGTATCTGGTTCACATATGGTATGGACATCGCCATCATTACCCAAATTATACGATGAGAACTCAACAATACATACAACAATCGCAGATGGATCTCTAATGGGTTCACTGAGTTTAATTGCAAACTTACCCAGTTCACCGTTGGCCGCATTAGCAGCAGACAGATTTGGTAGAAAGGCAGTTATACACGTAACTCCAATACTTTATTTAGTCGGATGGTTAATGATTGCTCATGCTAGTAGTGTTTTGCCAATTTTAATAGCAAAAGTGATTGTCGGAATTGGTGATGGATCAATACATACAGTGCTGCCAATGTATGTTGGTGAAATTGCGGATGATGTAAATCGTGGTTCGTTAGGAATATTTATTGTTGTAATGTTAGATCTTGGCATTTTGTATACATATGTAATTGGCCCGTGGTTGTCAATTAAAAATATGGCACTACTCTCATCAGTATTTCCCATAATATCATTATGCACATTTATATTCATGCCGGAATCTCCATATTATTACCTAATGAGAAATAATGAATTAAAAGCTAAAAAAACATTACAAAAACTTCGTGGAACTCGTAATATCGATAAAGAATTTATAGAAATGAATCGCAGTATAGCTATTAGTATGAATGAAGATTCACGTTTTAGAGATTTATTTTCGAATTCAGTTAATTTAAAAGCATTGGGGATGTTAATTGGCATTGCAACAATACAACAATTGAGTGGAATATCTGCCATATTAATTTATTCGCAATTAATATTCGAAGATGCTGGTGGTTTAGTGACTGGATTTTATGGTCCAATACTTATTGGATCGGTTCAATTAATTGCAGATATCTTTGCTATGGCAATCGTTGATAACGTTCCAAGACGTTTATTGTTGTTTATATCATGTATGGGTTGTTTTATTCCATTGATCGTACAAAGTGCATACTTTTTAATTAGCAACGTTTACCATCAACAATTCAAATCTTTTGGATGGTTACCTATTACAAATTTAATTATATATATTATCGCATACAGTATAGGGCTAGGACCAATACCAATTGTATTATCAAGTGAATTATTTGCAACAAATATTAAAGCTAAAGGTATGGCTATTTTAGATAATTATGTTGATTTAATTGGTTTTGTTATAGCTTTAGCATACCAATTTTTAGCTGACAACAATGGTGCTCATGTGCCATTTTTTGTATTTGCATTAACGACAGCTTTTGGTATTATTTTTACTAAATTTTGTTTACCAGAAACAAAAGGGCATTCTTTGGAAACAATACAAAATATTTTACAGGGTGCAAATATTAGTAATTAATTTTTTTTTTTTCATATTATTTTGTTTTTTTTATTTTTTTATGTTTTATATCGTTCCTGTATATTAAAATTTTACATCCTTAAATTGTTTAAATACATTTCATTATTAAATTAATTTTTTCAATAGTATCGGAATTAATAGTTTTGAATACTTCAAGTCAGAAATCATACATCCAGTGAAAAATAGACTTCCAAATGCAGTTTTTCACAAAAATTTCAGGATAGGTACTATCAAAACAGAATAACCCTGCGTTTTAATGCGAAATTAATCGTATTCAGCCTCAATATTCATTCTCCAACAATATGATCACATACTACTAATATTCTATTTTATAAATTTCATAAATGAGTACACTATAAATCACTGACGTCTATATAACTGTTGTCCATTAAGCTAGCAGAGCAACCTGAGCAGAACACAATTATAATTGTCTCATAATTAGACGCTAATTAAATGCCCTAATTAAAATTAAATGCTCTTTGCTGTATTGTGTAACCGCATGCTCTGCTACCTTAATGTTAAGCTAGCAGAGCAATATTTAAAAAATCAATTTATTATATTGTTTTTAATATCAAATTATTAAGCTAATTAAATGCTCTAATTAAAAATTTATTGCTCTTTATTGTACTGTGTAATCGCATGCTCTGCTAGCTTCACCAGCAGACAATATTTAAAAAATCAATTATATTGTATTTCTGTCAAATTATTAAGCTAATCAATTAGCATTTAGCATTTAAGTACCCACATAAAATTGTTATTGTTAGTCACGCAAGTGCACTTAAGCAAAATTTTGTGCCTTGGCTAGTTGTGGCGGTTTGACAGCGCTCCAATTTCACGTGTAGACACATCAGCATATGCGTACAAGATATATAGAGGTTTAAATACACGACACGAAAATTACAGCCAAAGTAAATATTATTCTGGTTTATGGTATTGGGAACTGACAACTTTGGTCATGACGTCTAATGGTTAAATTCGTGATATTCATTTGCATAAAATTAATTAAAAACAAATAATTATTATCGAATTACAATGGAAATCGTCAGTTTACCTACTCGTACTAAATCTACTAGCAGATATATCTATGCTGTTAGGGGCTGTAATGGAAAATCAAGTAAAAACTCACGAAATGTTTTGAGCATTTAAACCTCCCAAGTTAAAAATTTAACTCAAGGAAAGCATTAAAATATTAAATTATCTGTCACTGTTCCACAATACACCTATTCATTTTAAACTAGCTGAAATAACCGGCGTTACCTGGGCAATCAAAAATTCTTATAGAGATTCTTATTCTTTTCCAAAAATTTTGACAGTTCGAAGAGTCAATTTTTTTATATTTTAATATATGACATAATTTATTTCCAAAATTATATTAGTACAGGTATTTTTATAGAAACTATAATCTATATTAAGATTTGGGTCGTCAGGAAAGGCTATAACTTTGAAAAGAATATATATACTGAATATATAATACTGTATAAAATTATATTACATAAGTTTGAAACCTTTGCCTATCTGTGAATTTTAATCGATCCTTAACAAAGAGCCAATCTATTAAAATCTATTAAAATCGAGTATTAAAATCTAAGAAGTATATTTATATATAAATTTGTTCACTTTAGATAGTAAAGTCCTACAAGCTCTCTGCAAGCAAAAACTCTGAATATAATGAGAAAAAAAAATTTACAGAAAAAACTTAGTCAGAAAAATGTTTTGTAATACAACTTATTTAATTACAAGAAATTAATTTTTTTATGTTTCAAAAAAGTTGATATGAAATTATATTTTGTTTTATACAGATTATACTCGTACAAATACAATGCGTTTCAAAAGTTATGTAGGTACTTGGTTCGTGGGAAATACAATAGTTTAATTATTTTATTCCTTTTTTACTAGTTTACGATATTTCATAAAGTTGATTTCATTGTGAATTTTCACTATGAATACTTCATACTCATATACTCATCAGTGCATGAACTTTATGTAAATGGGTCAATATGTCTTGACCCATATTGAACCATGAAAAAAGTTGTCCATTTGATCTGTATCAATTTTTGAGGGACCTCATAGATTATGAGGGAGTCATAAACCTAATTCTTTAAAACACTTCTTTTTACACATGTATTAAAAACAAAAATACACTCCGAACTGTGCATCCATCTCTATGGTTATTAAAGTAAACATTGAAGAAGATGTCAATGTTGTTATTCGCTTCGAGCGCAACCGTACTCAGCGCCATGCGTGGGCAAAAAAACTACTTCATGACCAATGTCAGTGTAAAAAAAACCATAGGCTTAACAAAAATAATTAATTAAACTATCTATCAATAACAAATGTGACATTGATACATTGATACTCATTCATGTTATGATCCATCACTTATTGAATAAAATTAATTTCTAGATTATTTTCCGGAAATTATTCCCTCACAATTATTTTCATCAAGACAGTAGTAAAAACAAAATTCTATAAAATTAAAAAATTTGATTGTACAGAATAATACAAGATCTTAACAAACTTTATTGTAAAAAAAAAAAAAGCTAAATGAAACGTTGTTTTTTCATTATATTTTTTTTAAATTTATTCTGTTTTTGTTTTAGCATAATATTAATATTAAAAGCTGTTTTTTTTTCTAGCTGGCTCTAGCATTTATGTTGTTTAATTTTAAACAGTTACAAAACTTTTATATTATTGTAACACACAACATATACATATTTTTCATTTTCTTTAAAGAAAACGGGATATTTAAAAAGAAAAGTATAATAACAGCATAAAATAAATAACCAAAAAAAACAAAAACTTTAAATTGTAACAATTTTTTATAAAATAAACTAAACGGTTCGTTAAATATATGTAGTAACATGTTGGTTTTTAAATTGTTCAAGAATATCTTCCTACGAATTTTTTTGGGATACGATTTGAATACAAATCAAAGCAACAAATCAGGTGAGAATGTAACACAGCCTTAAGTATATAAAAATTTGTATGTGGAGTTCTGTAAGGTAAACATTATTATTTGACATAAATTTCCTATGCTATACTTGATATACAATATACTTAATATACAAAATTAACTTTAATGTACACGGAACCATGGGGTACTCTCTACTTACGTCTTCATAATGGCTCTACTTTTACATATAAGTAGAGAGCACCCCATGCTTTTGTTTACATTCAACTTAATTTTGATGTCAATCACTTTATTCTAATATTCTATTTTAAATAATTTTACATTTTTAGTTCCTATTCCGATAAAATCATAATTTTTTAGTTTTTTTTTAACTCTAAATTATATTTCATGCTCATAAATTACATTTCACATAAATATTTTGTTTATAATTTCTAAAATCAATAAAAACGTAGTTTACATAAAACTAAATTTTTATTTATACTGTATTTTGTGAAAATCTTTAAAAATCCATGCAAAGCAAATATACATACAATCGACATATATCAAGAGACAACATTGAGTATGTTATTGTTCTGTAAATCATTTAAATTTATAGCTGTGTAAGATATGTGATAGATAGTCACTAGGGTGATACAAAGAGGCGGATCCACATTTTATAATAGATATACTATAGCGTGTGTGTATGTTTGAAGTAAAAATGTCAATATATGTTATACATTTTTCATTATTTATTCAATTCTAGAAATAAGAATAATGCATGAATATAAATTTATATATAAATGTGATTTATCATAACCCTTAATTTCGCAATGTTATTATAATGTATGATATAGTAAAAAGAATTGAAATGTACAAGGATTAGCAAATGCAAATACGTGTATACTTGAAATGTAAAGTAGCTAGAATTCCAGTCAAGTTTTATACTAAAACAAGTGAAAATAACAACAAACCGAGTTAATTGCTTAAACACCCGGAATATACTAAATTTATGAAAAAAAGTTTCAAACGAAAGGAAAAAGGAACATTTTTCGTTAAATTTGTGTTCTTTTACGGTTTCAAAGATAGGCAGTTTTGCTCATTTTACCCAAACATGGCCCGATTTTGTCCATTGGCAAACTTGACCCTCCTTTATGTATATCTATATGTATATATATCTATATGTATATATATATATATATATATATATATATATATATATATATATATAAATATATATATATATATAATATATATATATATATATATATATATATATATATATATATATATATATATATATATATATATATATATACAGATATACATAAAGGAAGGTCAAGTTTGCCAATGGACAAAATATATATATATAATATATAGATATTATATATCTATTATATATATATATATATATATATATATATATATATATATATATATATATAAATTCATACAAAAGTTATTTTATATTAAAAAAAAGAAATTTTTATATATTTAATCCCTTAGGACAGATGGGTGGTATCTGTACTAAATACCCCCCCTTCCAGGTAGGAAATACACTGAAAGTGGCTTTTTAACTCCAGAATACGCTCAAGAACTTTCAACCCTGAGTGAATTGTCTAAATCACCTGAGAGAATTGTCAAAAGTTGTTTTAAAAAAAAGGGCAATTTTTTGTTTTTAAATTTTTCTTCTATCTCTTCTGGATTCATACCTTGAGGGGAGAGGGGAAGCAGGGTCCGATTTTGCCCATCTACCAACTTGACCATATAATTAACATGTCCGCCCGTATGTCCGCATGCTTGCGGAATTGAACTAATTAGGTCATTATATGAATGCCATTTTTATTGTATATTTGCATTTTTCATACATCATATATTTCCATGACGCTGTAGACAATACAAATTTATGATACTTAAGTTATTAATATCCATTCACTCTTTTTATTTATTTATTTTTTATTTATTTATTCATTTATTTGACATAATAACCCAAAATTACATTAAAAATTCACAAAAAGACTCAATAAAAACAGTTAGCTGAATAAAAACAGTTAGCTCAATAAAAACAGTTATATTCTTATATAATTTAAAGAAAAACAACAAAAATCAATAATAATATTCTGCATAACGTGAAATAAAAGACACATAAACAACAAAATTAAGGGTTTCGCTACACGGTGAGTTTCACAAGTAAGATTGATGCTTTACTACGATGTATTCTAGATATTCGATTACCTTCGGAAGAATTTCTTTGTCACACTCATTAAGTATGTTTTCAGCTGAAAACAGATTATATTTGTTTATATTGTCTCTAAAACATCCAGCTGTACCATTTCAATCCTGTATCTGGTGTTCCACACTTTCCAGACCATAAAATAAAACACATACACGTTCGTTATTCACTGTTCTACTGTTCCACTTAAAGCCATACACACGGAAATTGGCAATCACATATCTTTCATGTCTACACACATTGTTCAAATATTTCGCACCCCCTTGGTAATGCCACAATTTACTATAGAGTCTAAGACTACTTTTTTTCGTTTATGTCAAGTAAAGCATTGCGTATGGATTTACTATAAAAAACAGATACACTCTTTTTATGTTACGAGAGAATCAAAAATCCTTACAACTATATATCCACAAAAACATAAACCGTTTCTTGCAGGTAAGCAAAACAATTTAAAATTCGAAAATCATGACATGTATATTTGATATCAAGTTAGTTTTACTCTGAAACGTACATTTCAAATCTTTTTACTATACTAAAAACGTTTCACGACCCTTGGTTACAATACATTGCGCTTTTCTTTTATACAGATTCGATATTGTTGAAAGTATGATTTCAGAAACTATCTTTTCCTTTCGCTTGAGTACATAAAAGCTTATCCATTTAAAAGTACTATATTGCATTTATTACAATAAAACGTCTAATGAGTAACACAACATATATTACAACAAATATAATATAATACTACACAAATAATACTATCAAAGGTGACATTAATATGCAAAATATTGGCATAGGTTACATACAACATATCGCCCTTAAACTCATGCCCGTTGTAACGAGTGGGAATATTGTGCCCTCAGCAATCTTTTAACACAAATTCATACACTCTGTTAATACAAAACGAAATTTACTATATTTTATTGTTGATAAATGAGGATGGGGGAAATATTTGAAAGAAATGATTGAATAATAATTGAAATAGTTGGATATTATTTTTTAAGACGGTTTTATAAATTGTTTCATTTACTCTTCTGTTGAGGGGTTAGATAGATAGAGTGTAGCTGCGGCCCCGAACGGGCTACACTTTGACCAGAAGGTCCATTGTGCTGCCTAAGGAGGTGGAAATGTGAGTGGAGCGGAACAATTTTTGTGTGTAGACTAGGAATTGGCAGGGCTAGGAACTATTCCGTTTCTCATCTGAAGTTCGTGAAGGAAACTGCAGAAAACCTTCACAAGCATATCCGGTTACTTCGTTCTTCTCTATACGCCGACAGTTTAGTCTAAAAACCGCCCCTCGTTTTTTTTTCTTAATAATTGACAAACTTCCGATATCGGGATTCGAACCCAGAACCTCCCAGTTCCAAGTAGACATAACGTCTCAGACATAACGCCTTAGACCGCTCAGCCACTTGGACGGTTAAGGGGTTACACTGATTTGAAAATGTCAAAAAATAGATTTTTTTTATTGTCTTTAAATAGTATAATATGTTCAGGATATTTTCCCAAACTTTTAATTCCATTCAAGTAAAACATTAGGAGATAGAGCCTTGGGAAGTATATGGAGGCAGCTGCTTAGCTATTGTTTGTCCCTCTTTAATCGCATTTTTCTCTAAACTGTATTTTTGAATTCGGTTGACATGAGTTCTCAAAAAATAAAGATCAGATCTTGTTTAAATTATGTACACTTCTTTAAGATAAGATTGACGAGTGCTTGAACGAAGGTTTTTTTTATCGGTACTAATTTTAGAAGGCAATACGTGGTGCAAATTATCCCAAAAATAGTACCTTTTTTTCAAAACTTTGCCAAAATTTCAAATTTTATTTTTTCCTTTGTCATAGCACGAGCTATATATATACCTCCTCAATTCATTTTTTTGCCAATATTTTCAATGTGCAAACATGACTTTTCTTTGGAAAGTATAGCACTTGAATATGCTCTCTGGTGAGTAAATTATAAACTAGAACTAGTAGGTCAATGTTTCCTATCTCAACCCCTGTGACATACTTTTTGGCTTACAAGTTTCATCATAGCACTCTGGTGAACAGTTTAGTAATGCTGCTACTGCATTGAAAGCCAGTGCGAGCATTGATTAAGCTCTGTCCCCAAAACTATTCGATATATGCAAAAAATATTATTTAAAATATAATTTACTTATTTTTAGCTAGGGCCGGCATGCAATGCAATGCCTCTTTTTCTATCTAGAAACCATTGCGGGGGCGCGGACAGTAGCTCACCAGTTTCATCGTAATCGGATGAATGATAAAGGAACGCATAAAAGACGAACGAACAAACAAACAAACATATATTCATTTTAATATATTAAATATGCTAATTGAAAATATTTTTCCGTTTCTGATACGTCAATTTTTAATTACTTAGTATTGAATAATTTCTAAATTAAATCAAATATTCCCTATATCTTCATAACAATAAGCTAGATAATACTTATCATGTTAAAAAATAACATGAAATATTATTCATCTGGAAATGATTAGTTCTATAGCGAATAGTGTAAAGTGAACTTGAATTGACATAATAAACATGATAAAATATCTATTGTTTTACATCTACTTATTTCCGAAGTACAAGAAAACGGAAATTAAAATTATCAGAAAAGTCTATTAAATCTTATTATTACATTGATAAACACAATTCTTATTTAAAGATATACTCGTAGATTATAATAAAATACTATCATATAAGTACAGTAGAACTCCAATTACGGCATTGCATTGGGAATCACTGGGAAACCCTCTTTCAGGGTCGATTATTTACACACCAAAAAAGCATAATTTATTAGTCAAGAAAATTGACAGATTGCCTGCATTCTTCATCAGTCAACATAAATTTAGCTTTTTATACCCGGTATATAATCTATACCAGGGTATATTAAGTTTAGTCCGGACTTTGCAACGGTTGAAAATATTGATCGAAAAAAAATTTGTTGGTATAGGTGTTCATAAAATGGCCTACTTAGTCTACTCCCTCAAAGTTGTCCATCCGTAAATACATTAACACAAAAACGAAAAGAGATAGTTAGCTGAAATTCATATGTGTGTTCTAGAGCTAGAAAGTAAGGTCAAGTTCGTAAATCGGCAAAAGCAGACCCTGTTTGGGCAAAATTGGCCAAACTGTTTATCTTTGAAACCGTAAGAGATTGTTGACAAAAATTGTTCTTATTTTAAAAATAAACAACTTTTGTTTGAAACTTTTTTTCATAAATTCAGTATGTACCGAGTATAAGCAATTAATTCCGTGAGTTGTTATTTTCTTAAGAATTTGATGCTTATGAAGCGACATTTTTGCAATCAAAGTTGAGATCTTTTAACATACATACATTTCATTTAAAAGCAAATATTTAACAAATTAATTTAAAAACTGCTGCTAATTTTTAAAAACATATTATATATTTAAAGATGATAATTTTCAACTGAGGTGCGAAAATAATGAATATTTACTATCAAAACAAACCTCGACAAAAAACTTTTGTTCCCTATTTCGATGAAATTCATTGTATAAAGTAAATTAAACCGAAGAAACACGAAAATCGTATTAATTTTATGATTTGGCTAGCAGTTTCCGAGATATGGTCTAAAAATGTAAAAAGGGACAGAAAATCGAACAAATTAGGGTATAGCTCGATTTTCACTTATAATCCGGCGAATATTGTTAGTTTCTTACTATGCAACCTATTAGTGCTTCGCAAGCTATTTTTGAGGACATTAAAACCAATGTCTTACTTAAACGAGTTTCTGCGCTACACCAATTTATAACTTTAGACTAAACTAACTCCTAACCATTTACGCGCATGCGCTGTCACTAGTAAGATGGCGTCGCAGGCAATACAAAAACAGTGCGACAGATACGTAAAGAAATTCTTATGTGAAAGATTTTTCTTATGTGGGATCAACCATTGTAAGCGCAGTACACTCATTGATAATGAATTCAATATATGCAAGGTATTTAAACACTAAACACAGTTAGATGTTAGATACTTGTTTCGTAGCTACATATAACTCGAAATTGCTCTTATGAGGTAACTATTACCTTCAATGTGGTTTGTAATAAAAACATTGACAATGCATTTTAACTTCTATACGAATCTTATTAAAGGTTTTCAAATAATGTTATCTCAATGATGCATGAAACAAACAAATACACAACTATTTTAACATAACATGAAGATTCTAAACGATTTTATTTTAATAATTTGAAACAACCGAAGTGTGTTAAAGTCAATATACAATCAAATATTAATTGCAAAATTTTTCAATAATCATTTCAAAAATAAATAGTCAAAAATAAATAATACAACATGTATTTTATAACCTAAAGGGTTTTACTTTCACTTGTAAAACAAATATTTACAAAGATGCTGCTATTATACGAGTATGTAACAGAGTTCGTCGGCTCGTTGCTCTACACACATACCCATATCCAGCGTATGTCATTTAACATTTTATGTGTGTTTCAATAGCACGAATGTTACAAAACACGAATAGTAGAAGGATTGGGTACAAGAAAAAAAAGGAAGACGGAGCGGATTCAATAAAATCAGTGTTCCAAATAATATGTTTGTAGAATTTCTGCATCATTCAACAAAATTGTAATTTCTTACTTGGTAGTAGTATTTTCGCTGTTTTTTTTTTAGTATTTTTCTCTACTATTATTTATCTCACTTTTTGTATATTTTTTAATGATTTTCGATCTCTTTTTTAACATCTATACAAGGTATGAGATAGTATTATTGCGATGATACCTTTATTTTCAATCTTAAGTGAAATTTTTCTCTGGAAAACAGATTTCGATGATTTACTAAGATATAACAGTTTTTTTTTTATTGTATACACGTAAGAAATAGAATAGAAAATATTATTTTATGTAAAATTCCTCAAATCAGTTAGATAATAATTTATTTACAATGAACGGAATAAAATGTTAGCGGCATTGGACTTTTTGAGCGAGTTGTTGCTATTTTTAATCAGTCCAATATCAACAGTAACATAAAGAAAATGGTGAATTAAACAGTAGTTATCACATAAAAATTTATAAAATTATTTATTGGAGAGAGCTTATCTTTGTGGAATTCCATTATCTATAAATAGTATAAAACAAAGTCGTTAGTGAAATATCAATTTTTTAAATCAAGTAGTAGACGCCTTTAATGCGATACACGACTGTCGCTGACTTATACATGACTGATCCCTCAACCAGAAAAACCGCGTGTAATATAATTTAATGTGTCTGGATTATTTGCGAAGCTATTTTGACAACCATAGTATTAATCCTCATTCAATTAAAACTGTGCATCCGCGCGAAGCCGGAGTGTGTCGCTAGTTATTTATAATTTTGTTATTTTTAATTATTTGGTACAATCCATTTAATTAACAATGCATATCGTGTGGCATTTTTTTGTGTTAGACCATTTTAGGTCGAAAATGCCACGCAATATACATCGATAAGAACGTTAATTGTGCATAGTACTTGCCAAAATTATAAATGTAAAATAATCATTCTTGTCCATGTGAGTAAAATGATTCTTAGAATCGATTTATCATCTAAACTTACCATAAAATAATGTCGCCTTCCGCGTCTGTCTGTATGTTTATCCGCTAGCTCCTTCTTAACCACGTAACGGATTTTGAAACGGTTTTCACCATCATATAGATAATTTTTTTCGAAGGTTTATATGTATAGTACATACTAATTAAAATTTCGTTAATAATAAAGATATTTCGAAAAAAATTTATTTGCATAGCTTACGTATTTAAATTTAAGTTAATACACCAAAATTACATATCACCTCATATACATATTATACAATTTTTTTTTAACTCTCACATGTAAGGTGTCGTAATAGTGTGGATATAACTATATCTTTACAGATTGAATACAACAGATAACATTTTTGATATACTTCTTAACACATTAGGAGTTGCGCACTAGAAATGGAATTAACTATTTTCAGAGAATAAAAAATCACTAACCAATGGTATAATTATATTTTTCTCTTAATAGTCGAATCAACCACTTATGTGACGTTTTTTTCTAAGAATTTTGCAGTTGATTTGTGTCGAAACCATTTGGTTTTCTAAAAATGTCTCGAATTAAACTTGTTTGTCATAAAACTCCTAACAACTTTTATCTTAAGCATTTTTTCGAAAACAGAATGGATTCGGCATAAATCGACTGCAAAATATGTTTACCCATGTCACTTGTTTACCTATGTGAACATTTGTGCATTTCGAACATGAAAGAAATTTCGATATGATCTTTGTGTCTGATTATTCACTAATTATATCACAACGTTACATATTTAAATGTTTAAGAAAATTTATCAAGAAATTGTCATTATTATTTTAGTTTGTAAACCTTTTAATATGAGATTAGTAGTAGTAGTAGTAGCGGAAGGGAGATCGAAGTCTGACAAGTAGGCCTTCTTTGGCCTTTTTTACCGACCCCTAAAGAACAAGAAATTTTTATGTAGACTAGGTAGGTTGTTCAACTACAGCCGACTTTCTTAGGAACTATGCCGATATTCATCTGAGGTTTGTGAAAGCAAACTTCAGAAATTCTTCTCCATACGCCGACAGTTTATTCGTCATTTTTTGACATTAACCACCCCATCCATTTGTTTAAAATTAATGTAATTCACAAAGGGTCGCCGTTGGGAAACGAACCAGCAACCTCCCAGTGAGAGCAGAGCGCCTTTTACCGATCGACCACTCGGAATGGTAACTATGAGATTAAGTTTCAAACAAAAATTATTATTCAATCAAAAAGCTATCAAAAACTTTTTTATAAAATGTATATTAAACAAAAAATAAATAAAAGCTACTTATTGTAGTAAAATTAAACCATAAATTATTACATACATCAAAACCTTTTTCTAACCATTTGGTAACAAAAAGTTTTTTTTTCTTCTATTCTTGTTAAAGAAAGTAGAAAAAAAGAAACAATTTTAATTTTCTACTCAATATATTCTAGGTTCAAACACATTTGAATTGTCCGTATATAACTTTTTTTACTCTGTAAGAAAATAAATTGCCAATTGTCAAGTCACATTTGAATGAAATGAAATTGAAACTTACGTTCGTTTATTTTTGATTTACAGAAAGTAATATCGATTAAACTGTAATTTATGTAGGATTTATTGTGAATATTTAAAAAAAAAATTGTCTAAAGAAAATTTTCTTTATTTTTGCTATAGTTTCGTTCTCAAAATGATCATTATCTTATATCTATTATTTGTATTTGTTTATTGACAGTTCTGTGAAAAACAGATTTTATCAAAAAATAAAAATGATCCAAATACTCAAATGAAATAGCTTTTGAATAGAGTAATTTTAATAAGAGTAAAGGTTAACAGGAATAAATGTGAATGAAAGAAATTTTAACAATAGTAATTTCAATATAATTTAAAATTTATTATATTTTAAAATTTAAAATTTATTATATTTTAAAATTTATTATATTTTTATTTTAATTTATTTTAGTTAATTTTCTATTTATTTTTGTTTTTGTCTATTGATCTCGACTTTCTATCTATTTTGAAATGTCAAAGAGTAAATTACGACTAGCTAATTTATACTGATGATGACTTCTTTGTAGTCGAAATATGTATTTATAATGAAAAAAAACTGATCTAGGTAAAGGGGGCGATTTTGAAATTTTACGTATTTGATTGTTTATTTTTTACCGACGAAAAGAAGGAGGTACTCAATTCAAGCTGTATATTTTTTTTTTCAAATTTATTTATTTTTTATGTATGATCACGCATAACTTTTTACAGAGTACTCCAACTTTTATAATTTTGTTGGATAGGGAATTTATCAAAGTAGGTCCCATATGAATTTGAAGTAAAAATAATCAAATTTTAGCCACACAAAAAAAAATTAAAAAAATAAGACTTCCCAGCGCTTCCACTAAAGAACAAATATCATAATCGCTGTATATTTACTTCGTATATTTTACATTGACTTAGTTTATTTTTGCTTTTCTTTCTTTTTTCGAATGTTTAATTTTTTGTATAAAAGTTTTTATTTCATGCTTTTCAGTTACTTTCTTTTTCGTTGGTTATATTTTTTGTTAAAAAGTTTTTATTATAGACTCAATGCCAATTTTCATGTTTCTAAGTAAAAAAAAAGGGGACCCAAACAAAATTTCACTCCTTCATGACATGATTTAGAAAAATTTCTTTCTCAATGTTCCTCCACACTCTCTTGGGACCATATCTTCCAAATTCATATTTCTGACTCCAATAGTTAAATTGGAAACTCTGACTGCCTATTTTACCCCCTTAAGCGTTGATAGTTTATAACATATATTACATTGTTTATTATTATCCGCCTAAAAACCATTTTTCATGTTTCTAACTTAAAAAAAGGGGACCACAATTAGTCAATTATATTAACATTCACCCAAAACTGCACCTACTTATTTTAATGATGGAAATTTTCATTGTAGAATTGGCCTCATTTGGCTGGCGTATAATAAAATAATATACAGGAACCCTATGATCAATAGTTTACGAACTATATGTAAAAATTATTGTTCTTAAAACAATTAGTTATAAATAGAACGCACCTGAGAATGATTTAACAAACCTTTATTCATAACAAAATGGAAACAAAAAAAATTGCTAAATTGATAAAAAATAAAAAAATGATGTCTAATGGTTAATGCGTCTACATATGAAAGTTAATTTTTTAGCAAAAAGCTTAACAAAAGACTATTATTATTAAATGTGTAGACATATTACTTACTCTAAAAGAGCACTTTATTAATAAATAATTGTAACGTACACTAAATTATCATCTGTCGACTCGTCTCATATCTAATGCCTTTTACTTTTTTTTCTGTCTACTTTCATACACAATGTGAATAAAATATTCTCTTCTGAATACATTGAAAATAAAAGGAATACAATATAGTACTATTATTATGATAACAGCACACATTTTCCTACCCCAATTCTAAAAACAATATGACAATATATCGTGTTCTTTATGTGTATTATTTTATGGTCTATTTCATGTTTCCTCCGAGGATAGATATTTGGATGTTATATATTTTTTCCGTAAATTAATATTTTTATCTTGCAAAAAGTAGACTTTCAATTTAATAAAACAGAATCGCTTTTCCATTCTATACACAGAACAGAAATCTTCAATAACACAGAACGCCACATTTTCCTAATAGGCCTAATCGATTACACAGTAAATTAGCTTAAGTTCACAATACAGATACAATACAAATAATACTAATAAATGCCACACCACGATGTTTCTATCAATGAATACAACTAATTATAATAGTTCAAAAGGATTTTCCAACAATTTAACCTGTATCTTAACCACGTGACTATGACGGTAGGGTTCGGTTGACACGAATGAGCGATCACAGGGTATAGTCCGCACTCACCTGATGATCTATCAAAACTACCCGTTCTTCCCTTTTTTTTAAACTCTGTCCCTCTCTCGATACTCGTAAAATATTCAAAAAGGCCACTCTATTACATCATCTAACGCTGGTACCTTGTCAGATAAAAACAAGGAGGTCCATCTACCCTGTAATCGCGGCTACGCAGTGACCAGATGTGTCACGTCCGACCTCACCCTACTGTAATAAAGTATTAAACAACTAACCATTTTCTTAAAAAATGATTTTTATTACACTTACAAATTATTTTATTCCAAGAATATAAGTATTCAGAATTTCCAAACATATGTGTCGGGACCCAATCTTTAATCTCAGACATACTGAAATAAACAACTATTTCTTAAAAAGTAATTTTATCGCACTTTATTCCTTCGACATATATATTCATATACGACATATATATATATATATATATATATATATATATATATATTTATAATTTGGTTATATAATAATATATATATATATATATATATATATATATAACCAAATTATAAATATCCTCAAGTTTAAATAGCGGTATTCATCATATGTCGTAATCATACCGTCCCCGGATGTAGGTGTCCATAACACGATAATAAAAACAAAAATTGATAACGAGCTAAAATTTCTTGAGCGTAATCTAGAAATAAAAATAACGGATTCAAGTTCGTGAATGGGGGACCTGCTTGGGGGGGAAAACATCTATCGATCGAAACTCAGTTTGGACAATGGGATAAAACCCGAAACATGTCAACAATTATATTAAATAAAAGTGGATTTGCAAATAAAAAATAAAAGTTGTAAAAGTAATTTATTTTTACCTTCGTCCATTGTTAAAACTGAAAAAACGTTTGTACCAAACTGTTTTGTATTAAAAATGTATTGGATTAAAAATTTTTAATACAAAACACTTTGGTACAAACGTTGGAGCATTCGCTGCACCAACTTCCAAACTTACTTTTCAAAATTTCGGTCCAACGTTTGAGCGAGCGTTCGTAGCATCACGTAGAAGCTTTAGTCTAATCAATGGGAGGGCTAACACTCACCACAGTGTTAGTTGTGTTAGTTGTAGATATGTTTAACAGTCTCAACTATCAGAATAATTGTGAATAGTTACCATTGATTATTGTAATTCCGATGTAATAGTAAACATATTATAATTATTACACTTTATTCACTCCATAATAGTAAAATGTGTATGGTATACAACATCATTCATTTGTTTGATGCTTGTACACAAAACTTCCTTCACACCATAACGCTAATGATGAAATGATAATAATGGAGCCATGCTTTTTATGTCAGTATTATTATTACTACAGTTATGTTTTATAATCATTTGACCATTGTTTAGCTATACAAAAGTTTACGTTATTGTTACAATTTTTACATATTTTTTTTCCACTAGCATTGAAAGATATAACAATGTATAAATAATATATTTTCACTTATTGTTTGTCATATCACATTTTGGAACATTTGACTAATACAACGTTTTAGTACCACGGCCTCATGTTATCAAAATGTCGACAACAGTTTTGTGATTTTTATAGGATACTAGTTTTACCTTGCGACGCGTTGCTAAATAGTAAGAAAAAAAGGCGAAACATAATTTTCTAATATGTTTAATTTGACAATAAATTCCAAACAAAATTCACCCCCCTCCCCCATTTCTCTCCCTTAAAATGTGAATTTTCAAAAATCCTTTCTTAGCTAAATTTCAGCTTCATGAAGACAATTTCTCCATATTATCTTTACAACCCCGTTTAGGGGTAGTTTAAAAAAACGAACAAATGATAGATTCATCTGAAATTAAAAGACCAAATTGAACGAAGGAAAAAAAATGAAAATTTGAATTTTTGGCACAGTTGTTTACAAAACGGTACTATTTTTGGTATAATTTGCACCAAAATACGTATTGCATTGCCAAAATACGTATTGCCACGTATCGTCATTCTTATCTTGAAGAAGTGTGCAAAATTTGAACAAGTTTGGTTCATTATTTTTTGAGAAATCATGTCAACTGGCTTCAAAAATAGAGTTTTGAGAATTATTATTAGTCAAAATACAACGATATATAACAATTTATAGTGTGCTAGTATAGTTTTTAGTTTCTATGGAAATTACAATCAAATTGACATTTCAAAATTGAAACAAAATTTTAATAAAATAATTTTATACTTATTTTTTAGAAGTATAGTTTCTGTGTAAATACCTTTTTAGTAGACATTTAGTAGAGCATACTAGTAAACACACTAATACACACAGAATACCACGTTTTGTTACGTGACGATTTGTACCTAGTCACACCACCTGTAAGCCGCGTTAAAGAAATTCGTTCCAAAAAATTAACGAAAAGTGAAAGTATTTTGTTTAGAACCAAAGCGCACTAAATAGCTACTCTTTATTTATTTATACATCAAGTATATCTTCTATCTTGCGCCGTTAAATGGTATGTTTTAAGCAAAGCTGTCAAGTGGGCAAGGTTACAAGGAAAATTCTCTATGCGATAAAAAACGCATCAGCTTGTTTAACGTAACACTGAAACTTTAAAGAGTCAAAGATTTTTTATACCTTTTATCATTATATACACCAAATTAAGTATAATTTAGAAAAATAATGTACAGAATTTATTTGATCTCCAATAGTAGTCAAGATTACAACAGACTAATAGAGTTCAAACGACCAGTCCATATATATTTTTGTCTGACGTCCTATCTCTTTATGTTTATGAGGGGTAAAATAAACTTATGTTTTGTCATAAATCATTTTTTTAAAGATATTCTATATTCTATAATATAGAAGAATTATTTTTGCATTAATTATAAGGAAATAATATTGATATAGAATCTATATCGATATTATTTCCGTATAATTAATGCAAAAATAATTCTTTAAAATAAAAACCACTCATACAAAACACGTAACATTCATTAAATAATGACTTTCTAATTACGATTTTTTTTTCTCCATATATCGAAATTATAAAACAAAAAACACACACATACAGTTGGTATTTATTAATTACTTTCCAATCAATAATATTGTTTCAATTTTAGGAAATTTTTCCATATCGGTGAATTTAAATCAAAACATTATACCATATATCGAATTATAATATAATAGCAGTTATTAAAAATATATTAAAAGTTATTGTTTTTTCTGTCTGCACGGGTGATGTTTTTTTTAGGTTAAATGTGTATTAATGTGTATTGAAATTTTCTAGATAAAATATTTAAAAATTCGATTACCAAAAATTATAATCAAGTAACAAATGTTATGCATGTTATACATAATTACATAATACAGGCTGGTATTTTTAAAACTAAAATTCGTATTTTTAAATGCTACATGTCAATTGCTGCTAAAAAATTTCTAGCTGCAACAGAAATTAGGTTCCTGCGTCTCTCCCAGCGACTATCATGGACCCAACGAATATCGTTCTAACGAGGATCCAACGAACATGATTAATTTTTTGGGCCATATTATTAAAAAAAAGTGATATTCTTACAGGGAAATTTTTTGGATCTTTGGCGAGAGGAAGAAAACGTCATCTTAAAAGTTTAAAATTAAATATGTCAAATATTGAAATTCAAACTATGAAAATGATTCATATAAATTTGTCATGTAAGTTTTTCAGGTGCAGGGTATTTTTTCATATTTTTCATTGTCGCGGTATCCTGGCTCTCTTTATCCTCAAAGGAGCGCTGCCCGAACCTGCAATGATTCCGATACTCGACAAAACAAAAAAAAATATATTAGTAAACGATATTACTAAATATTTTGTAATTGGAACAACACGCACGTTTTTGTTTAAAGAAAAGAAAGAAAAAAAAATTAAATTAAACACAAGTTTTTACGAAACAAAAAAAAAACCTGATTTTATTGCTTTAAAAAAAAATGATTATCCAATTTCTTTTTCAACAATTATTTTAATTCTTTTTCACACAATGTTAAATTTCGAATTACTTGATCAAATTATTTGTACAAATTCCAACTTATACTTTGATCTGAATTGAACAACAATCGATATTAAACTTTGATAGTAACAGACAATACTTGATATTAAACTTTTATACTAATCGCACAATGATCGATTTCAAACTCTGAACGAATCGCACAATGGCCGATTTAAAAACTGATTTGAATCGACACTGGTCACGGTTTATATACCCACCATGGGTCGTTCTAGAATATTATTGTTTTTTTTGAATAAATATTTTGTTTTTGACAATATATTTTTGCATGGAGGCTTCTAGAATATTTTAGTATATCAACACCCATGGACGTAGTCGGAGTGTTCAGATTATTTATAAAATTAATTAAAAATTATACCTCTCCCTGGGTTTGACCCATAGTCATACCCCGCTTGGTTGATATTTAAGCAGAGACTTAATGCACCGGGCCAGTGTCAATTTAAATTCTATACACAAATTGTATGATACATTCATAACTGTAAGCTAGCTTACGTCTGTTTACAAAAATTGTCTTGTTTTTACAAAATTATTTATTTGTGATCTGTTTATGTTATTTTGTAAAACATTCAATTTGTATAAATAACTTTTGATTCTCTTAAATTAAATTATATGCAATAATTTTTTTCAATTTTTGATTTTTTTCTTTCTAAATAGAAAAACTTTAAATCAAAAGTATCTATTAATCTTATTATCATTTTTCGACTTAAAAAAAAAACTTTGTTTAAGAAAAAAAATAAATCGAGCTATATTATTTTCTTTTTGTACTTTCAAAAAAAAACTCCTTCTTTTTGCAAGGAGAAAAATATTAATTTGTTAAATATTTTTCTTAATATTTTACTTTCATAATTAAAATGTGTGTTGAATCAAAAAAATTATTCTTAATAATTTTCATTACAACAAAATCTCCCCCTCTAGATTCCAACACACATTTTCTAATTTGCTTATTATATTTGGTCGACCAATTTTTGACTTAGAACTATTTGAATTATTTCAATTGTATTAGTACATTTAGCTAGCTAGCATAACTTAAAGTGTACGTACACATTAGTTCTTCACTCTTCAATGGCGCCTGGTGTTGATTGCCGGTCGTCTGGGCCGCAAGTTGTACCCTGGCTCTAATGCTCTGGCCTCTGGCTCGTCCACACTTGGTACATTCCGTCGTCTTCCATCACCTCCATGCCTTTGACCCCCCAATCGATCTGGAAGTAGTTGGCCGAACACCTCGTTCCCCACACTCAATCTTCCCAGATTCCCATTGGCGGCGGTCCTTGCACTGGCCGGCTTCAAGAGACCTCCATGTATCTTCGTGGGAGGCACTGTATCCACAACATATATTCCAGCTGGTAAACTCCTCAGCACTCTGTAAGGCCCTTTCCACTTCGGTGCCAATCCACTATGGATACTCTCCACCTTACTGCTGAGCACTTGATTGCGCATCCAGACGGACTCTCCTGGTTGATAACTGAGTCCCGTTTCCACTTGGTCATTTACTTCGGCATTGGCCAATATTGTTTGCCGCGCTATCTCAACATTCTGTTGACGTCCTTGGCTTCTCTCGTTGGCCCAATCTTCAATATCTTGAGGCTCTTCAGCTGTTTGTATTTGCCAATCCCCAGGCTTCTTCATCTCAGCCCCCAGTAACAATTTGGCGGGCGAAAAACCAGTTGATCGGTTCGCTCTATTTCGTATTGCGAATAAGCACTTGTGTAGTTGTTGGTCCCAGTTTTTATGTGCTTGGTCCAATAAATTTAAACGCAACAACTTCTTTAACTCTTGGTTCTGACGTTCCGTGGGGTTGGCTCGTGGATGGTATATTGGTGTAGTCCATATCTCTGTGTTCCAATCTTTGTTCACTGCTTTCCATTCTTTTGATCTGAACTGGGGACCATTATCACTTAGTACTGCTCTTGGATATCCATAACGACTAAATACTTCATCTTTCAGTACTTGGGCTATCTTCGAGGTCGACGTGGCCCCCAATGGAAATGCTTCGATCCATCTAGTGAAAAGATCCGTCACAACCAATATATTTGTTTTTCCACGTGATGTGCGTGGGTATGGACCCATCAAGTCGATGCTGACTACCTCCCATGGTGAAGTAGGTCTTCGACTTCTCATTGCTGTACTTGGTTTCTTATTCAGTGGCTTTACTCTAGCACACGTGTCACACCCTTTTACATATCTGCGTATGTCATCTTGCATCCCATACCAATACACACGGTTACGGATCTGACGATACGTTTCTCTCCATCCAGGGTGTGCTGCTTCATCACTATCGTGATATCTTCTCAGAAAACCAAGTCGGCGTTCTTCGGGAACCACTGGCACTTCTTGTACCATCTGTTGACTATGGTACCAGAGGATCCCGTCAGCTACGGTGTAATTAGCTCGTGTTCTGTCCACTCGTCGACGTAGATTGCTTCTCAGTGGACTATTATGATTATTGATATATCTTCTGATGGCAGTCACATCACGATCTTCATCCTGCCATCGTCTAATATCGTCGAGTGTGGGTGTTTCCACTTCAATGATATTGAGGGTTATCGGTGTTTTTGCCCTCTTTTCAATCACCCACTCTGGAATGTCCTCCACTTCTTCATCTTCTGCCTTGCCCTGTGGTTGTCTGGACAAGGAGTCGGCGGCTTGATTATCTTTTCCGGGGACGTGAATTATCTCAAAATCATAGGCTCCCAATGTCAATGCCCATCTTGTCAATTTTGCTCGACTATCTTTAGTTTTGTTCAGCCATTGGAGCGCTGCATGATCTGTATATAATTTGAAGTGTCTTCCTTCCAGATATCCTCGAAACTTCCTCAATGCCCAGATTATCGAGAGACATTCCTTTTCTGTCGTAGCGTACTTTCTTTCTGTGGGTCCAAGTTTCTTGCTGGCGTAGTTTATTATTCGTCTTGTCTTGCCATCATCTTCCATTTGGAATAATATTGCACCCAGTCCGACGTCACTAGCATCCGTATTTAAACAAAACGTCTTCTTAAAATCTGGATGTGCTAGTTTCGGTGCATTCACAATCGATGATTTCAGATTTTCGAACGCCTTCTGATGCAGTGTTAGCCAGCGCCACTTTATGTTCTTCTTGAGCATTTCGCTTAGAGGTGCAGCTATATCTTCGTAGTTCTTCACGAAGCTCCTGTACCAACCACATAATCCCAAAAATTGTCGTAATTGTCTTCGTGTTCTTGGTACAGGGTGATTACTGATAGCTTTATTCTTCTCTTCCTCTCTGTCAATGCCATCATCGCTCAATATATGTCCCAGATATTTGACTTTGTTGCTGCCAATGACACATTTGCTTGGTTTACAAGTTAATCCATGTTGTTCTAGTCTTTCAAGCACAAGATCCAGGTGATGTAAATGTTCCTTGACTGATCGACTGTAGATTAGTATGTCATCCAGGTAAACTTGGCAGAAATCTTCGATGTATCCAGATAGTACTTCGTTCATTAAACTCTGGAACGTAGCTGGCGCATTCTTCAATCCAAACGGCATGACGCGAAATTGATAGAGACCTCTTGGGGTGGTAAATGCTGTGTATTCTTTCGATTGTGGCTCCATCTCAATTTGCCAATAACCAGTCTGTAGATCCAATGTAGAAAATATTTTTGCTCCATTGACTTTTCTCAACATCTCTTGCAGATCTGGAATCGGAAACGCATTGCTCTTTGTAATATCGTTCAATTTTCTGTAGTCGACGCACAATCGAAAAGTACCATCTTTCTTCTTCGGCAATACGACGGGTGCGGCCCAAGGCGATGTGGATGGTTCTATAATGCCATCGCCTTCCATCTCTTCAATCATCTCTTCTAATACCCGTTGCTTCTCATTGTTGTACGGGTATGGTCGTAATTTAATGGGGGAATTCTTCGTAATCTCGATCTTGTGTGTGATTGTTTTTGTCCTTCCAACTTTGCCGAAAACGCTGGGATGTCGCCGAATGACATCTTTCAACTGCTCTTGGTTCTCAAGGAGTTTTATTTGTAACTCGCCCAATGCGTTGTTAATTGTTGCCACTTCTCTTTGGGCTCCATCTGGTTTTCTCCATGCAATGCGGACTCTCTCATCACACCCCAAGTAAATTATACCACTCCGGTAATCGATGCTCACACCATTTTTTGTTAAAAATTCATGACCAAGTATTAAATGATTCCGTAGGCCAGGTACAACCATTACTTCAACATTGAACTTCATTCTTGATATCATCACATCCATGCACATTTTCCCAAGAATCTTGAAAGTATTATTACATGTGGCTCCACTCCCTGTACTATCTGTGACAGGGTGCCATTTACCAATACTTCTTGCCAATTCTTCGCTGATAAAATTGTGTGATGCTTGACTATCGATCAGTGCCAATATTGATCTTCCACGCACATCAACTTCCACAATTGGCCCATTCTGGTGTGAGTTCTTGGTCTCCATTGTTGTTAAATGGACCGGTAATTGTTGGTGTTCACGCCGATGTTGTGTGGTTTTGTGGAGGTTAATATTTTCAGAACCAATCTCCTCCATTATTGATCCTGGCTCTTCGTCCAGTGTTCGAACTGTGGTGCGTAACTCGTCCACCGATCTTGGATTCGAAATTTTTACTAGTGGACGTATGTTGTCGCGTAGTAAATTTAATATGATCGGCACCACGTCATCTATATTTCTGTCGGCGTGCACTCTTCTGAATAGCTGCACCTTCGTGTTGACGAACGCTTCTGTCTTCAATCCTGTGGGTTGGGAAACTGTCATCAATTCCAGTTCGGCTTTGGCTTTCCTTCCTATACTGTTGAAGAAACTCTCCAGTTGCCATTTCCACTCATCGAAGGTGTAGCCCAACCCACGATTCATCAATGCCCAATCTCTGGCTGGTCCTGTTAATTTTTTTGTGACCATCTCAATCCAACAATCTACGGGCAGATGCGTTTGTCGTAGTAATGCCGTTGCTCTGTTCAAAAAAACTACTGGATCTTCGGCCGGTCTACCACTGAACTCCGGCATGATGGACAGAAGCGTCGTTGTGTCCAATGCGGCGGAGCGAATGACTGTATTCACTTCTTGCGGATCAATGCGCATGTCGCGCAGTTGTTGTGTCTGACGCTCTTCGATCCGTATGATGTCATCCACGACTTTATTGTATTGTTCATTCATTTTCGTTTCCATGCCATCAAGTCGTGTGGTTACGTTGCTTTCTATGCCTTCGATTTGTGTGCGGTTTACAGCGACATCGGTTTTGATGTTCGTGATGTCAGCTTTCACAGTCTCGACGTCAGTGCTTATTTGGCTGATACGTCGTACGCACACTTCTCTTAGGTTCTCCATTCGCTCCGACAAGTCCTCTCTCAGCTCTTGTTGGACTTGTTGCATTATACTTAATGTCTGTTCGCCCACTCTTTCTTCAGATTCCTGAAGTCGATTTGTCATCCTCTCTTCGGACTCTTGAAGTCGACTACTCATTCGTTCGTCCACTCTTTCTTCAGACTCTTGAAGTTGGTTGGCCAATTTTTCATTAGATTCTTGAAGTCGTTCGCCCATTGTCTTGTCCATGTTGTTGAGCTTTGTCATCAATGCTGCGAGCATCTTCTCCATGCTTGCTGCAGCTGGCTCCTCCGGATCGGAAACCACACTTCTACGTAGTTCTGATGTGGGGTTGGCTGGTCCTTGAGTCCTTGAAGTTGGTGTTCCTTGTTGCCTAGATTGGTGCTCCTCCCATCTTGCCTGTAAGACCTCTCTTGTGCCAGTGCTGTCCAGCCCTTCGGCCTCCATCATCTCACGCAGACGTGGCATGGGAATGCTGCGGCTTGCCATTGTAATTCTTTTCTTCTTCCGTACGTCTCCTGGTCCTGTCACGGTCGCCACTTGTCGCGGTATCCTGGCTCTCTTTATCCTCAAAGGAGCGCTGCCCGAACCTGCAATGATTCCGATACTCGACAAAACAAAAAAAAATATATTAGTAAACGATATTACTAAATATTTTGTAATTGGAACAACACGCACGTTTTTGTTTAAAGAAAAGAAAGAAAAAAAAATTAAATTAAACACAAGTTTTTACGAAACAAAAAAAAAACCTGATTTTATTGCTTTAAAAAAAATGATTATCCAATTTCTTTTTCAACAATTATTTTAATTCTTTTTCACACAATGTTAAATTTCGAATTACTTGATCAAATTACTTGTACAAATTCCAACTTATACTTTGATCTGAATTGAACAACAATCGATATTAAACTTTGATAGTAACAGACAATACTTGATATTAAACTTTTATACTAATCGCACAATGATCGATTTCAAACTCTGAACGAATCGCACAATGGCCGATTTAAAAACTGATTTGAATCGACACTGGTCACGGTTTATATACCCACCATGGGTCGTTCTAGAATATTATTGTTTTTTTTGAATAAATATTTTGTTTTTGACAATATATTTTTGCATGGAGGCTTCTAGAATATTTTAGTATATCAACACCCATGGACGTAGTCGGAGTGTTCAGATTATTTATAAAATTAATTAAAAATTATACCTCTCCCTGGGTTTGACCCATAGTCATACCCCGCTTGGTTGATATTTAAGCAGAGACTTAATGCACCGGGCCAGTGTCAATTTAAATTCTATACACAAATTGTATGATACATTCATAACTGTAAGCTAGCTTACGTCTGTTTACAAAAATTGTCTTGTTTTTACAAAATTATTTATTTGTGATCTGTTTATGTTATTTTGTAAAACATTCAATTTGTATAAATAACTTTTGATTCTCTTAAATTAAATTATATGCAATAATTTTTTTCAATTTTTGATTTTTTTCTTTCTAAATAGAAAAACTTTAAATCAAAAGTATCTATTAATCTTATTATCATTTTTCGACTTAAAAAAAAAACTTTGTTTAAGAAAAAAAATAAATCGAGCTATATTATTTTCTTTTTGTACTTTCAAAAAAAAACTCCTTCTTTTTGCAAGGAGAAAAATATTAATTTGTTAAATATTTTTCTTAATATTTTACTTTCATAATTAAAATGTGTGTTGAATCAAAAAAATTATTCTTAATAATTTTCATTACAACAACATCGATAGTAAATAATTAAAATAAATTAGTTACATTTGAGATAACTTTATCATTTGCGTTAAAATAAGAAATAAGAAGTTATGAACGCGTATCTAAAAGGGTTGTACTAGGGTTACTAATTGATCCTGTAAAAAGAGAGAAACCAGGACAGGCATAAGCTCCTTAACTACTCCAATATAATCATATGTTTATAATATAATCATGTTTTCGTTCACTTCTCATGCCTATATTTTTGTAGCTATCAAGAGGAGACTGCTATTTATAATTCTCTATCATTTTACCATTAGATTATCGTTGGAGAGACAATTTATGTAAAATTTTTTGGTGAGGCTTTTAATAAAGTAAGTAGATGGAATTGTAAGTATTGTAAGTAAATGGATATTTTCCTATTTTTAAACTTTTGTTTTGAAGTACCAGCAGACTACAATATGGCAGCACGTGTTTAGTGTATTTTCCACTAAAAAAATTATAGCACTTCAATAACGCAATAGTTTTCTAAACTATTTTCCATCACAATTTAGTCCGCATTGGCTATATTTGAATAGAAAGATGACAAACTTTGGACACATGGTACCACTTTTGAAAAGATAACCTAAATATTTGAATTGAATTTAAAATGATTAGCCCAATCAAATAGAATTACTAAACGTATTACTTTCTAGCAAAAGTAATACGTTTTGAAGATTGTAATTGAAAGTTGATAAATATGAAACACAACGAAATTAGATATAATGAATTAACAGATATTAACAGCCATTTAAATTAACATTAATACCCGTTTAAATATTTTCTACAGACACAAAATTGCATTTGTTTATGATTAATTGGAAATAATTCTGAAGCTTTAATGATATCTTGTGCTTAATAATACTATACCGTGTGTTTTTTAAATTACACCCAATCTGGAAACAATGTATGTATCTATCGCTGTCCATAAACAGCGCACCATGATACAGTGCACTCTGTGCACTCACAGACATTTTTAGAATGTAGAATATGTATTCATTGATATGTATACAGACAGTGATATGTACATCACTGTCTGTGCACAGTGACCGATGATGTGGACAGCCTTGTTCCACCGAAACTGCACTCTACAAATGTCTGTGAATTTGGGTGTAAGAGTGCACCGTATCATGGTGTACTGCATGTGGACAGTGATAGATGCACTACACAATGTTCCTATTGGGTCTTTGTTAATAGACATATTGTATATCCAAATCTACAGTATTGTCTCAAATTCACAACTATTACATATGCGTGTACTAAATTTTTTTGTGATGTATAATACTAGAACTAGACGTCATCTGGAGAGTTCACACTATGAATAGTGATGTATTTTAAGTGCTGACGAGACATAGTAAATCACTTGATATTAAAAACATTTTGTTTTTACAAATAAATAACATCTTGCAGACACACAAAACACAACTTACTGATTACTTTTTTAACCACGTTAATACGTAGTCAAGTCATAACTTTAGTCCTGATATTTACTGCAGAGAAATCGAAAGAGAAATTGTACAACAAAATTATTCTACTCATAATATTTGAGTAATAAGCCCTGTTTGGAATAAAAAATTCGAAGAGTCTATAAAAACTAATATTGGGAAGTGATTTTTGGCGAAAATGAACCCCGCCGTTTTTCTCCTTTCTGCAAAACTTACTTTTTCTGATTTTTCAGGATTAAAACATTTTATTTAGCCTCACTACTGGAGTAGACCAGTGAAATAGGCACATAAATATCGTATAGATAAGAAATATAAATTTCATATAAATTTCAGTGAGTTGATTGTGAATTCAAGATAACAATGGTCTATTATCTATAGCGATTTGGTAAAAGACATGAAATGAGGGGAGCCTAAAACAGTACATTAACCGTTTGAGGGGCAGCTAGATGTTTGTTCACTAGGAACATTTCGTTTATTGAGTGAAATTAATATAATTTATCACCTGGACATATTTCCAGAGATGTTTTCATGTTCTAATACGAAATTGATAATATTTCTCTTAATATTTTTAAAAAAAAGTTTATCAGGAGTAAAGTTGTAGTAAATAAATTTTACCACCTAGTTATATTAACTGATAATCTAATATTTACAGAGATCTTTAAAATTTTAATATTATAATATTAAAATAATAGTACTTATGTTCGGCATGATAATTTGATTCTAAGTGACGAATTTTTCTACACATTCATTATGAATTATCGCTCTAACTGAATTTCAATAAGATTCTTTTCATCCGAAGTTTGTTGACACCTGGAGTAGATTATACGATTATTTGTGAATAGGGTCTGAAAACTAATGCCTTTTCATCAGTAGTGCAAGATATGTATATTTATTATGTAACATAATAACCAAGTAAATGAAAGGTTTTTATGCATTCCGGTTGCCACAGTTGTAGTTCGACCAGATTTAGTATCTAATGTGCTTCCAGTATTTGAATGGCCACATTTGTCAATAGGCAAATCGGTCAATAAGGAGCTTAAACGAAAGGGGAACAAAGTTTTGAATGAAAATTTTACTACACGAATGAATATAGATAAGAGAATGAATATATATCCAATTAAAAATGTATCTTATTAAAAAATCAAAATGCCAGCACATCTTTGGTACATCCTGTATTATATGTGAGAATTACAAGTTTCTAACGTATTTAGTTAAGCCATTGAAAGCATTTGGTAGATGATAAGACTAGTGTACAGGTTTTTCACATCACATACGTCCTTTGGCAGTTAACAACAAGCACGAAACATTTCAAATAAAATCATTTCACTTTGTGAAGAAAATTTCTTTTCTACTCAAAGTTAACAAAATCCATCACCTATATGGTTTCAAATTTCTAAGCATATCAATCGCACAGATTATATCAACACTAAATATTAAAATCTTACAAAAATAAGATATTGCAATTGAGAATAAATGTTTGTGCAACATTTTGTATTGAAATACTTTACAATAAAATAACAGCAAAGCTTGGTTGCATTTGCCTTCAAACATTAACAATCAAATCTTTGACTAACTCACCACATCAGTACATACACAATTTTCTTCTACCAAGATTATCCTTTTAAACTATGTAGTTTTAATAAAAAGTACAAAGTTTAATACTACCTTGCCGCCCACCTTGTTGTCGTAAGTATTATGCTTGTCATAAACATGAAAAGATTCTTGAGCACGTTATATTCTAAAAGTAAGAACTTATATTAAATCAGAGGCCTTTAGAGAAAGACAAAAACACAAAATATGGAATATGCCTCTTAATATAATATTCATAATTATGGGTATTGTAATTATGGGTATGTAAAGGGTCTATCATTATGAGTGATACCTTTTAAAATTTGACGAAAAGAAAAGCAACTCGACCTATCTAGATATATTGTGCGCTATTCTGGAGCATAGACATTGCAGTTATGTTATCAAATTGTTAATCACTCTGTCCAACATTAGTTACGTTATGTCTTTGATAGCCTGATGAATTTCGCCTCCAAATGTTCCAAAGTTCGTGGCTTGTCAGCATAAACCTGGTCTTTGATGTAGCCCAAAGAAAAAAAATTCGTTACGCAGAAGCTGCGTTACTTAGCAAATTTTCTCAGAATAAAAAAATCACTTCTCTTTTACATTTCAAGTTTTGCTCCAATTCCTAGAATATTTATTTGTATTTTATAAATACGTATTTCGACTACAATGTTGTCATCATCAGTATGAATTAACTATCTCTGGGATATGGTGTCTCACGATTAGCTAATTCATACTGATGATGACTACATCGTAGTCGAAATACGTATTTATAAAATACAAATAAATATTCTAGGAATTGGGGCAAAACTTGAAATGTAATTTCAAAAAACCTAGAGTTCTCTTTGATTATTTTAATAATCTTTATCACTTCTCTTTTGGAAATAGATCTTAATTAAGTTTTATCTTAATTAAGTTCATGACGTCCGTGACCGCTAGAGTGGTTACAGAGACACATGTATAAATAAATATGTTTTCGTATCTGATATGCTTTTGGTATTTTAAAAGCCAAGTTCGTTAATGAATAGAATCGATCACGGGTCAGAGGCCTTTAGAGAAAGACAAAAACACAAAATATGGAATATGCCTCTTAATATAATATTCATAATTATGGGTATTGTTTTTAAATGAAAAATATTTCCGTAAATATTAGAGTTACAGAAAATATGGATAGATAATGAATTGTAGTAAAATGGGTGTTAAATCACACAACTGGCCAAACTTCTCCCTTAGCAAACGAAGTGACCCATCAGCTATGTGACACGTAGCGTCATCCTCCTGAAACCACATGTTGGAACATGGATAAAGCAACTAATGTTGGACAGAGTGATTAAAAATTGGGACCATCGTGTGCGTATGTGTGTTCATATCTGCAATTTCTAAGTAATTACTCAACTAACTGCATAATTGCTTAATTCCCCGGTATTTACTGAGTTCATTAAAAAAAGTTTCAAACAAAAGTTGTTTATTTAAAAAAAAATCCACATCACCTCCTTAATTTTTGCACGATTATTTCTGAGGGCTCTGTATATGAACACACTACTGCATAAATATTCGACAATTTATGTACTATTTTTTTTTACAATATCTAATCTAAAACAATGTGAACGTAATTTAGTTTAAAAAAAAAAACTACAAAAATAAAAACCAAAAAGAAATTAATCCTTTCTTTGTAATTAAAGATTAACAAAATGAAAAAACTTTTTGTAATTAAGTAAACAAATACAGAGATAGATGTATTGTTTTATATCTTATACACACTCATCTATCTACCTGATTTAATTGTTTTATTTGTTACCGTAATTTATATAAACAAAGCTTTTTAATCACTCTTTTACACATTTCTTATCCGAAAAATAATTACAAACATTATCAATTACCATATATTTGTATTTGTTAAAAAAAAAACAACATTTAGGTAGTTTCAGCACTCTCTTATATAATCAGGATAAAAAATCGGTTTGATTTTATTATAGAACAAATACATATACACACATATACAACACATAGATATATTTACTATTCATATATACAAATTAATGTAATTTTGGAATAAATAATAATTTTAAACTTTTATATTTCGAAAACACAACGGTAAAACGCGATTTATTTTTTTTTTATTCACTTTATTTACTATTTATTTAATATTCTAGTTTTTTTTTTTAAATTCTGTCGAGTATTTTTTTTAATATAACAGATATAGTTGGGCGGGCTTATCTCGCATTTTAAACGATCAAAATTCTGAAAACTTCGAGATTTATTAGAAAACCTTATTTTTAGTCTGTGAAAAAAATGAGCAAAATCTGTCGAAGAGTGATTTTTTCATGCTGGACATCCTTAAGTATTTATACGATGTTAAAAATAGGACTTATTGTGAATATAGTAGGTACTTTATGAATGAGAGATAAGTGGTTCTACATCAGCTATATCAGCTACATAATTGTATAGAGTATAGACGACTCTAATATTCGACATAAAAAAACACAAAAATGTTTGAAAATGTTCACAAACATTTGTTTTATTAACATATCACTTATAATTTGGAATTTATTTTAAGTATGGTGGGACACATTTGAATAATCATTATTTTATATTGGGAAATAGGCGTGGCTAACAAAATGCATCTAGAGGTAGATTGTAAAGGCTGCCCTGGACGGGCTACACTTCGACCATAAGGTCCATTGTGATGCCTTAGGATGTGAGGATATGAGTGGAGTGGGAGGAATTTGTGAGTAGACAAGGAATTGGTAGGATATGCGGCTGCAGCCGACTATGATCGGGACTATGCCGATATTCATCTGGAGTTCGTGAAGGAAACTGCAGAAAACCTTCTCAAGCATAGCCGGTTATTTTGTTCTTGTCTATACGCCGACAATTTAGTCAATTAACCGCCCCTTTTTTTTTCTTTTTTTTAATAATTGACAAACTGCCGATGTCGGGATTCGAACCCATAACCCGGAAACTGGTAGAGAGTGGATTTATACACATGTAATTTATACACAAAAGAGATTCTCACATATGGTATACATTCGTAAGTATATATTCAAACTCTGACGTAAATCAAAAAAATCCTGCGTCCCAGTTTCCGAGTACTGCACACTGCGCAGACATAACGCCTTAGACCGCTCGGCTACTTGGACTGGTTTCTCGGAAAAAAAAATTATTTTTGCGCTTAAAAACAATAGGAACATATTTTTTCGAGTTAAAAAATTCGTAAGTTTACTTTGATACTTGAATAATAATGTCTCGTGGAAATATTTCCTCATTTACTCATTAAAGATCTTAAATAGACGTTTTCTTAACAATTAAAAAACAATCAATTGTTTAAATTAACTCTTAATTTCTTTGGCGACCCGATCATTTTAATTTAAGGGATATACAGACCTTTTGCTCTATTATTCCACCACCTAAAAATCGAACAGGTCGCCAAATCCTTGAGAAAAATGACTAACATTAAGGTTGTCGGGCATAAGGTGTCAAAAGTCTGTCAATCATCAATTTAAGCAGTTTAACGTGGTCAGTTTGACTTATTTGAAGAGTTATTGTGTACATAGTTCAATATTATCAGTGGAGATTTTAAAAGACAATCCGTTTACTAGTAAACGCACGAGGCGACATGAGACGAGTATCGTCTCGGCTCGCCTCGTTTTTACAGTTGAACATCTTTTTTCTATTCATATAAAGTGCATATTTTTCCAATTATTTTAATTTATTTTTTTTTAATTGAAAAAGTAAAGGCTATAGAAAAATTAAATCATTATCACCCAAAATGAATATATTATATTTTGTATCGGATATTGGAGTTAATCCGCAGGAATCCTTTGTTCAAAGAGAGGTCAGTATACCGCCACAGATTTTCCATACGAAGAAGCCATACGTATTTAGGCCTATGAATATAATATTCAACTCCTGTGTAATCAAGTCATTTGCATGGTTTTTTTGATTTACGTCAGAGTTTGCATATATACTTACGAATGTATACCATACATATTTACATGCCTATGTGAGAATCTCTCTTGTGTATAAATCCACTCTCTACATATAACATATACAATTATATGTAATAATCTAGATTTTCCATGATTTGATTATCTGTAATTCAATTTCAAATCATTGTAGAAATGTTTCCTTTTATAAATTACATAAGAATCAGAGTAAAATTTAATTCGATCAACACAGTTCCTACGTTTCTATATAGTAAATATGTTTACATATTCTCGAATATATTTTAAACAATTATGATAAATTTAAAATAAACATCTGTATTTACAAATAATTATATTATTCTAACACACAAGTGTGTAAACACTGTATAGGAAATAAAATAATTTTCACGATTCAAGTTAATATTATAAGCATGGAAAATAATAATAATAATAATCTGTTTGACATATCAACCTTTATTGTGCTTCAAAACCCTCTTTCAGTTATTGGTTACAAACATATATCAGGATATTATATTTATAGGGTAACCTTATACCCGCGTCTACGCGTGCGTTTTATGGCTATATTAACCTCCTATCATTTTAATACTAACGATGTCAATGTAATTTCTCACCGCTTCCACTAATTTAAATATTTAACGTTCCCACCGCTTCCACTACTTTGAATTTTGCTATCTGTAGTAGCAAGATAAAATACACACTAGTTTGTAACTCTTATCATAATCTTTTACATAAAAAATGGGCATTAAAATCGGTCCAGTGGTTTTTTTTAATATTTATTCTAACAAAAAAAGAAACAAAAAACAAATAGACATTTACAATTTTATAATAGTAGAGATTCTAAATTTAGTCTCAAATTTATAACGGTATAGAATAAATTTCATTCCGATCCGGTTAGAACTGTGGCCGTTCTAGTAGCTTTAGCGACGGAGCCAATTCTTCCAAATATCCGACTTGTTGTTATTTGCTCCATAAGTATTTTCATAACTCCATTACGAGAGCGTTGATTATATTGTACCCTTGAATTATGATTTCAATCTCGTCAACTCTTGTCACGTATATCGAGAGTAAAAAAAGTTTTTCTCTTTCCCATCGAATAACAAACTAACTTGTCTTGTTTCGTATCGAATCTTGTGTCAAATATCGAATGAAACAAGTTGAAAGCAGCATATACTTCGCAAACTCGAGAATACAACATAGAAAAGCATCGTTTTTTCTTATTTGAGATATTTTTTTACTTACAAAATATTATAGTCCACAGTATAGCACGGTTTTTTTTAATGATTTGTAACAGGCTAAATTTTTGTCAATGGCTTCCTTTCGACGAGACGTCCAACTTTCAACGCAATGGATTGTGTGACAGACAGGTCCTCTACCCCGAACATGTTCAAAGAAAAGTTGGGCGTCTCGTCGAATGGAAGCTAATGACAAAAATTTAGCCTGTTACTAATCATTAAAAAAAACAGTGCTGTACTGTGGACTATTGTAATTAAAAAAATCTAATAAGTTTCATTATTACATTTAAAATGTTTTTATTTTTCGACTGCTTGTCTCATCTCCTGGCATGAGTAATTCAACTTTGGCCAATGTATTTCTTGCCTCGTCTCGACTCGATTTTTCGTTTCTCGTGACAACATTCGTTGATTATAAAAACAAATAAATATAATGTTGAAATTGTAAACACTCCATATAATGTAAATGTAACAGAAGTATATAACTAAATTTGTTCATAGTAATTAGTTATCTAATTATAACTTATTTACAGTAGTAACATACATACAACATACCTATATAGAATATGTATAGATACCAGACAGATAGTATGTAGATACTGTCTGTAGATGGAGCACTAGAATATATCAAATCTCTAACATTACAGACTAAGATACGTAATTTAATTTTTAGAGTTTACTTTATTATACAATTGTCAAATAGAACTAGCATGAATTTATGTATACTAGGCTAGACACACGTGAATGAGAAGATAAGTTCGAGCACACTCGGCTTAGAGCTCCCAGTGCAATATTTAGACGAACCATTTCGACCTACTTTTAGGTCTTTTTGTTTTTCGGAATTAATGGAACTACTAATATTACGTTTTCGAGGTATCTGACCTTCGGCTCGACCGACATAGGAGAACCTGAGATAAAACAATTAAAGTGAGCCCGTCATGTGTAAAGAAGACGGGTAGGTTCAATAACGACCACAGGGGTAAAGGAGATAAAATAGAAGAAAGAGGTTGAAGGAAGGGATCCCACTGGTCGGTAAAAAATCTTGTTAACTTCCCAGGCTTAGGCTACACCTTCACTACTACTACTGCTAATGCTAACATTCGTTTATAAGACGACATGCACATGAAATTTTAAGACATCATTGATCGCACAAGTTTAAATATATCTATCTACCTAATCAAATATTGATATGAAAAAATTAACTCGTCAACCAGTAATCGAACTTCGGACCTCTGGAATTTTAGCACAACATGCTTACCGCTACATCAAAAACGATTCTGACGTATCAATTAATTTTTTCATATTTTGAAATTTTTAAAAACTCAATCACATGGTATACGCTAGTTCTTTCATACTATACCTTAAGTAACCTTAATTAAATTTGACATAAGTAGGTAACTATGTTATTGTGACCCTTAAATATACACAAATAAAAAGATGTGATATCTACCTAATTTCAAATATACATGTCAATGGAAAGGGTCATCAAAAACTAAAGTTCCTTCTTAAAAAAACATGGTATGATAAAAATAAATTGAAAAATTCGGATTCTCACATTCGCACAAGCGATAATTCTGGTAATTAATAGGTAATCAAACCCTAGAAACTAAAATTTTGGTACATAAGTTGATTTGAGGGTAGATACAAATAAAGTAAAAATCTGAAAATGTGTAATTTTATCCTCCCTGCATAAAATTTGGGAATGATTAAGTTCTTAGCTATGATAATACGTATTGGTTTAAGAATTTAATACTGCAAATATTGTAGATCTTAGACCTAAGCGAATCATCTACTAGAGATTTTACAAACCCTTCCCGTTTTAAGTATAACAAATTATCTCGACAAAAACATAATTGGAAATATGTTCTTGTTTTTCTAGAACACTTTCTATGATGACCCATGTACGTAGACCATGTGACGCCCAATATATTTTTCTTTAGTATGTATTTAAAAGATGTTATAGAATTATAAAATGTTTTAAATTACGAAGTAAAATAATAAATACCTACTGAAATGCATAATCCATACATTATATTTATAGAGCAGTTTGACTCACATATATTTTTGAATACTTTTCAGACAACGCATTTTAGAACAAGTCACAACTTGTGCCCTTTTTACATTTATGGTTTTGGTCCGATATTTTATGCATACACCTACTGTGTTATGCAGTTATTTTATCTTAGAAGTATAGCTCATTAGTGAGGTGGAAAATTTATACATGCTATGCTTACTAGTCAAGTTAATTTATTTTAAACATAACAAACATCGAACAAACTGGACTTGTTGCTAATTAACTTGCTATGCAACAAGAAAAAAATATTTTGAATAAAACCTGCATACATTTTACTTTCTGCATATATTTTGTTTTCTAGGTCATATAAAACACTAAAAACTTTCATATTTAATTTCGGAATATTACAATCATATTTCGACATTGAACTATAAAATTTATAAATATTTACTTGGAATAAGAATTCAAGCTATTTATATAATGAAATGAAAGCTATCGGCTAGCTAAATAAATGAAAAAATGTCCAAGCGATAACCAAAACACCTAAACACGCTCTTCTATATAGAGTAATCGCCAAATATTTTGAAGTAGAAATAATTTAAACGAAACTTTTTGAAGTAAAACTTCTTTAGCGACTTATCTGTCTGAAGTTTTTTTATACAATCAAGGGGAAATGACTCAATAGAGGGGAAATAAGAAACAAGCTTTGACTGCGAAAAAGGAAGGAATTACATTTTACATTTGTATTGTGGTCTGCATAATTACGTGTACTTAATGTTGCCTATATCATACCAAAAAATCGTATACTTGTTCAACTTCTAGTAATGTACACTCCCGTTCATAAAAATTGAACCAGTTGAAACAATCTAAGGGTTACTGTATGTAATATATGAATATATACGCTTAGAATGTGACTTACTGGTGGCGTGTACAATGACTAAATCATTAAAAAAATTTTCATTTATACTTATTTGTGTATTAATTTTTATACTTTTTCAAATTTTGTAACGAACTTCTTTAGCGAGGCAATTGTTTGAAATTTTGCGTGGCTTTAAAAAGGAAATGATTCAATATCGAAGAACTATAAAAGAAACCTTATGTTTAAAATAAAAATTATAAGAGACAGACTTTAACAATGAACGGAAAAAATCAATATAATTAGCGAGTGCCTAACAGGCTTTAGACCGGGATATGGAACACTAGATAATATAATGGTATTGAAAGACAGTTGACATCACAATTTCAAAGAAGAGGCGAAAGTTATATTCGTGCTTTGTAGATTTAGAAGAAGCATTTGACTCTATCGACAGGAAAAAAGCTTTGGGAATAGTTAGTGAAAAGGGAATTACCAAAGAATATATTTGATATAATTAAAGCACTGTATACAAATTACAATTTCTGTGTAAAAATGGATTATAATACAGTAACAGAAGCTAGACCTAGAAGCTGGAGTTTGAAGCAGGGGGTGCCAGCTTTCGGCAATTTAATTTGCGTTGTGCGTTGAAACTCATACCCCATCTTTAAATGGAAGGGAAGTGAAAGTACTTTTTACCACATTTTGACATCAAATGCTCGATATGAAAAATCATACACATCTAGGGATGGGGAAAATAGAACAAACATTAATATAAAAAAAATGTAAAAATAAATATATGTTTTTTAAACCAATAAAACCCAATTATAAAAATAACCTATTATCATGACAAAATATTAAATTATGTATTACCATAAATTAAATGCCACAAATTAAAATAGCAACTGTATTCAGAATATAATAATACAAAATATAAATTAATTATCCCAATTTATATAATATAGCATCGTTTTTTTTTTCATTTGTTACAGATATTAACCGGTAACAGTGATACCGCAACAGTGGTTACACACCGTTTAATGCCAACGGTATTTGCTACTCGTGTACGTGTTTTACCATACAGTGTTCATAGACGGACAGTTTGTTTACGAACAGAAATCCGGGGATGTTTACATGAAGGTAAATATAAATAATTTAAATGCTTTTTATTGTTTGATTCTATAGTTTCCCAACTACCTTAATCTTCTGTTTCAAACAGAAGTACCAATGATGTTTAAAAAAGCTACGCCATCTCCATCTCTCTTCAATCTTCGGTCATCAACTACTAATATTTTTCAAATATTTATTATTTTCAGCTGATTAAGCTTAATTTTTTTTTAAATTTGTAGAAATGAACTATTAACGGAGGGAAACCTTTACACACGCACAAATTTATAACAGTGCAAAGTAATGTAAAATATTGTAATAAAGAATAATAATAACAAGTCCGTCATCAGAAACGAGAAGTATATTATCTTTTGGAATTTCTCATTCGCAAGCAAAGGTAACTTTTTGCTCCTAAGCCTGATATAGTGCTCCAGGATATTTCAGCTGACACTCGTTACGCCATCAAGTTCTCCACGTCCGCATAAACGACGATAGTCTTGAAAGAAGAACAAAAACTAAATATCTTGATCTTCTCCAAGAACTACAACTACAGCCTAGCTACTCAGTCAAAATGTTTTTCTCATTATCGGTTGCCTTGGTGGTATACGTCTCATTCTAGAGTCAAATCTTTCCACCATTCCGGTTTGCAGATGTCATCTTCATCACCTTATCACATTCATGCAGAGAGCTGTCATCATAGGCAACCGTACATTGAGATCGCATCAGAATGTCTTCAAGTAACAGCCCTTCAAGTTATTTTGCAGGGAAGGAACTCTGTATGGCCGGGACGCGTTAACTGACGGGCGTACTGAATGCGCGACCATAGGGTAGTTAACTTTCGTCAAAGGGCGTAGCTACCTTGTGAAGATTTGTGTTTGTCGAAGAGTTGGGTGAACTCTTTCCCTTCAAAAGACATAAATACGTTAAATTTTTACAATTATATTGAATGCGTTAAAAAAAAGTTTTATACAAAACAAGAATAAACCGCTCAATCCATGTACGTCGCAATAAAAATATTGCTGTTCGCACGATAGTTCGTCCATGATCGACTTAGCTAGAAAGTCTTAACATTTAACTGAAAATTTATGAAAAATCTTCGAAAACCATAAACAGGACTCCAATCAAAGAATTATTAAGATATTTTATTTATATCATCCTAGCAATGAATGGATAGACACAAAGTTTACAAAAACAATTAAATATATGTAAATTAAAATATATTAAAATATGTAAAAATATTTATTGATGACGGTACTATCAGGATTCATCCTCAATATAGAATAAATATACCTATAGGTTCATTTCAAATTTTTTTATAATTGATTTGTGCCCTATTTATACGGTTTTAGAAAAAATGCTTCGGATAAAAGTTATTATAAATTGTCGCAGTATCCTGGCTCTCTTTATCCTCAAAAGAGCGCTACCCGAACCTGCAATGATTCCGATACTCGACAAAAACAAAAAAAAATATATTAGTAAACGATATTACTAAATATTTTGTAATTGGAACAACACGCACGTTTTTGTTTAAAGAAAAGAAAAAAAAAATTAAATTAAACACAAGTTTTTACGAAACAAAAAAAAAACCTGATTTTATTGCTTTAAAAAAAAAATGATTATCCAATTTCTTTTTCAACAATTATTTTAATTCTTTTCCACACAATGTTAAACTTTGAATTACTTGACCAAATTACTTGTACAAATTCCAACTTATACTTTGATCTGGTTTGAACAACAATTATTTACTTTGAACTAATTAGACAATACTTGATTTCAACTTTTATACTAATCGCACAATGATCGATTTAAAACTCATCAGACACGATTTAAAACTGATTTGAATCGACACTGGTCACGGTTTATATACCCGCTATGGGTCGTTCTAGAATATGATTGTGTTTTTGAATAAATATTTTGTTTTTGACAATATATTTTTGCATGGAGGCTTCTAGAATATTTTAGTATATCAACACCCATGGACGTAGTCGGAGTGTTCAGACTATTTATAAAATTAATTAAAAATTATACCTCTCCTTGGGTTTGACCCATTGTCACACCCCGCTTGGTCGATATTCAACTAGAGACTTAATGCACACGGCCAGTATCAATTCAAAATCTATACACAAATTTTATGATACATTACTGTAAGCTAGCTTACTTCTGTTTACTTGAATTATCTTGTTTTTACAACATTATTTATTTGTGATCTATTTATGTTTTTTAAAAACATTCAATTTGTATGATTTTGAATTTTTTAAATTAAATTATATGTAATAATTTTTTTTCAATTTTTGATTTTTTTCAAAAATAGAAAACTTTAAATCAAAAGCATCTTATTATCATTTTTCGACTTAAAAAAAAAACTTAGTTTAAGAAAAAAAATAAATCGAGCTATATTATTTTCTTTTTGTACTTTCAAAAAAAACTCCTTCTTTTTGCAAGGAGAAAAATATTGTTTTGTTAAATATTTTGCATAATATTTTACTTAATATTTCTATATTAAAATCAAAATGTGTGTTGGATCAAAAAAATTATACTCAATAATTTTCATTACAACAAAATATATTAACAACTTTTAGTCGAAACATTTTCCCGAATGCCGATATACAGGATGTTCTGAAATGCATTCAAAAAAAACTATACCACGGTGTTAGAGCTGCAACAAACAAACAAAAAAGTTTAATAAAGTTTTTCGATTTGACGTTTATTTTTTAAGATATCAATTGAATAAAATCAACTAAACACTGATAAATTCAACCAATCACACAGAGCGCATAGTGTAAGGAGGCGTGCCCTCAACAGTAGAGCGTGACGGTTTACCTTTTAAAAGCTTGCAGACAGTAAGTGGCCCCCCTTACACAATGCGCTCTGTGATTGGTTAAATTTATCAATGTTTAATCGATTGTATTTAATTGATATCTTAAAAAATAAGCGTCAAATCGAAAAAATTTATTAAACTTTTTTGTTTGTTTTTTGCATCTCTACACCGTGGTATAATTTTCTTGAATAAATTTTTGAACTCCTGTATATCGCGTAAATCAACTATAAAATTTTAAAAAGACAGCTCGGCTTTTGACGCCAAGTATACATGACAAAAAAATAACAATCAATAACAACTCCAAAAATATTAAAAATAAATTTTGTAATATTTGTCCATATATTCATTATACAATAATGTGTTTTGGTATTAGAAAGTAATAATTTTTAGTAAAGATCATTAGTGTCCATTATAATAGTAACCAAACACAATCGATTTTATCAATAACAATTAAATGGTATTAAAACCGTAATAAACATTTATCCATCGATGCAATTTACTGAATTATAAAAGCATTTTAGAAACAAACAGTCGATACGGTATAGATAGGTACCGTTCATACACATAATACAAACAATGTACTTACTCTATTCTATGTACTATCGCCAGTAATAGTGGCGTTCTTTTTTTAGCGTATATCATAACTGTTCTGTGTCTTTTCTATTCAGTTTTCGAAAAAAATGTTTCGAATAAATGTTATGCATTATAAATGTACTGGCAGCTTTTATTCGAAACATTTTTTCGAAAATAGAATAGTTTCGGCTCAAATCAACCCGTAAAATTTTGAAAAAATAACACTACTTTTTCTGTATATTTTATAACTCTGATATATTCTAAACCAGTAATTATTCTAATTAACAATGCAAATAACAAAATTTAAATGTTTTCAAAACTGTTTAAATAATGTTTTACATGTATGATATAGTTAAATTGGGAATAATAATATAGATACGTATTTGGATCCTAATACGGGGTGAGGCAAAAGTCAAGACTTAGACATTTCTCTGAAGCATATTCTTTAAAGACTTTTTTGAGGTAGATTTTCTCTCGAAGAGGGAAACTCGAGATTATACAAAGATACCTTTTTAAAAAGAGCAACTTAAACAACCCCGTTACCCCTAACCGTAAATAGTCTTTGGCAAGAAGTAAAAAAAACAGGTTACAGAAAAGAGTTATATAAATTAATTAAAGGATTTATTTTTTGTAATATAAAATTAGAATAAAATACTAGAAAAGTTTTTTTTTAATATACATCATTGTAAATAAGTCAGCTTTCAAAATTAATCGGTAGATTAGATTAGATTCGAGTCAGGAGCAAGTCTTAGATAGATAGATAGATTGTAGAGGCTACCCTGGACGGGCTACACATCGACCATAAGGTCCATTATGATGCCTACGGATGTGACTGGAGTGGAAGGAATTTTTGTGTATAGACTAGGAATTGGTAAAATATGCGGCTGCAGCCGACTATGATAGGAACTATGCCGATATTCATCTGGAGTTCGTGAAGGAAATTGCAGAAAATCTTCTAAAGCATAGCCGGTTACTTCGTTCTTGTCCATACGCCGGGAGTTTAGTCAATTAATCGCCCCTTTTGTTTCTTACTAATTGACAAACTGCCGATGTCGGTATTCGAACCATAAACCCCCAGTTTCCAAGTAGACATACTGCGCAGACATAACGCCTTATACCGCTCGGTCACTTGGACTGTTTGGAGCAAGTCTTATATAGAGCTGCTGTACCGCGACCAATTTGATCTATGGTCTTGATAAATGTTTAGATTTTCCTCGGCGACACCTCATTGATTTCATCTGGCTGGAAATCAGTCCATCCCAAATGATAGTGCCTTTCGAGAGAGAGAGACTTTCGCATTCACTCAGAATGTTTCCGCCGCAGTTTCCGCCTCTTCATGACAAAATCTGCAGAGATCATTCCCTGTGAGATTGATTTTGTGCATATGTTTATTGAGTTTGCAGTGACCAGTAAGAAGGCCAGTAAGTATCCTCAAAATTAATCGGTAAAAAGAAGGAGAACGGAGAACACCATATGGTATTCTACATATGTAGAATAATAATAGGCATACATATAACAAACAAACAAAAAACAGCTTTTATTTAATAAACTCCAAAGCAGAAAATAAAATGTTTTTTATGAATCATCAATATATGACTATAAATGAAAGCTTGGGACGTTCAGGTTTTTTCATATTCAGGTATACAAAAAGTTTGGTGATTAAATTAAAAATTTTTTTCAATTCGTTCATTTTTATCTTCGAATTCTAACGGATTTTAGATAAACATAAATTTACATAATATTATATCTTCTATCCTATTATATTGTGGATTTTGTCAAAATAATAATTTCATATAATTTAAATAACTTGATTTGCTTGATTTTTCCGTAATTAGTGATATTTGATTTAGATTTCATCAGAAATATAATTTTTTTGTGTATAGACTAGAAATTGGTAGGATATGCAGCCGACTATGATAGGAACTATGACGATATTCATCTGGAGTTCGTGAAGGAAACTGCAGAAACCCTTCTCAAGCATAGCCGGTTACTTCATTCTTGTCCATACGCCGACAGTTTAGTCAATTAACCACCCGTTTTTTTTTCTTAAATTGACAAACTTCCGATGTCGGGATTCGAACCCATAACCTCCCAGTTTCCAAGTAGGCATACTACGCAGACATAATGCCTTAGACCGCTCGGCCACTTGGTCTGATTTCCTTACCACTATAAAGATGGCCAGAAATGCATCCTCTTGCTAGAATTTTGTAATATATGAGTGTATATAACTGTCTACTGGAATGTGTATTTCTCATAATTATTGTGGGAGAGTTATTTTAGTCCCGATTACAAAGTACATCATTAAAAAAACCCTCAATTCAAATGAGGTTTTAGAATAAGAATAATCATAATACTAAATATATGAATGCTTCTTTTTTTTAAATTTATATTATTTCCAACATTTCTATTATTTAATATGTTATTCTTTAAATAAAAAGACAGATGTCTAAAAAGTCGTCGTAACTTTTACCACATTCCACGATACATATATATATATATATATATATATATATATATATATATATATATATATATATATATATATATATATATATATATATATATATATTCAACAATTCTCTCAAGATGCAGATATAATATAAAAATAAAGAATAAAGCTATAATCTTAGACAATCTTTTTATAACAAGACAAATCTTAATAAAATAACAATACATTTTTCATATATATATATATATATATATATATATGTATAATGTGTATAATATTTTTTATAATAATGTTGTTTTTTAATTGTATGGCAATAGAAAAGAAATCATTTGACATTCTGGTTTTTCCTCAATTTTGTGAAGAATGACTATTGTTAATGTTATTTCATTTTATTAACTTTTTCCTCTTGGAAAATACTCAAGATTTATTACAATTTATTATTCATTTTCAATATATGTTTCTTCTAAATGCCATTTATTCATTTATAAGTTAAATCTTCTTTGTATAAAATAATAAGCACAATACAAGAATATTCAAATTATTTTTATTAATTAATTCATCAATCAGCTTATAGCCTAGCAAATCTCACTTCAACAAGCCAATTCATATAAATAAATAGCAATTTAAAACTAGCTCCAAATTCACGGGCTGTGAGCATGATCGCGTTTGTCTAGGATTAAATCTATAAAATTTATCTTGAAGTTAAATCAGTAGTACTTAATTATTTTTTTTACATCCTACAAAAGAATTGAAATCCCACCAAAACTAACTTCTTTATTCCATTTCAATAGATTTTGTGCGAGGCAAGTACACATAACCACTAGATAGATTGTAGAGGCTGCCCTGGACGGGCTACACTTTGACCATACGGTCCATTGTGATGGGTGTAAGGATGTGAGTGGAGTGGAGGAATTTTTGTGTATAGACTAGGAATTGGTAGGATATGCGGATGCAGCCGACTATAATAGGAACCATGTCGATATTCATCTGGTGTTCGTGAAGGCAACTGTAGAAAACCTTCTCAAGCCTAGCCGGTTACTTCGTTCTTGTCCATACGCCAACAGTTTAGTCAATTAACCACCCCTTTTTTTTCTTAATAATTCATAAACTGTCAATGTCGAGATTCGAATCCATAACCTCCCAGTTTCCAAGTAGGTATCCTGCGCAGACATAACGCCTTAGACCGCTCGGCCACTTTGACTGGTGCTGTCGATTTAAGTTAATTCCTTTTGGCTTTCGAAAAAGTAGTAGTTCGTCATAAAATTCCTAACAACTACAAAGTCCAATAAAATTAATTTTGTGCTTGGCTCGAAATAAACCCATTACTTTTTACTACATAGAATTTTTTTGGTAGATATGTTTCGGTAGTTTTTTTGGTAGATATGTTATAAAATATTCATCTATGTTTTGCATACATAAACACTACATATTATATTCAGTTCACAAGTGGTTTACATCACTCAAATTTGACCAGTCGATTTGTCCTGATTCCATTCAATTTTCGAAAATAAATGTAAAATAAAAGTTGTTAGTATTTTTATAAAAAATAATTATTGTTCGAAACTTTGTATCGGTAACCGAAAATATACAGTTTAAATTGGCTGTAAAAATAGGAACTATGTAAATATTAGATAGATAGATAGATACATCTTGGGGTCTAAAAAGTATTAGACTTTGACTTTATGGCTCCCCCTTCAGTCTACTTCAGTTCGGGCAGATTCGCTTCTCCCATATGTTGACATCTTCCTGAAGGTTCATATATTCGGGGAGAGATGCACCAAATATCCTGTATCTGATGTAACCCAGAGGTTCGCAGTCTAAGATAATGTAGCTGGATGTTTCTTCCTCCTCGCCACACAATGGACCCGTTGTGGAGTCTCATTGTGTGCAGATGCCTCCGTTGGAGATAATGGCCGGTAATGAATCCTGTTCAGCTTCAGTGCATCGAGAGATATCCTCTTGGTTGCACTCTGAAGCAGTATTTTCCCGAGCTCCTGCCGGGGTACTTTTTCCCAGTGATCACGGTATTTAGCATTTGACCACTCGTTGATCACCTGTTTATATACAATCCTTGGAATTCCTAAAATAGGCTCTGGGCCTATGAAGGGCATTCCGACTCTCTTCTTTGCTAAGGCATCTGCTTATTCGTTTCCTTCGAAACCACTGTGACCCGGTAAATATTACTTTTATACTCAATAATATATACTAATATATATATATATATATATATATATATATATATATATATATATATATATATATATATATATATATATATATATATATATATATATATAAAGATATTTATATAAAGATATATATAGAAAGATATATATATATATATATATACTTTGTTTCTATCTATATACCTTTCGTATATGTTCAATAAATTGATTAATATGAAACAACCTTCATAAAAACACAGACAACACATACATAGACATATAGTATAGAATATATGTAAAATAGAGGTACGCAAGTAAGGTGGTACTCGAGTATATGTGAACTTCACATATTCAATAATACACAATGCATTTGTATATATCGTCTCAGCAATAGTAGGCACGGCACGTTGAAGTACCTACTACGTGAATATCGAATAAAATCAATGAACCAGAAGAATTTTGTAAATAATTGCAACACACATTGTTTATGAGAGCTTATTAAAAAAGCACACAGACTAACTAACTAGAATATGTGTATAGTTTTATGAAATACTATCCTGCGCTACCGTATACCTTGTTTTGAAGCCATTCAGCGCAACCCTCACAAATTCGTTTGGGAATAAAACTCTGAACACTGAAGAAAGGGATATGGAGAGAACAGAACCCTGTTTCAAACGTCAATTTGTTTCAAATGATCTTTGCAGTAATAGATCAATAAACAGTAATATAAGTAGAAAATAGCTGTATCATTTCGTCATCGATTGTGCAAGCTCAAAAACATTTGATATATATTCAATACAGATTATAAAATTGTATTATGAATCAAAGATCTAAGAACTGAGGATTAAAAGGTCATATAATAGCTTTAAATATTTTTGGCATTTACGAGAGGCAATGATAAAAAAGTTAATGCTACAACTATAATTGTGTTGTTCCGACAAATCACAAAATTACAAACCAATAAAACATAATAACCTAAATAAACTGTGGATCGACAATTTGATGGCTTACGGCAGACTTTGACAGCTCATCTGATTCTAATCTAAAAATGTGTAATAAACAATCGCAATACAATGTATTCCCTTTCATTGTATTGCGATTAGTAGAAAATCATCAATCATCAATCATCAATTTTACAATGATATTTGCTATTTGTTGTTGTCATTGCGATTTGTACTCACAAATATAGCCTTAGAACTAAGACGACTACAGATTATTTTCAATAACGTCAGCGGCTACACCTGATTTATCTATTATACCAAATTTTATGTGTGCCATATGTTCTTTAAATCTAATCCCAATTTGTCGTCTACTTTGTTCCACATATTTCTTCGAGCAATTTTAACATCCAATTCAATAAATTTCTGACTGAAAACTTTTGTTCGAAAATTTTTTTCATAAACTCAATAGTTTTCTCATAATTTGTGATTAAATGTTCCTCGGAAAGCGAATTGTTAACAATTCATCAAGACATTGATATACAACTCAGTATATACTGGGTATTCAAACAATTAACTCAGTTAGATGTTACATTACTTGTTTTTATAATAAAATTGATTCATCCCGAACAAAAAAATAATATCTTTTACCGTAATATAATCGTATACTTACAAAACTTCTTAAATAAATTAATACCATAGAACACATATAATAAACTATTTTATTAAGCTTTAAACTCATACGTAGTTATTATGTCATTGAAACAATCTGTAGGATTTTCGCTACAACAATATTAATATCTTCATATGTGACTATTTGTGTGTATACGATACGATACATATAATGAGAGACTGTGAGAACATTTATGCATGTGCACTTGATAATTACATTATCTAAGTATGTATTTATACGATTAGAGCTTTATTTTTATATAAACTATTATAATTTATTTTTTCCATACATATTATAACCTTTTACAGTTCCATAAACAGGGAAATAATTATGTACTAATTATAAACCGCTTCATTATACAGTATATATGCTATCTGACAATACTTTATGTATAATATGTTGTATAGAGTTAGGTTAGGTTGTAGCGGCTGTCCTGGACGGGACACACTTAGACCATAAGGTCCATTGTGATAGTTAGGGATACGTGGAGTGGAGGACAAGGAATTTGTGTTTAGACTAGAAACTGGTAAGTTGTACGGCTGCAGCCGAATTTAATGGGAACTATGCCGATATTCATCTAGAGTTCGGGAAGAAAATTGCAGAAAACCTTCACAAGAGGGCCTTAACAAGCCCAGTCACTTGGCCGGTTTTTATAAAATTGTAATCTATATATTATTGTATGTAAAATTAATTATTTTCGTAAAATTTTCTTGATTTATAATTATGGGTTAAGTTGTTATTTTCAAAATTGTAATTTTCAAAACAAGCGAAAATACAACTAACTGAGTTAATTGCTTAAATACCCGATATATACTGAAAAATTACTGAAAAATATACCCGAAAAATTATAAACAAAAGATGTTTATTTTTAAAAAAAGGAACGTTTTTTGTCTTTAAATTTTTGTTTTATTTCGTACGGTTTCAAAGAAGAAAAGTTTTGCCCAAACATGGTCCAGTTTTCATGATTCATTCAAAATACGAAATTTCAGCTCGCTATCTCTTTTCGGTTTTGAGTAATCGTGTTTATAGACTGACAACTTTGCGGAAATGAACTAGTTTACACCTTAAATAGTAAATTTCATTCAAATAGATACCTTTTGAGCTATACAAACTTTATACGGTTTTATGCGCCCATTTGTACGATTTCTGATGATATCTAGTAAACTGCTCATCAAAACATCAAATGAATGCGATTTTTGGGTTCAATTTACCTTATATAGTAAATTTCATTCAAATTAGGAACACAAAAATGTTTTCGATTTTATGCAATTTGTTTTAGGTATACTATATACCCCTTAGAAAAAATCGAAAAAATCACACAAAAAATTTTACCCAGCGATTTGAATGAAAATTAGATTTTAAGGTAAGTTGGACCCAAAATACATAAAAATCCAGTTGGTTTGGCGATTTGACAGACAGTTTTCGAGCTATGCAAACTTTTTACGGGTTTATGCCCCCATTTATACGATTTCTGATGATATCTCGTAAACTGCTCATCTAATCATCAAATCAATGCGATTTTTGTGCTATTTGGGTTCAATTTACCTTATATAGTCCATTTCATTCAAATTGGGAACACAAAAATGTTTTCGATTTTATGCAATTTTTTAATACCCCTTAGAAAAAATCGAAAAAATTACAAAAAAATTTAACCAGCGATTTGAATGAAAATTAGATTATAAGGTAAGTTGGACCCAAAATACATAAAAATCCAGTTGGTTTGGCGATTTGACAGGCAGTTTTCGAGCTATGCAAACTTTTTGCGGGTTTATGTCCCCATTTATACGATTTCTGATGATATCTCGTAAACTGCTCATCTAATCATCAAATGAAAGCGATTTTTGTGCTTTATGGGTTCAATTTACCTTATATAGTCAATTTCATTCAAATTGGGAACACAAAAATGTTTTCGATTTTATGCAATTTTTTTAAGGTATACCCCTTAGAAAAAATCGAAAAAATCACAAAAAAATTTTACCCAGCGATTTGAATGAAAATTAGATTATAAGGTAAGTTTCCCCAAAAAACATAAAAATCCAGTTGGTTTGGCAATTTGACTGATACTTTTCGAACTATGTAATCCTTATACGGTTGGATTCCCCCAATTATACGATATCTTCTAATATTTCTGACGATATCTCCTCAAATCATCAAATGCTTAAATCTCCTCTAAATCATCAAATGATTTGATGCGTTTTTACTGAATAAACTATTCCACTGAATATATTTGCAGAGAAGACATAAGACATTTTCGATGAGGTTTATTGTCCGAGATATTTTTGTTAAAGACCTTTACTTTGATACCTTTTTTTTAGGTAAAGAAATTTTTCATCTCGAACAACATGCCAACATTTTTTGCCTACCTGTGTGCTATACAATTTTCAAATTGCTTTTTTTTTTGCGTTTATAAAAACGGGGTGTTTGCAAATTACATATAGATTTCTATGTCATATAGGTTGTAACAAAAACTAGCAGGTGCCTGTCTCTCTAGTTTTTAATTGACAGAAAGCGTGTCAAAAATTTGAACACGTGTTCGATAAATTTATAATTAATATAATACAGCAATTTATACGACATAAATTTCAAATGTAAACGAGCACCTAAAAAAATGTTATACATCGAGAATATATCTAACACTCTATATTATATAGGTACCTCTTAATTTCTAAGTGGCCATCAGATATGGTAGCAACATTACGTACCAATTTTCAACAATTATCAAACACCTCTTCCAAATAATGGATAATTATAGGATTACTATAATAACTAAACTATACAAACCAGGTCAAAGAGGAGATGTAATATTCAGTAATGTTCAAGATTTGAATGCTTAAATCATAAAACGGGCCTCTATTTAATTCTTATACCTCGCATATAATATATATACCAAGATATATTAAGTTTAATTCCGTTTTTGTAACGGTTTAAAATATTAATCGTAGAAACGAATTTTTAGTATAGGTGATTTAGTATATAAAATGATCTGATTATTCCATTTCCGCAAGAGTGTCCGTCAACACGATTACTCAAAAACGAAAAGAGAAATGAAATTTTGTATATGTGTTCAAGACCGAAAAAGTAAATTCGTGAATGGGCAAGATTGGACCATATTTGGGTAAAATGGACAAAACTGTCTATCTTTTAACCGTAAGAGATAGAACAAAAATTTAAAGACAAAAAATGTTCCTCTTTGAAAAGTAAACAACTTATGTGGGAAACTTTTTTTTCATTAATTCAGTATATACCAGGTATTTAAGCAATTAACTCAGTTGATATTTTCACTTGTTTTAACTAAATATGCTGACAATAATGATAAGTTAAACTTTTCAGTTTGATCTTACATTTAGATAAGAATTAAAATTAAAAACCTACTTTAAACCAAAAACTATATATTTTATAAACCACAATTTATAAGCAATAAGGGAGGTCCCTGTCCTGTAAAGAATTATACTACAATCATCCATTCGAACATAACAACAAGTACAATAAATCATCGTAAGGACTTGAACTTATACATTATGAGTCATTATAAAAATATTAGGGGTATTTTATTTTTCGAATAAGTTTATTATTTATTAAATTTATATAACTAAATCACTTAAAAAAGATATCATTGAAAGAAAGTTTCTATGACTTCCATATTCACAATATCATAGGGCTATCAGTCACGTGCCCGCACTGTCAAAAGTGCTCTGCTTGAAATTGGGAGGTTACGAGTTCAAATGCCGGCAGTGGCAGATTATCAATTATAATTAATGGGGTGGATAATTGACTAAACTATCAGAGCATGGACAAGAACGAAGTAACCGGCCATGAATATCGGCATAGTTTCTGTTTTATAAAAAATAGGGTATGCGCAAACTTTTTTGCGTATAACGTGCATGTCATAATTATCTACTTTGTTATTGGATATCTTACTTCGCAATTGGCAGATTGCAACAAATTATATGAAAATAACTTTGATATCCATAATAACATGTTGAACTCCAAGTATTCGGATTAATTGAGACCGAACCCGATCCGGACAACCAAATATCCGAATAATTAGATAAATCATAAAAAACGGTTATTTATTGAGAAAAAAAAACTAAATTTATGCATACTAATGAAGATTGAAGACAAAACGTCGATTTCTCGTATAAAAGTTTTGTTTTTTCGCATATAATCGGCACTGAAAAGGGTTTTCCAATGTCTGCTGCTGTAAACGATTGTTTAACGAAAATTGTCTATGAAAATGACACTAGCTTTCTTATTATATTTAAGAGTTTTCCCTCTCAATCTTCTTTTGTCAATTGGAAAGTGTTGCAAAATTGAGCAATTTTAATGCAATCCAAGTTATGTATGATTGATTGATTCCACTACCATAACATCTCATAACATGCCAGAGGTCATGACTTCGATTTCCATCCTAGATGGGTATGATTTTTTAATGTTCAGACATATTACTTAAATGTCAAATTAAGTAAACGATAGTCACTTCCGTTGGTATAAAATAACCGAAGACTAACCAAACTAGAGCTGAATTAATTTGTTTTGACTATTATATGCGCGTAAGGGGAACTTATTTAAAAGTAGAAAGGCAACTTATTTCAACCATATTTTAATCATATATTTAATACTTAGTATTAAATATATGTTTCCTCCCCGTCATTTTGAAAATAGACTGATCCACTCTAACTGTGACGATATTCGAGGCTTCTTTACAAATTAATATACTTCTAACAATGGATATAAATAGACGCTATTTTACAAAAAAAACAATTGAAAAATATGTAAATATTAAATAAACAAATTAATAATGCATCAAAAGATGAGTGAGAAAGTATATGCATTCCACTATCATAAGATGTCAGGTAGCTCAGCGAAAGAGCATTGGTCGCGAATTCCAGAAGTCGTGGGCTCGATTCCCAACCTAGATGTGTATGATTTTTCATATCAAGCATTTGATGTCAAAGAATGCAATTCAAGTTATAATTTATTGATATAAGTTAGAACACGGAAGTTAGAAAGATATTAAAGTTTTTTTCAACATTTTCCCAGTTTTTTTTCGTATAGAAAGTAGTAAATTGCTTATATACATATACGAGTATATGTAATGTCCATTTATGCAGCAGTCTCATGATCATAAAATATTTATAGTCTGATGTATACAAAAAAAAAGCAAGCAGAAAACTTCCCCTATATTTTCTAACGGAACTATTTTTCAATTCAACAATTTATTTATCACTATACGGAGAAAAAAAAAAGGAAATCATTACATTATTGTGGACATAAATCGTATTAAATTTCTTTCATTTTTTTTCTCTTATAATAAAAAATAAAACACAATTTTTCTGTTGTTGATAAAATATTGTGTAGATTGATATAAAAATGCCCCGCGCGATCACACATGACAGATACAAAATGTAATATATTTTGTACAACACAATGTCACCGTGCGTGATCAAGTGCAATCACATTAAAGATGTATGTTTTTTAATATTATAGCATATTGACAACAAAAAAACGCATGTGAATTTCAAATGTAGATAACAGTTTATATTATTTCAGCGTTTCTTAACGTAAATATTGAAAAACATAAATAATAGCATAATATATAATATATACCCAATTCAGCGAACAGAGACCAACATCTATGCACTGAATCTTATGCTTATACAGATCGATTTAAATTTATCGTTTTCGTTTTTTCAAGTTATAATTCATGGCGCGTTATGAAAATCCAGAGCGTATTTTCAGCATGTAACGAATCGCTGATATTATACAGTGTTTAGGAGACATTCAGTAAAAAATTTGTGCCATACAGTTTTTAGACAGTATTTATATATACATACATTATATGTTACATACATACATTATAAGCAAAACAGTCTGTCTATCACATAAGCAGTTTGAATACACTCAGTCATTTTTAGCGAATTTCCTCCAAAGGAAATGCAGCTATTGTTTTTGGACCAATGTTGGAATTTCGTAAAAATTTCTTCAAATGCCAATCGATCCTAAATATTAGATGTTAAAAATCACTATCGCTAAAATTTGTATATATGTATATATATATATATATATATATATATATATACAACATATGTACTTTTTTAAATGTCTGTGGACTCTCTAGCGGTCACAGTTTTATTCCGATTGGAATGAAATTGGGTATTTGGGTCGTTTTTGGTATTCTAAAGGTCAAGTTTGTTAATGGGTAAAATTGGAGGAGGGGAAAGGGGGTTTAGAAGGAGGGGAAAACACAAAATTTGACTATCTCCCTTAATATTTGAAAAATCGAAAAATTTACCAGGAGTTAAGTTGTAGGTACTATGTTTTACTGTAATTTTTTGTCTTATCATTTTTCTGTTACACTAATATTTACAGAAATATTTACAATTAAAGATTGAAAGTTAAAATTCTAAATATCTCTGTTCACATTAGAGTTTGAGAAAAATCATCAAGTAATGAATTGTAGCAAACTTGATTTTCTACAACTTTACTCCGTAAACATTTTTTGATTATTCTAATATTAAGTGAGATATTAAATATTTTGTGTTTGACACAAATACATGAAATATATTTTATTGTAAAAAATTTTGATTATCGTTTCCATAGTAACTATAAACTATAATCGTTATACATCGATTTATTTTGGCTATTAATAAATTTAATTTTTAGCGAATTTCCTCCAAAGAAAAGCGGCTATTGTTGCAAATACTAAAGTGATGTCAGATATTATATTTCCTTTTGATCACACTTAAAGTTGACGCAGATCCTGCGTAACGAATTTTTTATGTATGAGATATAATTTTTAGGTATTAAAAGACAAGACAATATTGTACATTATAGAAAGATGAATGATCGCTATTATTTTGGTAAATAGATACACCGCCAGCTCTATCATTTGAACATTTCAATTTGACTATACAGTTGAAATTAGGTATAGGAATGTCTTCATAACTATTACTTCATGTTTCTGATAAAAGATTATTAAAATTACAAGCCATATTATCAAAGATATTATTATTATGGGCTCGTAAACTTTGTATATTAAGGACGGTCCAGCACTGTGTTATGCAATCAGTACAACAAATCGGTTTGATTTTATTATATCACCAATACATATACACACATATACAACACATAGACAAAAACACTGTTTACATATACAAAATAATGTTATGTTGAAGAAAAGGAATAATTTTAAACTTTTATATTTCGAAAACAAAACGGTAACATTTTATTTTATTTCTATAATAAATATTTAGCTTTACTCTCCTAGGGTTTTTTTAAATTCTGTCGATTATTTTTTCTAATACAACAGATAATATGCTGGGTGGGCATGAAGTTTCACATGTTTCTAATGAGAGAGAGTGAGAGAGAATGATAACTTTGATATTAATTATCTCGCTCGAAAACGGTTAAAAACTCTGAAACTTCGTGATTTTTTAGAAAACGTTACTTTTAGCCTGTGAACAAAAAATGAGCAAAATCTGTCGAAAAATGGTGGTATGCTGGTGCATCCGTAAATGTATGTACCTATTAATAAACCTGGCCTGATATATTGAAAACTTTAGTCTTACCAAGACGTAGGTTGGGTAATATTTGTCTTCCAAAATAATATTGAAATTTTTTTCTATACCCTCGTGCATAAATACACAAGGATTTTATTCATATTAATCCATTTAATATTTGAGATGTTTATTTAAATAAACTTTTCATACCTCAAGATTAATCAATCTGTTTATCTATTTACAGAAAATATAGTCAGGTCATAAATTGAACAACTTTTGTTCACGACATATTTTCATACATCCAGATGTTTAGGTAGCATAATGATTTTGTTGGAAAACCAACCCTTAAATATTTTGTTCATGTATAAAAATTTTGAATATCTCTACTGCGATATATATATAGTTCATTCATGCGTATTTATTTATCTATTAAAGTATTTTAAACCAATATGTTTAGGACATATTTCGATACACAAAACATTTTTTTTATATTGACAGTTTATTTTTTATGTTTGATTTAATACAAAAATATTTTTTTATATATTGTTTTCATTTCATATACACAATTGTGTATTTTATTTTAGTCTTAGAATGTCGTAAAAATATTTTCAAATTGTTATATCAGTTTTTATTTTGTTCAAATTTTTAGGTTATGAACTTTGTATTCGTATTATGAGATTTTAAGCTCTCTTTTTATATCTCCTATTCGTATAAACTTAAATCTATTAACAGCTCTTCAAAATCTAGTTCTATTTATTCACTCATTTCTTTATTATTTTTACATTTATGAACTCTAGGACGTTTTAGTTTTGTAAAGGTAGATAATTGTTATAATAAATAATTATTATTTAAAAAAATAATAAATATATGTGAAAGATATAATTGATCTTTATTGATTTGATTTATGAAATGTTATAATATATTTATATGTAAATTACCATGGTTGTTAACATTCAAAGCAACCGTGATAATAGAAGGAAGTTATAGTTGTTATGCAACAGATAAAAATGATGAACAAAATTATAATAATAATTTAATGACGATACCGCTACAAGTTCAAAATTATGATTGTATTATAGGCAAGAATTTAGACCGATAGGAATGAAATTTGGTATGGGATATGCTTTCGATATTTGACAGGCCGATTACGTTAATTAAAGGTCAAATCGGAGAAGGAAAAAGGCGGGGATGGAGTGTCGGGAAACCCAAAAATATTATAGTGAAATGAAACAAATACAGTAGAGTCTATTGGAACGTTCGCATTACTGGAATGTATAGAAAAATACATGCGTGCTATTTTGATAAGTTTTTAGTTCACACTGATGCCGGAGCGGGTGTGAGGAGCGGGAGTAGGGAGCGGTGAGAGAGGTGCGTGTGAAGAGTGTCGGGTTATTGGACGTGCCGAATTATTGAAGTGCCGGATTAGTGAGACTCTTTTCTTCCTCCACGCCACACAGTCTGCACATTATGGATCTATTGTGTGCAGGTGCCTTCGTAGGTGAGAATTTCTGATGATGAATCCTGTAACTTTTCGAAGTTGTATCCTGTTCAGGTTGACAGCATTGAGGAACAGACTCTTACATGCATTCCAAAACAGTATTTTCCCGAGTTTTTATTACGGTATATTTCCCCAATGATCACGGTGTTTAAAGTATATATTTTCTGTAACTATTATTTTGACAGTAATGTTTGATATGACAGAGCATACACATCTTTAATGTAGAACTAATCACCATCGTTAGTATAACATAACCGAAAGACAACCATACTAAAAATACATGGATATGGTCACAATGTATGGAAAAATAATAAAATATAATATATAATATTTAAATCAATTAATATTACAATTGTCATCAGGGTAGCTCGATTTGATATTTATAATGATTCCTTCCTTTCAGATGGTTCGCTTAGTTTACGTAGCTCCAGCCTATCCATTTTTTTAATCTTTTATTTCCGTAATATATCGTTAAAAACTACTGATTAATGACAGAATTATACCAGTTGTATAAAATTTTTTAGTTGTATATAAAACTCATACATAATCCGATAAATATCCATAAAGAATTACTAAAGACCAATAGTTATTAAATATGAAGCGTCTAAGAATATTGAATCATAGATAGCCCTTGTTTATGTAAAAATTCCTGTATGGGTGGCAAAATAACTATTAGTTCGCCAAAACTTTTTGAAGAAACTTGATTATTTAACAATACCTTTTTATTCTTACCTTTTTATTAGTTATTAATGACTCTGTGCTATACTATATATATATATATATATATATATATATATATATATATATATATATATATATATATGTATACATATATATATATATATATATATATATATATATATATGTATACATATATATATATATATATATATATATATATATATATATATATATATATATATATATATATTTTCTGACGGCTAGATATCAAATATAGTTTAATGGTTGTATTGAAATACATGCATTTACAAAATTTTGGAAATAAATCATTTGTTAATAATCTTATTTTTTTAAATTGACGTTTTGAAATATCAAAATTTAGAAAAAAGTATGTTTTTTAATTTTTTATTTATGATAGACGTGCAGCATTATATTTCATATAAATATCCTATAACAATTTCTTGAAGCTGGAGCTTTTTCAGCTGTTTAAGTATAAAAAAAAAAAGTTTAATTATAAATGAACTAAACTCGATTAAAGTATATAAACAGTAGTACATTATTCGAAGTATAATACGTATAGTTTAAAATATAATAAATTAAAATCAACAACAAAAAATTTTGATGTGAACACCGCACCACCTCTATATACAGACTACAATGTAACAAACATACTTATTGTAATTATATTACTTTTTAATAGCACAAACCATCGCAAAAAAATCGCAAGACTGACCGACTAAGCTTCAAAAAACAAGAAAATTTGTGAAAATATTATTAGCTATTAGTTTAGTTGGTAGAGATGCTGTACAAAAAGACAGATCTTCTGGGCTCCATCCCCATTCAAGATGTGTATTATTTAAGTGATATTACTTAAGTAAATATGTGATATTACTTAAGTAAGATGTTATTAATTAAGAAACGCTAGTCACTTCCGTTAGTATAACATAACCGAAAGGCAAACAATTAAATATATGTAATAAAAGTTAGTATGGAACTTTGCATTTCGTCTAATTAACTCGTATTAATTAGAGTAAATAAATTTAAAAAAATAAATTCGAAAAAATTTTACAAAAGCTAATTTTACCAAAATGTTATATGAATCAAAGTTTCAAAAGTTCTTTTCGGGAAATGTCGACCAAAAACTGATTTCGCAGGCTTTAGTAATACAATAATAAATTTTGAAATTTGAATGTTCTATCCATAAGGCCCATGGTCAAAAATTTGACGATAAAAAACTGAATTGATTTTGGACAAATAATCTCTATATTAACAAGTGAAAATAAAAACTAACTGAGTTAATTGCTTAAATACCCGATATATACTGAATTTATGGAGAAAAAAAGTTTCAAGCAAAAGTTGTTTATTTTTAAGAAAGGAACATTTTTGTCTATAAAATTTTGTTCTATCTCTTAGGGTTTTAAAGATAAACAATTTTACCCATTTTACGTAAATATTGTCCGATTTTGCCCATTCACGAACTTGACCTTTGATTAATTAGTTGATTAATTTATCTTGGGGTCTAAAAACTATTGCACTTCGACCTTACGATCCATTTTGCTCCCCCTTCTACTTCAGTCCGACGAGATTCGCTTCTCCCATATGTTGGCAATAGCCAGGAGCATGCTTATATCAGGTCCTCCCGAAGGTTCATGTATTCGGGTGAGATGCACCGAATATCCTGTATCTGCTGTAACCAAAAGGTTCGCAGTCAAAGATAATGTGGCGGGATGATTCTTCCTCCTCACCACACAATCTGCACACAATAGACCCGTTATGGAGTCCCATTGTGTGTAGATGCTTCCGCATGGGAAAATGTCCGGTAAAGAATCCGGTAACCCTCCGCAGTTGCATCTTGTTTAGCTTCAGTGCATCGAGAGATGGCCTCTTTGTTGCACTCTGAAGCAGTACCTTCCCGAGCTCTTGCCACGGTACTTTTTCCCAGTGATCACGGTGTTTAGCATTTGACCAATCGTTGATCACCTAGCTTGACCTTACTTTTTAGCTCTAGAATACACATACGAAATTTCAGCGCGTTATCTCCATTCGTTTTTGAGTTATCGTGTTCACAGACGGACAGCCGTTACAAAGTCGGAACTAAACTTAATATACCCAGGTATCGGTACCGGGTATAAAAATTGTATTCTATATATATAGAGGCAAATAAACCTTCAAAACCCATAATATATGGCGTTATTAAGAAAAAATATATTAAAACCATGCTATTATTATAATACTAACGAATTTGCGGTCAAAATCTAGTACGTATAATATTCTTAAATCGTAATATAATAATACTTATGGTATAATATAACTTATATACCATTTATCTTATATATTAATTTATTATTACTTTGACATAATACTATATATAAAATATAAAATATGAAGTGTATAGGAAATTACATATGAATTTGTCTTTAATAATTAGTCGATGCTTTAAATATCCCATATATATACATACATTATAATGTATTATAAATACACTTATATAATTTATTACATAATATATCTACATATCATATATATATAAATATATATATATATATATATATATATATATATATATATATATATATATATATAGTAAAATATGTATAGCAAATGACGGAAATAACTTACTTGGAGGTACAAAAAATCACTTGTAATAGTAGTTTGCCTGGTTGATTTTTTTTATTGTTATCTTTTAAAAACTATTGCATCTATCGAAATGAGAGAGATGGAAATATTTCTAACAAAAATTGTTAGTTTTATTACAAAGAAATCATGGAAAGAGCGAACAATCTCGATCATTCCGAAACCATAAAGACGATTTGCCGCTGACCAGTACCGTAACTGGAGCGGCGCAGAAATGAGCGCAAAATAAATAACATTAATAATATAAAAGAAGATGAAATCGTTCGTAAATATTGACATTACGAGTTCCAACTGGCGTTCGGACTGCTAGTCTAGTTCACATGTACCATTTTGGTGAATTCCGGTTCTCCTATTTTTTTCGGATGTGCAAAGTGTGCGGGAAGGGCGAGACGCGCAGGATAGTGTGGCAATAGTCAGCACTGTCTCACAATAATAAAGGACTTCGCAATGCAGAAAGCGCGTAAAGTAAATCTTTAAGTAAGTTTGTGGTTTTCCTTGAATCTCTACTATCTGTCTGTACTAATCGGTATTTGGTGTCATTTGTGTATTATATAATTGTGAGTTTTGGCAAATATTTAAAGGTACATTTTGATTCCTGCACCTCGATGCCGGAATCGGCCGTCAAAATCGTTAATCATTCGTCATGACGCCAATCGTTAATAATTCGTCATCCACGTAGAAACTGCAACTCGAGAATATGCAGTGTTAGATGAGTTAATTTAGAAAAATGAGATCATTTTACCGTCGAACTGGCTCGTGCTGTCTGTTCGACACTTTGGCGTAAAATAAGATAACGTTCCTTCATATACTATAGACTCTACTATATCTATGGCAGCCAGTAATGGCCGCTATTAATTATCCGTCGGCTGCCCCCGTATGCAGCTATACTTCTGCTTCAACATCCAGCTACTGGCTACTGGCGGCCACCAAACTCAAGGAGGTTTGAGATTAGAGGACGGCAGAAAGTCATTAATAGGGTAACGTGACATAATGATAGCCATTATTTGACGTGAAGACTCTCCTTCCTCGTACTCTTCTTACGCATCCTCTAACAATTTTGCACGCACGATGTCCACACTAAAGTGGCAACTGATTGCTAAGTAATGGAATCCATTAATTTCCTCGTGCGTAAGCCTACTAACCAACCATATCACTGGTGGTCACCTCTAGCCGCCAGTACTGTCCCGTATGCAGAGGACTTAAAGATTTCGTTCGTCTACACACCCATTATTATTACACTTTTTTTATTTAGAATAGTATACAATTAAGTCTTCACTACTTTCACTACTTTAGACGTCACAATTAAATCTTCACTTCTTGGAAGTTGTATACACAGATGACATTATAAATGACTTTCACTGTACATGTATTCTATTATATTTATAAAGCAACAGATGTTACACTATATACAATTTTAATTAAAATTCAATATCACCATTAGTATAGTTAACATTAACAAAGCAAACAAGTATATAAAATACATTTTATAATAACAAATATAATAAATGATTTATTTAAACTATGACTATATTACTTAATAATAGGCCAACATTATTATTAGACTGGTTGAGTTGTGTTGTGATTCATTTAGTATCTACTAATAAACTTGGAGTGAAAATTATTGTGGTTAATTTATGTCTACCTATATACTACATACTAGATTACACTTATTGCAAATTTGAATAGATATTTTATTTGTTCTGTTCACTAACTAATTATTGACTTTCAATAGATAGATAGATAGATAGATATTACATCCATCATCAATTCAATTGAATTCTGTTAAATTTCCTTGAATAATATATTTGATATTAATGATGAGATATTCAAATGTTAAAACCAACGTATGTACACGCCCGTTCAAAAAAAAATGCACAGACCTGAAATGTTAATATTCTTACATTTCCTAAAACTCCACACTTTTGTAACTCTCTGTATAATGTATAATTTTATTTATTTATAAACAAAGATAAGTAGTATATTTTTTTAAGTGTGTAAAAAAGAAATGGAAGTATAAACTGAATTTATATTTTTTATTTGTATATACGGTGTCAGTGACAGAGTGAGAATTTAAAAAATATATGTAATGTTAATACATTTTAAGTGTTATATCGTACTCTTATGTATAAAAATTAAATAAAATGTTGTATCTGTTACTACAAGAATAATCAAAATCGTAAGAGACTGATTCGATTCAGGTCTGTTCATTTTTTTTTTGAACGGTAGTGTACGTAAACGCTCTATAAGCAAAGTCAAATGATCACCAATGTCAATGATCAATGTGTTTAAACAAGCTGATAACTTATTTGTAACGATACCGTTAATAAAAACAAGTTATTAGTTCATTCATCTTTTACAATGCTTTTTGCAATCGTAAACCATTTTCGAAACATTAATTTTAAGTAGTGGATAGCCAATTTTACCAATTAATTTAAATAAAGAAAACAATACGTGTGAGCCTTCGTTACATAAGCTCGCAGGGGAAGTAAAAGTTTTTTAGTTTCAGTATTCACATATATTATCAGCGGCTTATAATAGCTAAAATTTTATTTAAATTTGTATTTACTTATTGTATTTAAATATATGCATATATTCATATATAAACAATAATAAATACATTTAACATAAGTCTGTGTATGTATACAACGCTACTGACTGCAGCGACTGAGTCTGTGAATGACAAAGATAGCACACATTACAAAGATAGGAGATTATCTTTTTATACATTAGGTATTATACATGTATTTATTTGTTATATGTTTTTTTGATTTTTTTCATTCCAATCCACTAGCTTCTCTAAACAATTTTTACTTCAAAAATCAATGAACAAATTGATACATTTTAATAAGTGCCGTTCTTCAGTATTTCCCATCTAAACTCCTTTTCATAATATAAATTGTGCAATTAAACCGATTTTTCCGATTTTTTATACTGCATGGTCAAGACTTACAACGTTTTTTCAATGGCTTCAGTAAATAGTATTGCAGCTCGCCACTGTTTTTATGGCCCAATCGGCAAGTTTTTGATAATTCTTTTGGCGCAAAAAATTTTTAAATACATGTGGCCATTGAATAATATTTTTTTTTTAAACTAATTAAATCAACTACAGCAAAAATCATATATAAAACAGAAATCATATACATCTATCCGCCGGAGTTTCGAACGAGTATCGTTTTTGTTTAAAGTTTGACATTATAATGACCGAATATTTTGATCCGAATGGAGTTTTTTTTAGGTATTTTGCATCATTTTATACAAAAACGGTTGATTGTCATTTGTCGTAAACTTGACAGTTTTCGAAATTAACCATAATTTTCTAAGCATATCTGAAAAATAATAAAGATACAGATATGAATTCATTATGTATATTTGCTAAACGTATGTCTCTAGCCTTATTTTAATAACGCCATTTGTTTTAGGTGGTATTGTCAGCTATCAAATATCCGAACCAGCCACAGATTTTGCAGATTTTGCATATGATGGTGAAACTAAAGACGGTTATTTAATCGACGGTCTTGGGCGTTTAGTTGATGGAGAATATGGTGCTGATAATTTTCGATTAGATATTGGTTATGGAAAAGGTAAGATCAAAGGTGATCAAAGAATATAAGTGAGACTATTAACCGTTACAAACAATGACCTTAAATACAATCTATTATAAATATAGAAAGGTGGTTGGCATTCAGGCAAAAATTTTCATGTAGATCCAAATTTGATAGAAAATTATCGCCAAATAACTAATAAATAATAATAATAATAATGATGGGGTTTAACCTCCGGTCTATAACAGAGGCCACCCAAATCATTATTTTTCAACCTTTCTTAATTTTTACTTTACATTTTTATGATATGAGTGGAGGATCATGAATTCGTATGCAGACTAGAAATTGGTGACTTTGATAAGAACTTTGATAGGAAAACTGCAGAAAACCTTCACAAGCATAGCCGATTATATTGTTCTTGTCCATACGCCGATATTTTAGTCAATTAACCGCCTCAGCGTCTGTCTGTCTGTATATCCGCTAACTCCTTCTAAACCACGCAACAGATTGTAAAACGGTTTTCATCATCATGTAGTTAGTTTTTTCCGGAAGGTTTATATGTATAGCACATCCTAATTAAAATCCTATTTTAAAGGAATAATTTTAAAGGAATAATTTTAAAGGAATTGTTTAGGTTATAAGGATGATTAATGTATTGAACATTGATATCATTCATACTCCTTATTTTTTTTTTTTTTTTTTTTTATTTATTTATTTGATGTGCCCTATAAGACTAATCAATCCTTACATTGGATCTTAACAAAATAAAATAATTTTACATATTGCAAATTATAAAAAAACACAAAATAAAATATGCTGAATTCTGTACACTTGAAAATAAAATTATAGAATATCCTAAATACCAAAAAAGAAAAAACATAGATAACTGCACCAATTAGTTAATAATAATAGTTAATTGCACAAACATACGGGTGTCAAGCCTACAACACTAAATTTTATACATATGTCAGCCTTCCCGTCAATTTCATCGACCTGCTATTTAATATTTCTTTCAAAAAGCTACCCACTTTCACTACCGCTTGCTCATCTCTAACATTTAAAATATTTTCCAGGCACGTGAAACCTTCTCTTCTCAGTTCGTGTCTCATATTCTCATTAACGCCAGGACAATCAAATATTAGGTGGTATCCGGATTCACCTCCGCCGCACAATGGGCATATTCGTTGATTATTTATTTTATTTTTGTTTTCCCAAACATATCTTCCTAATCTAAAATTAGCCAATATTCTTCTAGTGGGTTTCTGTGCTACGGCTAGGTATGGTGCCCCATATTCAAAATGCCCAATTTTATTGAAAACGTCCAGAGAAGGCATATCTTCCATGTTATGAAACATTCTTTCTCTGTCATTCAATATGTTTTTAATATGAGCTTTTTTGCAATCATAAGAAACATTCTGATCGTTTAATTTACTTGCATCGATTCCAAACTTTTTTACTAACTCTAAGATATTGTCTTCCATCCCATGGTCGAAACAATCCTGCTGAAGCTTTCTTTTGTTTCTTTCCGCCATAACTCTGCAGAAGTAGGTTAGGCATTGTTGTACTATGTACGCATCAACTGATATTTCTCCTACTTCTATCAGTATGGCATCGTTAGGAGCTGCTTTAGCCAAACCCAATACTTCTTTCCACATACTACACACAAATAACTTTACATTTTTTAATATTTCCCCCATTCCCCATACTTGTGCGCCATACGTCAAAACCGGTATTACTAAGGCTTTAATCATTTTCTTAATGACTTCAACAGGAAAATTAGGATGTTTACATAAATTTAACCGAATATTCGCCCAAACACCTCTCGCTTTCCGAATCATATTTTGTTGGTGGATTTTCCAGTTACCATTGTGTGTCACGTATACTCCCAGATATTTATATTCTTTTACACATTCGATCTCTTTTTCACTCATGTTCCATGTTTCATTTTTATGCTTTTTAAACCCGTTACTTATAATAAGCATTTTTGTTTTTTTCACATTTACATTCAGCTTCCAATTGTTACAGTAATCTTCCATTCCATTTAACGCATTTCTCATTCCCCCAATTGAGTTCGACAGTAACACTATATCATCCGCATACATTAGCATTCTGATTTCTTGACTTCCAATGCAAGGGCTAATAAGTGTTATAATGGGTCATAAATTTCGGTAAATCATTTATGAATAAAATAAATAGAAGTGCTGATAATTGACAACCTTGTCTTAAGCCTCGGTTCGTTTCAAATGTTTCTGACACTAATGTAGAGTTATATCCAATACAACAAGACGATCCAGCGTATATTGATTTCAGAACATCTATCATATCCTTTGGCATTCTTAGAATATTTAGTTTATGCCAAAGTTTATTTCTATCAATCATGTCAAATGCCTTACTAAGATCGATGAAACAACAGTACATTTTATTGCGTTTTCTACTTAAGTTCCTTTGTATTAGATATTTTAAAATCAATATATTATCGACTACTTCATAGTTTTGTCGAAATCCAGATTGACAGGCGCTTATTATTCCATTTTCGGTTGCCCATTCTTGTATTCTTAGAGATAATATTTTGGTGTATACTTTACTAATGCTTGGTAATAACGTGATCCCGCGATAGTTATCCATATTATATACGCTTCCTTTACCCTTGTATATGTTACACACCAGCCCCACCGACCATTCAGTCGGAAATTTCTTGTTTTCTTGAAGTTTCTGATACAATCCCGTGATCATGTATAACCAGTTTGTATTCTTACTTGCGCAGACAATAAAGTCGTTCAATATTCCGTCAATACCCGGTGATTTTCCCAATTTTAAATTTTGAATTGTACTAAACACTTCCGCCTCCTCTATTTTACTGTTGTCATTATCAATTTGTGTTTCGGTTTGTTCTTCGATAACTTCGTCACTAAGCCCATCTTTGACGCTTTCATAAATTTTTTTATAGTGGTTAACCCAATCTAGTGCTTCTAGTTCCCTGTTCCTACCTTTTACTTTTTCCTCTCGGATCAAAAGCCATAACTTTTTGCAATCACCTTGGTTCGATGCCGATTTAATGTCATTGATGTATTTTTCTTCGTAAGTGCATTTTTTATCCTTACACATCTGTCTGTATTTTTTCCGAGTATCGATATAAACTAGTGTTGTGTTATTATTTTTGCTCCGTCGCATTTGCCTCAGATTACTTCTAGTTTCTTTTTTCAGTTCTTGACAATCTTTATCAAACCATTTAGATTTTCGAAGTTTTGTGTGATTACTAGACGATTTTACTTCCATATCACCAGCAACATGTAAAAACCATTTCTGAAGAAGATTTACTGCTGTATCTATATTATTGTTCTTAACACTTTCGTTTATGCCTATCATATACAGCTGCGACTCGACAGACTCCAGTAGTATTTCCATATTTTGCATACCGTGTTCTGTACACCTAAATCTTCTTCTATCCCCCGAATCTATGTTCCGTACTTATTTTCTTGTAAGGAGATTTAGTTACTTCAAGTGGAAAGTGGTCCGAATCTGATACGTCGCTCACTCTCATGTCAATCCCTTCCTGATACAGTGAGTCAGAAACTATAACGTAGTCGACGACACTACAACCATTTTTATTTGCGAACGTCCATTCACCTTCTTTATCGCTTTTAGTTCTCCCGTTAATGATAATCAGTTGGGTGTTTAGACACATGTCCAGTAACATTTTACCATACTTATTTAAAACCTTGTCTTTACTTAAGCGTCCCGATTTTATGGTATTAACGTTGTTGAGGTATATTAGTTCATCCGTTTCTTCTATTAAAATGTCTTGTACACAGCCTACTCTAGCGTTAAAATCACCACCTAAAATGATTTCCGATAATACTCCTTATTAACAGTCTGTTTGTCTAACTCCTATTGACTATAATTATTCATATTCGCGACGACAAATACAATATGTTAAAATTATATTCAAATTATATAAAAATTCGAATGATTTAATTAATGATCTTCCTCACAACATTATCACTAAATTGGATGCAATGAACGACAACACATTCAACAAACTATAGTCGTGAAAATTTGTAGCTATTAATCTTATTGATTTTGAAGTAACGACAATCACGTAGGTTTTTCTTAAATTTTATAAATTATAACAATAATTTTCTTAAATTTAAAAAAAAAACTATAATCGATTGTGAATAATTTAAAAAATGATTATTTTGTTCACGTTAATATTACAAAGCGACTTTGACAATATAATTGCGATGTCATATATTATAATAAGCACTGCTACTCTGTACTCCTATATCATAAAAGAATTAACGTAACTTTAATAAATATGAAATGTAGGAAGAAGCCTAACAATAATGTGTATATTTGCATGGTTTTGAGAGTTAAAACTTCTTATGACGTATATGAAAAGTAGTAATATTATATTATATTATATGATATTAAAATAATGGATAATAAGTATATTTGAAAATAGCTTCAGGATAAAATGTAAAATTTTTCATTTCAAATACATTTTACTGTATACGTATGGTAAATAATAAAATTATATAAGGTGTTCTGAAATTCATTCAAGAAAACTATACCACGGTGTAGGGCTGCAAAAAACAAACAAAAAAGTGTAATAAAGTTTTTCGATGTGGCGCTTATTTTTTAAGATATCAATTATATACAATCAATTAAACATTGATAAAAATTCAACCAATCACAGAGCGCATAGTGTAAGGAGGCGGGGACTCTTACCGTCTGCAAGTCTTTGAAAGGTAAAGCGCCACGCTCTACTGCTGAGGCCACGCCTCCTTACACTATGCGCTCTGTGTGATTGGTTGAATTTATCAATGTTTAATTGATTGTATTTAATTGATGTCTTAAAAAATAAGCGTCAAATCGAAAAACATTATTAAACTTTTTTGTTTGTTTTTTGCAGCTCTTCACCGTGATATAGTTTTCTTGAATGAATTTCAGAACATCCTGTATATGAAATGGTAAAATTAGAATACTTTGTGGAATCATTTGATAATTTTAATAAATACTCAGTCATTATAAGATATTTAATATTCTGTTTAGTTAGAAAATTTAAAAAAAAATCATTAAGCCGTATATATAAGCTCCTACATAGTAGCTACGTAGGCAATCGCTTTTCTCAGAGAAAGGAATCAAAATGAATATCAAGTTACTATTGTAACTCAAGTAATGTAAATCATTTTAAGTATTAGAGTATTAAAATTGCATATTAGAACTTGGTTAGATGGTAAATATGATCAGATGGTAGATTGAAGAAAGCTTTACTTATTATCAATTTTCCATTTCTCTAATATTAGAAGTGCTATTCTACATTTTTTGTTTATCTCCACTCGAAGCACACCATTTTTCTTGACCGATTTTGCCAATTAACGACTTGGCATTTGGTCTTTCAAATATCAAAAGCATGTTGCATTTTTCCGAAACCACTTCATCGATACAAAATCAATAGCTGAATTTTCTTTTTTTTTAAATCGCTAAAATAATCAATGGTTTTAACTCCTTTGACAATCTATATATGAAGGGTTGGTCTCCCTTATCAAGTGATCCAAGTTATCCGACCACGATGATTGGGTTAATAAATCTTTGAATAGGAAATACAATCAATAAGATGTGATTTTGATTTGTTTAGGTTGATTCTTGCTCATATTAGGAAGGCAATTTTTCTATTAGTTATTTGGCACCAGCAAAGTTGCTGAGCTTATTTAGGCGTTGTGTCTAGTTGGAACTGGGAGGTTATAAGTTCGAATCCCGACACCGGCAGTTTGTCAATTAAAAATTAATGGGAGCGGTTGATTGGCATAGTTCCTATCGGTATAGTTCCTATCAGAGTCAGCTACAGCCGCACATCCTACCAATTCCTAGTCTACACACAAAAATTCCTTCCACTCCACTCACATCTTCACATCTTTATGGGCGAAGTGTAGCCCGTCCAAGGCAGCGGCTACAATCTATCTATCTAACCATAAAATTTAGCAATCTACCCATATTTTATTGAGTCATAATCTACGTCCTATACGGGATGTCACCAAAACATAGTAAGTGTAGAGGAACGATATAGACAGTATTAATTAAAGTATATAAATAATGTGAGAGGGATCAAAAAGAACCGTATTTTCCAGATATACTTCGGAAAAATAAAAGAAAAAATAAATCTTATTCATAAAAACAGTACATTGAACATTGAATCGTTCAAAAAATGTATTCTCAACCGTTAACAAAATTAATTATTTGAGAAAAACTGAACGATGATTTCCATCACGTAAATGTTGAGTTTACAGAAATTCTACTTTAGAACCAAAAATCATCAATTTCTCCAGAAACTTAATTGCCGTCTGTTCGTTTCCCTTATGCCAGTGATATTTTGTGAAAACTAAACGACGTCTTAGTTACTTCTAAAAAACATAAACTTAAAAAAATGTTCATTTATTACTATTATGTTTCAGGAAATGGATGGGTTGGATGGAAAAATGATTCGTTTCCAAATCATTACATTGATATGATTTTTGAATTTGATCAAATAAGAAATTTTTCATTTGTCGATATATTTACAAACAATTTCTTTTCACGTGATGTCCAGGTATTTTTTTTTATGAATATACCAAAGTCTTCACTAATAGAAGGAATTTCTTGAACCAAGTAAATATGTTTTCTTCAAAATACGATACGAAAAAAATCCTTGTTTTCATTCAAGAATTTGTTTACTTGAAGATACTTATTCAAGTAAACGAATTCTTGAATGAAAACAAGGATTTCTTTCTCAGAGTATAATATTTTGAAGAAAACATATTTACTTGATTCAAGAAATTCCTTCTATCAGTGTGTACATATATTTTTATTATCATATTTTTTTCATGGATTTAATTCGTTTTTATAGGTATTTGCCAAAGCTAAATTATATTTTAGTATAGGTGGAAAATTTTATAATGGTCGACCTATAACATATAATTATATGCCGGACCGTGTAATGGAAATTGCCAGAAATGTAACAATCCATTTACATCAACGAATTGCCAAATATATTAAAATACAATTATATTTTGCTGCCAAATGGATTATGTTAAGTGAAATATATTTTGAATCATGTGAGTTTTACTCTAACATATATTGGTTAAACGATTGGCGCTTCAAAAAATGTTTTCATAAATAATTAAAATATTAAAACGTTTGATTTTTTTTTAGCAACAATTGATGGAAACGTAACGGAAGAAATGGTGGAAGATTCCACCCAAGAAGAATTTATTATAAATCCAGAAGTAGATGTTTCATGGGAAACATTCGAAACAGGTAAATCAAATTATATTAATATCAACTTAAAATGAAACTAATAAAATCGAACCTTATAGTTGCAGCCCATAAGGACAGTGATGGCTATGTAGAAATTGTAATTGGTGTATTGACTGCTCTAACACTTCTATTACTTCTATCATTTGTGATCGTGTTGCTCTTAAGCCGTCGTCAAAAGCTACAAGGATCACCAACAATATTAAGAAATCCATTTGGAGTGACAATAAACATGAAGGTAAGACATGCGAATTTCATTTAAATATAGTTATTCTAAAATTTAAACTGTTGTTAGGATCTCCTGATGAATTTAACACCTTCAGCTAATATTGTACCAAGCAGTAATCAACCAACACCATTAAATCAAGAGCCCCCAAGTGATCCATCACTATCCTTTGAACAGTATGGATCATCTTTGATTGACACGTATTACAAATCCACATATCCGACAACAACGTCAATCCATAATAACATTCCAACAGAACAAATCTATCAGAATAATTTAAATACTGAAAATAACTGCGACAGCAACACAACAGATCCATTCGAAAAACTACGTTCTTCATCTAATTGCCATACACCAGTGACATCTACATCGACTACACCGCGACATTATAGAAGTTTGCCGCAAAGTTCACCATCTATGGATCAACCACGATCCAAAATATCAAATTTACATAATAATTTCCAACGGTCTGGTACGGATACACCAAATCGTAAGCGATATCATACAGCACCAAGAGAAAAACATCGAGTAAGTTCGAAATGGTTGACGTTGTATAATTTTCAAACTAATTTTGTATTTTCGTTTTCAAGATGACACCACCAACAGTTTGTTGGAATATAGCTCCAAGCATGGACCAAACATATAATTGTAAGGAAGCTGAATTAGTTCCAATTCCACAATACTGTTTACGATCAATTGAAACAATCGGCTCATGTCATGCTGGTGAAGTAAGTGTTAAATTTAATGTTGGTTTTTTTTAATCGTGTGCAGTCAAAAATGGGTAGAGTTTTTTAAGTTTAAATTTATTTTGTACGACTTTTATATTTCAATACCTCACAATACACAGCTTCTTAATGCATCTATTATTCCCAGTAACACCTTATCTATTAACACCTTTGAATGATGGAGGCTTTGTTGAATAGAAGCCTTCTTTTGTCTGAATAACTACTCAATACATACCAAACTTTGTTATTGAAAAGTTTCCATGAAACTTGAAGCTAACACGTTCCTCTATCTAATTATAAAAAATAATTTTTCCAAAGATTCGTGTTTAGTCACTCACTGTCTAGTCTTCAAAAAATATAGAACACTTTGGTAACTTCTACAATAAAGCAAAATTAAATCATCGAAATTATTTCATGTAAAAATGAAGCCAAATCTCATTACTCCCTTTTATCATACAATAGTATCTTGTGCAACAAGTGCTCCTTCGCTCGAATGGGCAATCGACAACACCGAACGAGTTGCAGATACTTTTTTTTTTACTAATGCGGGATAAATACTATTTTGCGCCCGTTTTTTGTTAAATGGCTGTTTGGCTATTCAATTATTATCACACGACTTAGGTGTATTGCAAATATTTATTTGAATGCAACAAGTTTAACAGCCACTTACCGAATGAGGGCACTAAGATAGTACTTTTCCCGCACGAGAAAAAAAATATAATGAAATAAATCGTTTTTCTAATCTGCGCTGTAGTACACAGAAGACAACAATGTTAGTACCAATCCAGTAGTTTTCTTTATCTCTTAGATTTAAAATAAGCCGTCACATTATCGCTAAGTCACGAATTGCTCTTTAACAAAAATTGTAGAGACTGTTATCAATCTTCGAAAGGAGGTATTAAAATTTGTATATAAGAGCTTATCAACTACAATTTCATTTGTGCAACTAAAATATGTCATATTTTTCTTTTCTAGATGAGTTTGTATGAAACAGATGGGTTAGATGACATTATTCCAGGAGTTGGACGTATAGTTTTAGTTCGAACAACAAATAGTAATAATTTGAAGAATGACATTAATAATGTAACATTAGAATCATTACGTGAAGTACGATTTTTGGCATCACTATCAGATTCAAATATATGCCGAATACTTGGCATATGTACTGCTGAACAACCACCATGGATTGTTATGGAATATGGTGAAATGGGTGATTTGGCACATTATTTACGTTATAGTACACCGAAAACATCCACATTACATAATACAAATAATTTACAAGTATTAAGCTATGGATGTTTAATATATATGGCAACACAAATTGCTAGTGGTATGAAATATTTAGAATCCAAGCATATTTGTCATAAGGATTTAGCAGCTAGGTACGTTTTTATTAAATATTAAAAATAATAGTCGAATCCCTAGCAAACGGTTTTGTTTATTGCATTTCAAAACAATTCGTATAATATTGAATTACTCTGTTCAGCTGAATCAGATTACTTAAACCTTGTATATACGGTGTGTGTTTGAAAGCTTTGCTAATAGAGAATCAACGTTAAATATTATTTATTACTATAATAACTACACATTGCATAAAGAAATAAAAATAGTTGGGGTACTCTGTAGTGTGTGTGCTATTTACATGCTGGCTGGCTGTGTGATTACTGTGTGAAGTCAATCAGTACTGCAGAAACATGTAATGAGAATGGGTTAAATATGTTCATTGACTTCCTAACTTTAGTATGTGCATCACAAAATACCCACTCTTAAATGACAAACAAACACCATACGCATACAGTATACACTATCCAGATGTTTGTATGAATGTGTATTGTACAGTTTTATAGTTAATATTTTATTTATCTATTTAACATTGATTCTCTGTTAGAAATGCTTTTGAGAACGGCCTGTATACTGATAGAAGGAATTTCTTGAACCAAGTAAATATGTTTTCTTCAAAATATGATACTCTTGGAGAAAGAAATCCTTGTTTTCATTCTCAGAGTATTTTATTTTGAAGAAAACATATTTACTTGATTCAAGAAATTCCTTCTATCAGTGTTCCGTATAAAGTAGTTTAGTAAAGGTCGTTAGCTCGTTTAAAATGCGCAGATCTTGAGGGATGTGCGTATTTTCTGTTTGTTTATTAAAGCACTTTTACTTATAACTTGTTACTTAACACATTGCATGCGAATATTAAATTTAAATTAATTTAATTGGTAAATCACTAACGTGTGAACAAGATAGATTAGATAGGGAGGATGTAAGGTATTTAGAAAAAAGAATAAAAACTAATTGTGCTCATAATTGTTACATCCAACAAATTATTTACTCGGTTCCAAAATACTGTTAACAAATACTTTGACAGTTCTCTATCATTTATAAAAATTTGTTATTAAATTTTTGTATTTCTTGTAGGAATTGTTTGGTTAGTAGAGGGTATAAAATAAAAATATCAGATATTGCAATGTGTAGTCCACTTTACAAGAAAGATTACAGTGAAATTGGCGGACGACCCCCTGCTCCAATTCGTTGGCTACCGTGGGAAAGTATATTATTGGTAAGTATAAAATGTTTCACTATTTACCTCAAAATTGACAATTTACGTTATACCGTGAGGTAAATTACTTAAAAGAATTAATAAAATCTTATATTTCAATCTCACGAGAACGCAGAAATAAAAATCATCAAATCGGCATGAATCAACATATCCAAAAATCATCCAATTTGACAGAAACTTATTTTTATTTGATTAGTGACACCAACAAAAACCAGCCAATTCGACTCAACATACACAATGTATTTTCAATATCAATTTCAATTTGACTCAGTATAGACTATGTTTGTTTCTCAAAATTTAAAATTGACATACCCCGCGTCGTTTTCCTAGATTCTGCGAACGATTTGGTTTTTAAAATTGAATATTTAATTATAACTTTTTTTTTCAATAGGATCGTTATGTGAGCGCCAGTAGTGTATGGTCATTTGCAGTTACCTTATGGGAAATATTAAATATGGCACGCGATCGTCCATATCAACATTTAACAAATGAGAAAGTAATACAAAATGCTGAACATATGTATTATGGAGGTGAATTACAAATATTATTACCAAAACCAACACAATGTCCAATGGAAGTTTATGATTTAATGTGTGAATGTTGGAAACGTGATGAAAAAAGTAGACCAACGTTTAAGCAAATTTATATATTTTTAAGATATCACAACAAAGATTATATAACAGCATCACCAACGACAAATAATCCAGAATAAATCTATAAATATTACAACCAAATTTTGTATGTAAATTTTTTAACAAAAATTTTAAAAATTATAGTAACAAAATATATTCTATAAACCAAATTTGTACAATAATGATGTAATTATATACAATTTTACTTTCAAATTGAAAATGTATTGTAATTTAACTAAAGAAGATTAAGATACTATTAAGAAAATTAATTTTAATTGCACATAAACCAATTTATATTAAGAAAGTTCAGTTTTATGTGGCAGCAAGGCCGGCTCACCTTCTTTTTTATGTAGTAACCAGCCGTACCCTGCTGACGCTGAAGATTCGGGAGATTCGGATTTGTTTATAATTTCATGGATTTTAATTTTTTTTGCTCGGAACTCTAATTATTTTTCTAAAATAAATGTAGCCTAAGTTATTTCTTATAACATCAGCTGTCTGTCAGTGAAAGCCCGTCAAAATCGGTTCAGCCGTTTCGGAGATTAGCCGGAACAAACCGACAGACAGACAAAAATTTTGAAATGTTTTTTTGTTATAAGTACCGTATATACTTTTATATGCATTTAGCAAAAAGCTGTTATCTTCACATTACAAACAGATACTTCAATTTTGTACAGATCGGGATTTGTACAGACAAGTCCGTTCTGCACAGGTAATTTTTTTAAATAATAATTTAGTGTTTCGAAATGTGAAATTTTATGCATATTTTATCATGCGCTCAACGCTTTTTAAAACTATTTCGGTTTTAAAAAAGCATTTGTTTAAAAAAATGACCTGTACAGATCGGACTTGGTACAAAATTGTCTGTACAAATCCCGATCTGTACAATATCGGGCTTGGTACGTAACATATATAGAAGAAGATATGTATTACTGTATCACCATATCGTGACCACTTTCAATAGGTGTATGTCATACTCTCAACTCATTAGTGTAAAAGACTAGTTAATATTATTACACTTAAATTTATAATGAATTATTTTTTTACTAGTTATAAAAGATGGGAGTCGACCGAGTTTCCGTCAATTTATTATGAATTTAACAAAAGGTTTATGTATATTTAACAGAGATTGCTTCTTACTATTTTAGAAAAAATTAAAATAAATAAAAACAATTCAATAATTTCTTTTTGGCAAAAAGATTTGCCAATGTGTTTTAACTAAATGAATTTCTTTTTGTTTATCATGTTTATCATGTCTCAGACATACTAGAGAATTATTAGATAAAAACTACTTGAAAAACAGCACAAATCGTGGAAGAAAAAAACATTTTCTAAATAATTTAGCTGAATTTTGAAGTCAACAATGATTTAGGACATTCAATACAGTAAGGAGTAATCTTTGATTTTACCAACTAGATAATATCAATTGAATCACTTTGAAATTAATTTAGGCGTTTTATTTGTTTTGATATTCTTATTCGCAACGTGCTTTGATATTTGCACATTTATAAAAATGTGACTCCCAATGATAAAATTTATTTTAACATTTTTGAATACTTTTGTGAATAATTTAACTGAAAATCACTTTTGTATATAAGCTAAAACCAAAAATACCTATACACATGAAAAGTTGGTAATAAAAAACATTTAAGACACCATATTTCAATAAAAACTAAATTCAACAAGAATTGCAAAGATAAATCATCATCACTAGTCGTCTCTACCTATTGACAATTTTACAAAGTAATATTTAATTTAATAAACTCGAAATGTGTAACGATAGTATAGAATAAAATTGTCTGCAGGCACAGTGTTAGTCTTGGGATAGAAACTAAGTTTGATTACATTGGTAGAATAAAAATACATAGTAATAACCGCATGATACTCTCCGGATCAAGAAATATAATATATCAATAATTGACAAAAATACAAAATGAAACACTTGTGGAATCACATGGGTGACTGTCTGACATAGACGTTTTTCTTACAGACTTTTTGACGTGAATGATTAACATTTGACGTGCATGATGAAAATAGTTGTAATATGCATTTACCCAAATACGGACTTGAGAATTAAAATTCGAATTTTTTTTGTTAAGGAATTAGTTTTGGGGGTTGGAATAGGATATTTAAAAAAATTTCAACAGCATCATGTAGGATGTTAATTGAAAGCTTTTTGAAACGCTAATTTATCAATATATATGATGTATTTTATTAATGCAATTTTTAGGAAAAACGGTTACAAATTTCTGTCCACCAAATCGTTCAGAGAAATCTGAACAAAATCATGCGCATTGAGAAATAAGTGTTATGGATAATTTAATTATTTTTTAGTACCTACAGTTAAACTAGTTTTTGTGTAATAAAAAATTAATGTAATGTTTGCCGGTTTGAACAAAAGTTTTGCTTATTTCTTATAAATAATTTCTTTTATATCTATTTGTTTTCACGAAACACTTTGGCCTAATTTTTTATTCGAATTTATTATTATACATTTACTTTAGCAACCATACTTTATGAGAAACACAATAATTAACAACAGAAAACTGAGAATATTGATAATTTTTAACTTAAGCCTTATCTTTAAGTTTACCCAGAGTTGATGGGCACAAAGGAAAAGGTGGTATATTTATTCTACTAATGTAAAGTATACTTTTTTATCTGTAAATAATATTCTAGTATTAATATTTTCTGATAGAATTTCGTAATTTATTTTCTTAAACAAAAACTATATAATATATACGTGCCTAATAGTATTTTTATTTACCTCATTCAAAGGCACAAGAAATTTAAAAAAAATATATCGCGTGACAAAAATCACAATCATATATAAAATGATTATATTGAAAGAATATAAAATATTATATATTTAAAACAAATATTCATACTTCAAACAAAATCTATATATTTAAAAAAAGAAAAATATTAAATTCTATTAAATAAATCTTTTCTATAAAAACTCTTGCGAACATATACGTAACAAAGAAAATTTTTAGAAAAATACCTACATAAACAAATGATGACGCTTAATCAGAACAATATTATTGCTCGAAATTCGATAGTTTAATCTATATTTGATCATGGAAATCGATTTTGAAGTGAAACTTTGTTGAAAAGTAAATTTTTTGTTGAAACACTTATAAATTTGATTTATTGGGGACTTATCACCAACCATTCTGATAAGATAACGTTTGCGGTAACACTTAACGATACATAACTGATAATGTTTACAAAAGTAACTGATACGGTGATAATTAAAAGTTACATGACAAAGGGCTATATAAAAGAGTAAATTCGTTGAAGTTTTTAAAAGAAACGCGAGTGAGAAGTCATAATTCTTTAGCACCAAGAACTATTTTAACTATAAAGTTGTATGCAACTATATTGTGTTAACTAAACATTTAAATTCAACTATAATTAATAATAAATATAACTAAATAAACATTTTATAGATGTCATTAACTAGTATTTGTAAATGGCATCTATTAACTATTATTCGTGTTAGCGTGAACTTAGGGTGTATATAAAATATCTAACTTAACATCACTTGTAGCTAAATTCATGGCGAATGCATAGTAATATTTCAATCACAACGAAAGTATAAAGTGGTATAACTCCAAACCTTATCCAATTACAAATATTGTACTAATTCGAATCTCAATATTTTTTATGAAATGAGTTATGATAAATCACTGTTATTTCAATCAGTACTCGAATGTCCCTTTACATCGACTTCACTTGTTATTTAATAAGGTAACTCTTACGTAATTCAAAAATAAATGGCAGTTTCCGTTGTACCAAAAAGTTAATATCGAATACTTAAAAATAAATGAGAACTTACAATGTTCTAAAATGAATTCAAAATTTTAGCATCTATTTATTCATTATCAAGACAATATGAACAACAGAAAAGAATAATTTAGAATGAAGTTTAGAAGCACGTTAAAATATTTTTTGAGATATATCAATATTGGAGAAATATGTGAGTGAATCCAGGACGATAGCAATAGTGTGAATACACTCATTGTTTCTCCAATAAACATATTTTATCGAACCTAAAGCAAACCGAGTTGCGGATCCTTAGTGAGGATCTTTAGATTTTGAGGAGAAGCTTCAACGATGTATAGTGCCATCAGCTTGTAATTTTTTTTTTTATTTACGCACACACATAAGTCTGATTTTATTGGTTTTTTTAGTTTGATTAATGAAACAGGCTTGAAATTATTCATTGTAAGTATTCGATTTAAGGACGTTCGAAAGAGTCATTTTGTGGAGAAAGGCACACGAGGGGTATCAAGCGACTGCGCATGCCCGCAGCGTTACAGATTTAATGTACACGTTGAAACTAGATTTAAATATTCTGTGGTTATTTGGTAAATAATAATACTCGTGAGTCGTGACTCGTAATGTTTCTTTTATTTTAAATAAAAAAGTAAAATATTGTGTTTTGCTTCTCTAAAATGATAAAATTACTTATATAATTCATGATTACTTTCCAAAATGCATTTGAACATATCTTCATCTTTTGGCTCTGATAAATCCTTGTTTATTTAACAACAATTTCCATAGTTTTATAAAAACTTCTCTTAAACTATGTTTTATTCGATTATAAAGATTAAATTTGTAGTTTCTCCATAAGAGCCAATGTTAAAAGTATGATTTTCAATATCGAAAAAAACGAAAAAATGCATTTGAACTAACATTTTGAACCATACCAATTCGTATTGACTTTTTGTATAACATATTTAATTACAGGAACTTCTCTGAATTTTTTTTCTCTTTCGAACGTCGTTAAATAGTAATTACTTTTTTTAAGTATTCCATAATTATGTTTACCCTTTAAAGCGTGGTGTCGTGAAGTTAAATAAGTTATAATAAGTAAGATAAGTTATTAATATACGATCGTAAGATTGTATAAATAATCACTGAAACATAGACAAATTAATTGGATAGACAAATTACATTTGATGAATTTAATTAATATTCGTAAAATGGAAAATTTCAGAATAGTTCAGTGACGACTTCAACTTTATTCAACAACTGAACGCGCATTATTTCTTTACATCATGATTTAACAGATATTAATAGAAACAGCCATAAGATATTTACGAATTACCAAGATCGGACTGTGTATAACCATCTAGGAATATCTAAAAAAATAACGCCACTAGCTCTATTCCTAAATCGTTCTGTTTCCACAAAAAAAAGTAAAGAAGTTTCACTTCTACCATGTGATATTTCTAGACTAGAACAAAACCCTTTTTTTTATTTTCTTAGATTTCCTTTCCAAATAATTTAATTAATCTTGTGATAAACTTCCTTGTAAATATTAATCTTTAAGTAAAAAATTATATCATGTCTATCTTTTTTTAATAAAAGAAGCATCGAACATTTTGTAAATATTTGTTTATAAATATTTTATATCAAGTAAAAATATAGAAAGAATGTAAAAATTATTTAAGAAAATTTACTAAAAATATTCTAAAGTAATTAGGACAGAAATTGTAAATATTGAGAAAACCCATATGAGATAAACATTTTTAACAAATATTTAAGATTTTATAAATATCAATCTTAACTAATAATAATAAAAACAGTAATTAATTTTAAACTAGAATTTTAAGTATTTAATATTGCTAATTGTAGAGACAAAGTATATTATATGAACTATAAAAAATTCCTTCACACTATTTTTCTTCAAAAATTTTGTTTAAAAGTTGTGTAAATAGTATTTATAAATACTTATATACATATTTTTTGTAAGGTCTAAATAATTTAACTGAAACTTGTAAAAAAAATTGACAATTTAGTGCTGTTACAACCACTAAAAATACCTATATGCAAGTTAATCTTTCCATAGAAAATATATTGACAAAATGAAAATTTATATCATACACAGAAAATTTACAGATTTTACTAAATTTATTACAACAGTACACCCAAATTTCTTAAACTGTTTTTCATTAGTAGAGTAAATGGTAGCAAATGTACGTTAAAAATTCACTGCCAAAAAAGTTAATTAACTAAATAAAAAATATATACAATTAGATAAAATTTGAGTTTGAGCATAAGCTCATTGTACATAGTCTTCAAGGTCGTGTTCGGGTGTGATCTTCAGATCAAAAATAATCATGCGCATGCGTACAAAGTATTTAAGTCCACACCTGTCACTATTATGACAAAAATAGCATAAGATTGTTATGAAAATGCAGTAAGATATTTTTTTTAATCTGTAAGAACTTTTTTTTCATTATAGAATGTTATAGAAAAATTCCGTGGCAGCCCAAACTTATCAGTATTAAGGAAATTCGAAATAAGAAAAGTTTAAAATATCGGAAACAGTGTAATTAGTCCTTGATATCAAGAAGATCGAGCTGAAATTAATAGGATATTGTATTTTTTTAACTCAGGCATCAATAAAGAGGTCTTGAGGAGGACATGGACAACAACCACACAGAGTAGTCAAATAAACGTGTATCAAAGCTATCAAGTTCTGACGCACAATTATTTATTTTTTATCCTTTTTACTATTATTTTGGGTTCAAAATTTTTTTAGGATCATTCTTTTTTCCACATTTAAGAAGAAACATTTGTGGATCGTACATATTTGATAAATTGTTAATCTATAAGATTCTGATTCGTCCCGTTTTCAGTCATTGTGCAGATAATTAAAAGTTTACTGCATACATAATATAGTCTTATTTAACATTCCAGGAGGAAGGACATGATGTTTTAATGAATATTTGTGGCTTTTCTTTTATTATTTGCCTATAAAAATACGATTTTTTTAAATTTATCTATTTATCAAAAGTATAACGCTCGTTTTTTTTCATTCACGTGTGAAAAAATTACAATATACATTCACAGTTTATTTTTAAATTATACATTCACTAATGATAATTAGCGTCCAGTTGCGTTAGTATATCATTCTACTTAATTCAATAAGAAATGTACGCTCTGATATATGCTGTAGAAACTGAACGCCATATTGGTCATTTTGACAATAACTGAATATCAAAATTGAAATAGTTTTTGATAATTTAACATAAGAAGAGTCTCTTGAAATTACAATACCGTTTAATCTACTAATGTAATTATAGTCTATATAATCTAAACCTTTTCTATCACCTCTCCTTGTTTATTTTTAACATTGATATTAAAAAAAAAAAAAAAAAAAACAATAATATTAGTCAAGTTTGAGTTTTGTGTTTTTGACGTGTTATGTAATATGTACAATAATTTTAAGTACTGCAAATAAAACTCTCAAATTTTGTGTATTATATATTTATATTTTATTATAAGAAAACTCTGAAAAATTCTCAAACTAAACATGGAAGGCGTTGTAACATGTTTTGCTCAATGCTTTGAAAATTTTCGTATAAAAATATATTCGTAACTAAGTACCTCCTCTTTTTAACTTATCTTAAGGGTAATATAGGAATCATAATTAACAACAATCATTATTAATCAGATAATCTAATCTTAAAGTCATTATTTATATGTACGTACGCTTATGCGAAAAATTTTTCACTTTTTTCTCCTCAATACCATATGAATTTTTCAATTATTAATAAATAAAGTGCGTAATATATTAAGAGTGGTATTACTGAAAATTTTCAGAATAATATAGGGTCATACTGGCTTTTGCCACCTAGGCCCTCGCCTGCCTGAATCCGGGTGGCTTACAACCTACACACAAACTAGTTCATAAACAGAGATGAAAGGAGAAGAGCAGGAAGAAATCAGCTACGATATTTAGATCAAACAGAAAAGAACGGTATTTGTTTGTCTCAATGATATTCGGATGCCTGCCGAAGTTGCATACTGTGTGCAAGTAAAGTTTTATCACAATATAACAAGCACATTAGTACGTACTCCAACTTATATGTCGCTTACTGTGTAATCCTGACAATCTCGTTTACGCAAGTAACTTGCGAGAGACGATTTGAAGCGCATTAAGATGGTTCTTCGTTCTATACTTATCAAAGAAAAGGAGGATAGCAGCTAATGGTCTATTTTTCAGAAGACCATTCTATAGATTCATACATTTTTAATTTCATTATTAAATATTGACGTTATTTATAAAAACATACCGAATTGTTTGAAGTTTTTATGATTCCTAATTATCCTTAATTATAAAGCTTACCTGATTAAATAAAGCAATCATGTGTTGGGTATGAAATAAATATGCACTGACATATCAACTAATATGTATTATAAATATAATTTAATAAGTTAAACATTATATTAAAAGAAATAAAAATAAAATTTCAATATAATATTATATTTGACACAAATTATTGTAAATTTTAAATAAAACAATGAAATACATGCAAATTATTTAAAATGACGAATAAAATATTAATTTATATATGATAAAGTGCTTCCACATTTTAGATCATTAAAAAAGCAATGTACCACTTATATTAATTGCAATAAAAAATATATAAATGACCATTACTTTCATTAAAATTTCTATAAAGTATATTTAAAAAAAAAAAAAACAAACTAATAAATATTATAATTTCCATTTGAATTTTTATCTTTTGTGACCTTTCATAAACTCTTTCGTTGGCGGAATTTTTGAATTGTTTTAAACTTACTTAGATAGTTCAAAGTGACATGTGGCGACATCTATTTAATACAGTTTTAATGTTAGCATACACTTAAACATGTTTCTGTTTTATCGATTTAAATAAAAAATTTCTGAACGAAAATGTATTTAATAATTCAATTTTTGTGGAAATTTACATCAAGTTTCGGTCGAAAATTAAGAAATTTAGTTGCATATTATCTTTATGGAGGTAAGTTGTATTTATGTATATTTTTTTATATATGTTATCTAGTTTACGTAAATGTGTCAACCAAACTAAATATGTTTTAAAAATAAACTCATTCTAAAATAATATTAGCCATTGACAAAATAATACTTAAGTAACTAGATGAAACACGTTGAAAAATCACCATTCTCGGATTTTTTACCAAATATTTGGACTACAACAATAATACATAGTCTCAAATAATTTTGATACTTCTTATTTAAAATAAAATCATATATATGTCGTGGTCTCATTTCAAATATGTTTATTCACAAAGATTCTAGGCATTTTATTAAACGTCGGTGTGTAAATATGAAAAGTTCATGTTGTGCCTTTAAATGTTTCGTGAAAAGCCAATTATACTTCAACGGATGTAGTCTCATTGTGAAATCATAGCCACATCATAAAAAATTAGCGTATTTATACATGTGTTAAATTACACGTTCTTACTGTGGAAATTGAGCTTTATTTATTGCTCATTATAGTGAATAGTATGAAATTAGGCCAAATAATATTTCTTCGGTAATCGGATGAACAATATATGTTTATTTACCTTGTTAAAACAGCTTATTTTCATTTATCCAATTCTGTATAAATGCGTTACATTGTATATTATTCGGTTTCAGTGTTATCTTCTATATATCTGGACAGATTATCCCATGTTACGCCAATACCATGAATTGAAGCCCTCCTCAACTAGCCACGGTAAGTTTTGCTTCAGTCCGCTTGCGCAGCGTGTCTTTGCAATAAGTATGTGTTTTAATGTATGTGTGGCTGCCACATGCATTTCCACTTCACACGTAAAGTCTTTAGTCATGCAAACGTACTGAAGCAAAATTTAGTACCTTGGGTAGTTGAACTACAAAGCTAAGAATATTATTATTAAAAATGCCTTTTTTTTCTTATATATGATGTCATCTTGGAAGCAGCTACACAAACAGGCCTCGAAATCTTTCATACCTATACTCAGGCATGGCCCTGATTATGTTGTGAATGTTAGTACTTATTTCAATTAATTCACTTGTTACCTATTCACAAAGTGGATGACCTTGCATTAATCCAGTGTTGCCAGAAGGTTAAATTTCTTACATTTTACGTAACTTTTCATCTACCCACGTAACTTGTATGTAAGAAAAAATTTTAGACTAAACTTTTGTGTAAATTGTTAAAAAATTACTTTTTCTCGTTATAATATTTAGTTTGCCATAACTTCGGTATTCACAAATCTTCGATAAAAAACTCACGCTTTTATAAAATTTAAAAATTTTATATAAAATAATTAATTGAAAATGGATTGAAAAATAAATGTGTGGGTTTACTATTTTTATTATTTCATTTTTATTAAATACTAGCTGTTTCCCGCGACTTCGTCCGCATTTATATGAAAGCTAAATATATACACAATATAACGGTCGATCAACACATTTCAAAATTTCGCCTTCTCAATTCATACAGTTTATTTTATTTTAAATTTATAGTTCATTTTAAATAAATATAAATAAATAAATAAATAAACAAATATATATATATATATATATATATATATATATATATATATATATATTTGTTTATTTATTTATATTTATTTAAAATGAACTATACCCTTGGAAAAAATGTGAAAAAAGTGAAGAAAATTTTTGTTCTCGATTTTAATAATAATCATTTTCTAGGCTAATTTTGATCCAAACAGTACGAAAATCAGGTTAATTTTAACGGTCGATCAACACATTTCAAAATTTCGCCTTCTCAATTCATACAGTTTATTTTATTTTAAATTTATAGTTCATTTTAAATAAATAAATAATATATAAATATAAATAAATAAACAAATATATATATATATATATATATATATATATATATATATATATATATATATATATATATATATATATATATATATATATATATATATATATATATATATATATATATATATATATTTGTTTATTTATTTATATTTATTTAAAATGAACTATAAATTTAAAATAAAATAAACTGTATGAATTGAGAAGGCGAAATTTTGAAATGTGTTGATCGACCGTTAAAATGAACCTGATTTTCGTACTGTTTAGCCTAGAAAATGATTATTATTAAAATCGAGAACAAAAATTTTCTTCACTTTTTTCACATTTTTTCCAAGGGGTACCCCTTAACAAAATCGCTAAAATTGGAGGAAAATATATTGTCCCCGATTTTGATAAAAACTTGGTTTCAAGCTAATTTGGACCTAGCGAAAACGATGGCGTTGGTTAAAGTACGATACGATTAACGGTTTTCAAGGTATCAGACCCATAGTGCTAAAATTCCAAACTGTATGAATTGAGAAGGCGAAATTTTGAAATGTGTTGATCGACCGTTAAAATGAACCTGATTTTCGTACTGTTTGGATCAAAATTAGCCTAGAAAATGATTATTATTAAAATCGAGAACAAAAATTTTCTTCACTTTTTTCACTTTTTTTCCAAGGGGTACCCCTTAAAAAAATCGCTAAAATTGGAGGAAAATTTTTTGTCCCCGATTTTGATAAAAACTTGGTTTAAAGCTAATTTGGACCTAGCGAAAACGATGGCGTTGGTTAAAGTACGATACGATTAACGGTTTTCTAGGTATCAGACCCATAGTGCTAAAATTCCAAACTGTATGAATTGAGAAGGCGAAATTTTAAAATGTGTTGATCGAACGTTAAAATGAACCTGATTTTCGTACTGTTTGGATCAAAATTAAGTTTGAAAATGTAACTCTTCAGGCATACCAACGTATCTTTCGATCAAGCTACGCTGGCAACACTGCATTAATCTGCCAAGTACCTTTTCAAAAGTATAACAGATTCAAGTCATAATATTAAAAGAAAACCATTTGATAGAATTACGCGGCTTCGTACACGTAGAAATTTTATTGATTATGGTACTCTTATCATATTATCATAGGACAATCAAGCAGGGGGTGGATTTGGGTTAGATACCACCCAATCTAATATGATTTACCGAATCTCTGTTTTTATACTCTGTACATATAAAATATACCATGTGGTCATTTGAAAAGTAACCACCTAAATATTTTTTTTTAAATGTGCATTTAAAAACTATTTTTTTCAAACAAAAGTTGCACAGTTTAAAGGGGGAAACAACATAATACAATAATTATAGTTTGATCCATGCATCCGGCGTGGTATAACTTTTCTTTTAAAGAAACAATGCAAAATAAGAAAAATGTTTAAATAAAAGAATGTTTATCTCATAAACACAAATAACTTTTTTTTAAACTTTCATTCATCGGTCGCCCTCAAGATGAAGCTACGACTACTTTTTCAACTAAATTGACCGGATTATATTGTTAAGCAGCTTATACACTCGTCGATTACTTGTTTTTACAACAAGTAATCAACAACTGTTAAAACTATAACCCTTTTTGCAAGTTTTTATAAACCATACTAAACTATTTATAAATGACTATCACTGCCCGTCGCAGCTTCGGCAACGAAAATTGTAATTTTACAGACCTTATATTACTTAGTATTTAAGTAAATATACTGAATGTTTATGCAAAATTTGAAATAGATTGGACCAAGGAATCACGTTGTCCCATAAAAACTTTGTCCCCGTTTTTCACTCCCTTAGGAGTAGAATTTCGGAAAATCATTTCTTATCGAATGCCTACGTCATACAAAGAACACACCCTCCAAGTTTCAGGTCTCTACGATCAGCGGTTTAGGCTGTGCGTTGATCCGTCAGTCAGTCATTCAGGACAAAGCATTTTATATGTATAGATTGTACAGCAATGGATAATTATTTTTAGAACAATTCCATCGTTTTTATTATCTTAAAAATACTAATTCTTCCATACAAATAATATTTTGACTGTTCTGTGTTATGCAACACCTTTGTTTCTTTTTTATTTAATATTGACAAGACCTTTAAACTCAATCATTAAAGTAGTTAAACAAATATTTATTTTTATCTAACTTCCAATTAAAAATATTTTGGTAAAGATTGCCATTTGTATAAAAGAATAATACATAGTTCACAACCAACTTCGAGATATTTAAATCATATTTACATTAAATTAGATAAATTGGTTTCAAAATTATGTTGTATTTAAACTATAAATATATAAATTATTCGAAGTTGTGAACCATGGAGACTGTATAAAGGAGATCTAACTCAAACGGGAAAATTGACAAAATATGGCAACGAAATGGTAGAAGTTATATTTACTTTTTATGCCGCTAGGGTCCCTAGTTGTTGATAGGAACTCATCCGTACCGAAGTGAAATACCGTACGTTTAGTTTACATCTTCGCATAGCAGATTTCCCACGAGTATGAGAAAGTACATATGTATACATTAAGCAATGTGTATGAGAAGGAGGTCTTAATGTATACATATGTACTCTCTCATACACGTGGGAGATCTGCTATACGAATATGTAAACTAAACGTACGGTATAGTATAATAAATAGAAATGAAGTAGCCAAAAGTAACTAGTTTTATTTCGAAGTGATTATTTTGAAGTATGAAATTTGTTTAAAAAACATTTAAAATGGGAAGAGTATGTGCAGGAGAAGTGTAAAAATGGTACTGCTTGTGACAATAAGCAACGAGATCAATTGGGTTTAAAAAACCAGGACTTTTTAAAGTACCAAAAGCGAGTATAAATATTCCAAAATTAATTAAATTGTATGACATTATATTAAATATTAATTTTCAGCATTATTATTAATAAATAAAAGTTCAATTTAATATCTGATTCAATAATTTATTTTCATTTTTTCAATTCCAACATTACAGGTTACTATTTAGTTATTTGATGTTTTTTTTAAATTTTGTATAATTATTTTGCAAATTTTAACTATCACTTCAACTTCAACTAATTCCTTATTGAAAAATTGAAATTACTTATCATTTATTTAAAAAAATATTTTAATGGAAAAATACTTTGGGTGGAAATAATTTTTATAATACTATAAATGCGTAATGTTTTTAAATTAAAACTCGCGCCTTATACTTTCTGTTCTGTTTCCGGTGCCGAAGGAACACTACTGACATATTATTTCTGCCAATTATTTGTTTACATGGAGTTAGGTATCCTTGTTTAGTGTCTATGTTGTGAACTAACAACAGTTTACCACAACATTTTGCTTTTCTCAAATTGCTGTTTTCAACATAGTTTGTGCAATCATTTAGCAAAGTTTGACATCTGGATTTCGACGTTTGACTGTTAAAGATAATTTAAATTTTTATTAAATTTTCTATTTTGTGGTAGTTAAGTTCTCCCCCCTCCCCTCCATTATTTATCATTGGTTTTCTTGATTTGATCAAACACTGAAAAATTGATATCAATCGTTTTTATTCCTAAGCAATATTTATAAGAAAAGGGTGGAGAATTAGGAGAGTTAAATCGACGCGTAATAAATCTATAAAACTTTACTTGTCTATCAAACGTTCAAAGCTCGATGTCAAGCTTCTTAGATATATTCAACAGAAAGTAATCTAATGTAATTAATTAATTCTATGTATTTTAATTATCTACCCATGGTCAGTGGACACTGAATTAAATAACAAATTTTCTTTCTTAAGAAAATTCAGCGATTGAATTCAATTTGATCCACTGAAACGCGCTCGAGAACCTGTTTGTTTCTCTAATATTTACAGAAATATTATAATAGTTATTATTAAAACTGCCACCATTCTATCTCGGATATATATATAATATATATATATATATATATATACAAGGGGATACTCAAAAATAACCGGAATCATTTGTTAAAAGCTATATACTTTCAAATTTTTTAGAACTTATCCCCTTCGAAATACTCTCCATTACAACTAATGCATTTGTCCCACCGGTGCTTCCACTGTGCAAAACATTTTTTGTTGTCATCTTTAGAAATGGCTGACAGCTCCATCCTCGTTTTTTTCTTGTTCTTTTCAATGTTGTCAAATTGGTGTTCTTTCATGCTCCTTTTCATGCGTGGAAATAAGAAAAAGTCGCATGGAGCCAGGTCGGGCGAGTAAGGTGCGTCGGGTAGCGGAACCATGTCATTTTAGTCAAAAACTGTCTGACAGATATGGCAGGTATGTGCAGGTGCATTGTCATGGTGGAAGAATCATTGTCTCCTGTCCGCCACAAATCAGGTCTTTTTTAACGAACACTGTTGCGCAATCACATTAAAACAGTTTCAGCAGCATTTTTACCGAGTAGAAAACAAAATACCTACTGTTTTACACCTACTGTTTAGTTTACATCTTCGCATAGTAGATCTCCCACGAGTATGAGAGAGTACACATGTATACATTAAGCAATGTGTATGAGAAGGAGGTCTTATGTGCCTATGTGTTTTGTTGTGTTGTACGAGACAATCACCAACCACTCGAACAGTTATGTTATTCACTGTTTTGAAAAATATGTTTGTTTATCAAACCTATAAGACCTCCTTCTCATACACATTGCTTAATGTATACATATGTACTCTCTCATACTCGTGGGAGATCTACTATGCGAAGATGTAAACTAAACGGTAGGTATATATATATTTATAAATAAGTTTGATTTTTTTTATAAACTCAATAGAAGTTTTGTGAGGAATTCAGCGCAAACATTTGTAATTATACGTGATTACAAAAGCATATGAATATATATATATATATATATATATATATATTCCTCACAAAACTTCTATTCAGTTTATAAAAAAAATATAAATATATATATATATATATATATATATAAACATATACATAAATATATAAATATATATATATATATATATATATATATATATATATATATATATATATTTATACTGTGAATTTACACAGTTGAGTTATTTTCACAGATAGAATTAATATTTTACAATGCTCTATATGTAGGAAAAGAGTTGTGTCAATATAATTTCTCGGAATCTTAAATTCTCGTCAACACTCCAGAATATTTGTCTTTAAATCTTAAGAAATCTTAAGAAAATCTAAGTTTTTAAAAACCAATTTTTTCAAGTTTACATTAAAAAATCCTCGTATGTATGTGAGTTAATATTGTCACATTGATCGGATGTTGAACAAACTCAATTTATACTGAATTCGCATATTCTTGTTCGTATCAACTTTCACTACTTATATGTAATAAAAAAAAAAACATTATTTTACTTAATCAATTCAAATTGAAATATCATATGTGTAGTCATTTGAAAAATTTCAAGAACATAAAAGTTCACGCCACCATTTTTGATAGTTTCATTTTTTCTAAAGTTTAAAAGTTAACATTATTACTGGTCGGATTCAAATGTTTAATAGGAATTCTATGATAGTTTATTTAATTTTTTTTATTGTAATTAAAACAATAAAGACTATAGAAAAAATTAAATTATTACCACCCAAAATGACCAGCTGTTTTGTGATTAGTACATTTTTACAGATTAAAAATCTATAGAGATTGCTATCGACGCTATCGTCTATCTCGCGAACATTAATCGATAGTCAGTATTCTAATTTTTGTCTTGTCTCTTGCAGCATCACAACTGAGAACACTCACCTACCAACTCAATATACATATTGGGAGTAACTGACTCAAATACAATATTTAATTAATTGTATAATTTAAGTAAATATTAAAATTAAATTTAAGCTAGAGATCAATATTATAGTATAATTTATTCTAGAAATGGAAAAAAAGATTGTGTCTTATCTTATCTGACAATTTAAAAAAAGTTTATGTAACGCCAATGTTTTATCAAATTTTTTGCATTGTGTTGTACTAAGGGCCACAAAAGTAGCGCTTAATTTTCAAAAAATTACTTTGTGGATTTGTACCTTCTTCATTCCGTTTTTGGGAAAATGTTTCGAATAAATATTATGTTCATAAAAATTGAACCATCAGTAAGTCATATTCTAAGCGTATATATTACTAAATATGTATATGTATATTACATACAATAACACTGAGAATGTATCAACTGGTTCAATTTTTATGAACGGGAGAGTACCTATAGTCGACAGCTATAAAAAAAATTGCCGTAAAAAATGGAAAAAAGTGGCGTTCATTACGTAGTAGTGGCGTCTCTATGTATATCCAACGAGGCAATTTTTTTGTTTAAACAAAAAGACTGTATAAAGTAGGCTTTAGAATTTCTTGAAACAAATTTATTACACCCAACTTATTCTAATGGCAATCAATACTTCCATCAATATCCTACAATCAATAAATGTTGGATATTTTTTGGAGTTTTTGTTAAATCTAGAGCACGGTAGTGCGCAAGGCCGAGTTTGAGGGACACATTTGGACTTCTCACTACAGTGCTATTACTTATAAAATCTTATGGTAAAAACCCCAACAAATGACTAACTTATGTCTTCTCAACCTTAATAGAAATTGACATTGGTATATAGTACTATTAGGTTTGAAGCATACACAAATAATAATAGGCTCCAGGATGCTAGCATCCCATCCATTTCGAAAAACCAATTATACCATCTAATTGGTCACTCAAATGACCACTCATTTGAATATTAATATATTATTGATCGCTGACCAATTAATGGGGCTATCTGACCATTTATGACCAATTAGTGATCAATTAGATGGTACAATTGGTTTTTCGAAATTCCATGGATGGGGTGCTAGTAGCATCCTGGAGCCTAATAATACGTGAAATAATTAGTTAATGTTGACTTCAACGTAATTCTGTCAAAAATTTACTCATCTATCTATATCATCCGTGGTGTAACAGCTAGCACACTGGGCATGAAATTCAGAGGTCCAGGGTTCGATACCTGATGGATGAGTTACTTATTTCATATCAATATTAATAAAAAAATTCAAGTGACATGTTAGTCTACATAGTATACGCATGTTCTTTCATACTTATGTCTTCTTAACCTTAATGGAAATTGTCATTGGTATAGGACTATGACGTTTTAAGTAGAAGAATTGATTGTATACATCAAACTCAAAACAGCTCAATATGAATGCCATCATAATAATAAATTTTTGCATTTTTTTATCTACATTGCACTTACAAAGATAATGTCTACTATTAAAATTCATGTTCTACATAATAATTAGTGTTATTATATAAAAAACTGGAAATTAATCGTTGTTGATTATGCGCTTATTTCAATTATTAAACACTTATTTTTGTTATCACACTTACTTTTTAATGCCTTTGTAATTATATTTATTATTTATTAAACAATTTTTTTCCCTTACTATGTATCTCTAATTAATCTATCATATAAGTAAAATAACTTTATAGTAATAAGTTGGATTTTTCAAATAAGTTTTCTTGCACGAGTGTTGTTTTCAAGAGTATAGTAAATAAAAAATCGTTAACAATGAGTTGCACACTATGGGATTTAGGTATTAAAGATTTTTATTTATTTTATTTATTCTATAGGATTTACTTGGTGTTTTGCATAATTTTATCGTCGATGCGATAGAGACGTAAGAAGAGTTTAAACCTCAACTGTGAAAACCACTATATGGCAACCACCTCCTGCCGCATTTTTTAATTTTTTGCGGGAGATTAAATTTTTGTTTCTTACATATCAGCCCAACCGTTCAGTATATTGAAAAAGTTGTCCAGAGTATTTATTTTGTAGGATATACAAAAATCCTCCTATTTTTTGTTTAAACAATTTTTTTCATCTCGTCCTTAATTTAGGCACAAATAGCGAAATAGTTTAGGCAAAAATAGAATAGGGCACCTCATTATTTGACTCATTTTCTTTATTTTTCGTCTAATTTCTGTCTAAACTATTGATACTATAAAAAACTTGTTTAGAAAAAATAAATTAAGGATTTCTATGATTCCAACAAAACTGTTTTGAACAACTTTTTCAATAAACTGAGCGATTAGGAAAAATTATCAAGGAAACTTAAGAAAAATTATAAATCCCCGTACAAAAAGATGTCCAAAAAGGGGGTTGTCCCAAAGGGGTTTTCGCAGCTGAGGGTTAACCGCTTTTACGATCCCAGGAGGCTCCATCGATTTTAAAATTTCTTAAAAGATGACTTAAATTTCATTGTAAGTACCATAATAATGTTATTTTTTTCTTTTGGAATTCTAGACACGAAAAAAATGAATCATTCAAATTTAACACATATAGTTGTGAAATCAAGTAATCCAATGGATTTGTTACGGGAATGGTATTATGACGTCAAGAAAAATGCGGATCCAAGCTGCACAATGCCTAATTTAATGAATTTAGCAACTTGTAATAGGTAAAGTATTACAACAATTTATCATATTAAAAAGGACGAATTATTGATAGTAAATTCAACACCTTCAAATTTTATCATTTATGGTCGGTTCGATCTACGAATTTAAATCAATTATTTTAAATAAAGAGATCCTGTGTTTAAGACAAGACACTAGTCTCTGGCTATGTAAAATCGGTGAGCTAATTTAAGGTTTATGGTTCCGTGACAAAATGGTTAAAAAGTCCGTCTGTCACAGTTGCTTATTTCAGCAACTAATAATGCTATCGACTTGAAATTTGATACAAACGTTGAACTTGCTTGCTCACGTCTATCTAAGGTATAGAAATAAAAATATAATTTTGTAATTATTGGAAATAAAATCTAAAATAGAAAGATCAAAATCTGAAAGTATGGTTACTACGTCAAGCAGGGTTCTGGGTGTCATATGAAAGAGCTTTGTTTGCACATTCAAAAAAATTTTTATAATTTCATGAGAAAGTCAGATTATTATTTTATATGAGATATTATTACTTTAAAAATCCACCTGAACGATTTAATAAAGAAATCTTCGACGATTTAATAAAGAATTCTGTTTGTTGGTTTAAACGCGCTAATCTCTGGCCCCCTAAAAGGGTGAAATATTCGAATTAACGTTTGTGCGTTCTTCCTAACTCATCCTAAATTTAATAATATAGAAAGGCAATCGAGAAAATTCGCATACTTTTTAATTAATAATTTTTTAATTCTCAATTGCAAAATAGTGACGGTGAAGTTCATGCAAGAAATTTATACATGCGGCAAGTTGTCAATGACCGTATACATATTATGACTGATCGGAGAGGTACTAAATGTAAGGATTTGGTAAGTAAATTCACAATTTTTTTTTATCTATCAACATTTTCGCTTATTAGATTTGTTAGAACAGTTTTACAATAGATAACTTTTTATACCTACTTACATAGACTACATTGTATGCACCTGCAGAAACCTGCAGGGTGTCTGGTATAGAATGTTTGGGTCCGAAACCTTGGGACCATCAATCCTGGGAGCAATCCAGGCGGAGAAGTTGTTTGCCTTCTGTGTGGCGTCTGGCCTCGACAGAATCTTATATCTTCATCTTTTTAAAATAGTACCTCTTACCCGGAGACGTCTCTCCTTCGGTTGACAAATTTTTCCCAAGAAAGGCACAGAGGACCCCTTGGTCTAGGTGCTAGGGACCAATTTGTGGTATCCCTCTTTCTAATTATTATTATTATATAGACTACAATGTACTATGAATGAATGAATAATAATGGGGCGAATTTGGTGCACTACGACCTATACGATCTATTGTCCTCCTCCATATGGTGTCTCACGAGGAATGATCTTGTCAGTTTATAATTTCCATAGAAATGTCGTTAACAAAATTTTAATTAAAACAAGACATTTTCAACTGTCAAAATATAGACAAAAATAATAAATTGACATAAATTTCCTATGCTAGATTCGATATATACTTTGTTTCTTTAGAATTGGATTCATTCCATCACTCGTGAGAATAATAATGAAGAATGAACTAACAACACAAAAAATAATTTTGTTTTCAGACTAAAAAACAAAAATTAAAATTTAGAGTTAAAAAAACTAAAAAACCATGCTTTTATTGGGGGAATATGACTAAAACATGCAAAATAATTTTAAATGGAATAAAGAGATTGACAAAGAAATTAACTTTTATATAAACAAGAGCATGGAGGTGCTCTCTACTTACGTCTTCATAATGGCTCTATTTTTGCAAGAGTAAGAAGAGAGCACCCCATGCTTTTGTTTATGTTAAAGGTAATTTTGTTGTCAATCTCTTTATTCTATTTTAAATTATTTTGAATTTTATAGTTCATATTCCAATAAAAGCTTGTTTTTTTAGTATTTTTAAATTGTAAATTTTATTTAAATATTATTTTAAGATAACATAATACGTAACACAACCTCTATAAACAGACTTTAGTCTCAATAAAGAATTTGTTTGGTGATCATAATAGGTTTTTATCACATGATACAAATTTTTTTCATGTTCTGTAACGTATTCAGAGTACTTATAGATATTTGACTCTTTTAGAAATATTTTCTATTATATTGACGTATAACACTTCGGCTACAAGTCACCTATTGGCAGTTTCTGAAACTATTCTTACCAATCGTTGTTTTGTTTACTAATATTATCGATAATATTTTGGTTGAATATTTAGTTTTTATGGACAATACTTTACATTCTATTTACTTGAAACACTAAAACAAGGAAAAGGGCTGTTCTATTTACGACTTAAAAACATTTCCATCAAATCCTTACATGAACACGTTATTAATAAAAAATTTTCAGTTTTGTATATTTCTCCGAGTGTTTTCCTGTACATTTGACGTTTCCATGCGCAACTCATGATTACTATGACACATTAGCTGCCGAGATCATGAGCAATAGTACGAAGGCCTAAGCAAAAATTTCAAATTGATTTTTATGCCCAGTATGTATAGTATATGTACGTCGTGGTCTCTTAGTGAAATCAGTCTTTTCAAAAAGATCCCAGGTATTTCATAACACGTCGGCGTATTGTGTAGACATGGAAAGCTGCATGAAGTGCTTGGGCGCTTCGTGAAAAGCTTATTTTATTTCGACAGATTGTGTCTAACATTATCTATCGTAGTTTAAATGATAAAGCTTCGTAAAGTGCCCAAGGGACAAAGGCATTTTCCCCCTAGAGAGAAGATAAATGACGCGATTTTGCACATTCACGAACCCGAAATAACTTTATTACTTGAATTGTTGCTCCAATCCGATTTACGACGGTTTTAAGAATCAAAGATTTTCTAATTTCAACAATTTCAAGTTAGTTTATTTCTACTACCACGACTCCACCCCTATATTTTATTTCAAAAATAAGGCCGAGTCGGGCCGAGCTCGGCCGAGTACTCGACCGAACTACTTCAATGCGGCGAGTAGATGATTACATTCCAACTGGTCAGGGCGAGACAGTTGTCAACAAAAAGAGGGACAATAACTGACTGATAATGGATAATGATATGAAAGTTGAAATAGAACACGGTCACTCGCAGCTACAAACGTGATTACACTAGCCGAGTGGCAGGGCGAGGGTGAACGACCGAGTGGATGAGTGGTGGGAGGTTCCTACTCGGCCGAGAAAATAGAACATGGTTCTATTCACTGTCTCGCCCAAAATCACCCGCCCGTCGCTCGGCCGAGTACTGTCTCGGCTGATTACATTGCGGCTTACTCGGACGAGTACTCGGTAGGTGTAATTGGGCCTTTGAGATAGAAGAAACCTTCAAATTACAAAGTTGTTTATTATATAGGGTGGCGCATAAGTAACGTTATGCGTATAAGTAATCGAATGCTGACTTTCAAAATAAATATGTATCATTTAATATCAAAATATCGGCATATATATATATATATATATATATATATATATATATATATATATATATATATATATATATGTATATATATATATATATATATATATTTAATATCAAAATAAATATATATCAAAAATTTATCCACTAATGAAATCATAACGTTACTTATGCGCCACCCTATATAAACTAACACTTTTTGCCGAATTAATTCAACAAAAGTCTAAAAAAAATCTATATGTAATTACAGGTAAATAATATTACTGTCGATTTCTGCTGAATCTATTCGATTTTGGAATTCCTTAGACTTTATAAATAAACGTTACCAGAATTTGTTTTTAAATTGATCAACAGGTCAATTTGCATTTCGAGCAGCACGGAGAATAATGGCAAAAAAATCGTTTATTTTTCGTTTATATAAAAATGGATTAAGGGTTTAGAAGCGATTATACCTATCAAAATTCCAAATTAAAGTACAAATCAACCCACCTACGAAAATTTTTTTTGGCTACGGCTCTGATGATATGAGATAAATGCCAATGAACTGTTTTTATACAATCGTATAATAACAGATTAGATTCAATTCAAGCGAACAAAATTAAACATATGGAAGGCATATTATGATAAAAAAGCAATTGAATAGCGTCTATTTTTAGGGTTCCGTACCAAAATAGTAAAAAAGGAACCCTTATGGTGCGACTTAGTCTGTCTGTCACAACTGCTTATTTTAGCAATTCTATTGACTTTAAATTTGATACATTAAAAGAAATTGTTTACTCGCAACTCTCCAAGACTAAAATGGGTGATCGAAATCTGAAAGTGGGGTTACTACGGCAAGTAGGGTTTCATATGAAAGGGCTTTGTTTGAACATTCCAAAAATATTTTGTTTATAATTTTATGTGACACAATTGTACAAAAATGGCCATTAAATTAAAAATGAAGTAAATTATTCAATATTTATTTAATCTTGGATATACAACAAAAACAGGCTCATCCAAATTCGTTCAATGTAGTTAGGTTCCAAAGATTACTACTTTTTATGTGCAATTGTACCCAACTAGGATTTCTTAGAGTCAATCCAGTCTAATTGAAACATCTAATATTCAAATTGTAAATCATTTTTTTAGGCTACAAATTCAAATGTTGCTTGTACATTTTTCTGGTGTTTTACAAAAAATAATATCAAATATACACGACAGGTAACTATCGGTGAACAAATTTTAAAACTTAAGGTCGATTCACACTTTATGGAACGTTAATGTCACGTCACGGACCGGTGATCACTTCGAATATGCACCTTTTTCAGTTAATTTAAGACTGCCAACTTCCAGCAAAAAAAAATTTATTTATAATTTTGTATGCAGAAAATGAGATTAAAGCCCATTACACAATGAAAAAATAAGGTATAAGATATAAGATATAAGAAATAAGATATAAGGAATAGTGGAATCCAGCAGATGGCAGAACCGTTGATCAATTCACAATTCAAAAATAAGGAATAAGAAATATCATATAGCAACAGAATTTCCGTCGCGTTGGATATCTATTCCTTATTTCTTATTCCCAGCCAATCACAATGTTATGCGCAGTCGACTCTCCGACTTATGTTTTTGACATTTGTGCACACACCAGCAGCTGGCATTCAACCGCTGCGATTGATTGAATATTGTATCTTATCGCCCATTGTGTTTTGGTCGCTGTGCTATTTCTTATATATGTTATTCTTATATCTTATTCCTTATTTTTTTGTGTAATGGCCTTAACTGTAACTAAAAGAAAGCGGGTACAAAGGATATTCACTATGAGAAAGTATGTAAAAGTATGTAAGAGAGTACCACACGTTGTTTCGAGAATTAGATGGTGAAATCTCTAAAAATATTTTCGTCACTATTTGGTTGTTATTCTACAAGAAGTCCATCATCCATTTTAATAAAAGTAGGCAGGAATATAACGTCAAACTATTCTTTTCAATAAATGAGGGATATTCGCGTCTATATGAAAACGGTTTAAATTAGATTTGGGTCTATAAGTTTCATTTGGGTAAACGCCTACATCCAAATGAAACGACTTAAAAACCCGATGGGGCGCCAAGCTCTTATGAGCGCTGAAAGCGAATAAGCGTCCAAATGGACCGCAGCCAATAAGGGGTAGTGACGTTACCGGTCTGTTACATTTATGTCACGTATAGTACGAATCGATCTAGTTTACAGATAGATTAACAAATTATTTTTTTCATATATTTATATGTAGGTACGAATTGAAGGAGTAGCCAAAGAACTAAACCCAGAGGAAACACATAAAATGTACGATAATGAACCACTTTATTGTAAAATTAGATCACATTTATGCCATCAAGGAGTACCGGTCGAATGGTCTGAAGCAAAAGAAAAGCATGATAAAATTTATGAAGACGTATTAGCCGGGAAAGAGACTTTACCTATGCCAGATCATGTGTAAGTACGAATAATTATTGAAATTATAAATTGGCAGCAAGACAACAATTACATATTGATATTCGCTCCGTAGAGAGTGTAATGTAAAATTTTCAATCCTGGGGAGTATGGAAATTATTTATTCATTAAATTTTAAACTAGATTTGTGCTGAATTCGTTCGGTTTTCGAAAAATATTTCGATTATAAGTTGTGCGTTACAAAATACTAATCATTTTTGATCTAATAAACATTTTTTCGAAAACGAAACCATTAGACAAAAATTGAGTCCAAAAGTTCTCAAATATAGTTTGTATCACAATTTCAGTGTTGGGTTTGAAATTATACCTCATAAATATGATTATTACCAAGCTGATGGTGAAATTATTGGAGATCGAGTTCTATTCGAAATGAAATGGGGAAAATGGGAAAATTATCATGTATACGCATAATTTCATAATGAATAAATTAATATATATGTATGTACTTAAGCATTTTAATAAAACCACCAACATTTTTAGAAAAAAACAACTGTAGTTTAAATGATTGATTTCATATAAAACCTAAATTTGTATAGAATACTTTTTTTTATCCTTTTTAAATAAATTTTAAAAATAGTTATGTCCACTTGACATTTTTACATAGACAAGATGAATGTTTGGGACATTTGACACGTTTATATACCATAGAGAAACGCATTTATATACCTAAAAAAACTCAATTCGGATCAAAATATTTGATCATTGGAGTTGACAAAATAATAAATAAGTTTAAAAAAATTGGGATCAGATTTTTGTACAACAAAATCTTAATCCTTATTCGGGAGGAAAACTTTTTTTACGAATGCGAGGTTTTCACCTTGTCATACAGTAGAACTCCAATTATCTGGAATAATTTGTACCGAACCCGAATAATTGGATAAACCATAAAAAAATGTCATTTCGTTAAAAAAATAGCAATTTGTGATTTTTTTCGCCCTGAAAGAAGTTTATTAAAGATTAATACTACAAAAAAAAATTTTTTGTAAAAAAGTTTTTTGTAAATTAAAAAGAAACCACAACTCCAATCGAAAAAAAGTAAATAAGAAAGTTGTAGGTAATAAAAAGAGCTTTCGATTAAAATTTGTTGAGTTCGAATCGATACATAATTTTTGGAGATATCTCGAAAAAGCCGTCGAAAAATGCCATTTCTTGTTTTTACCATAACTTTTTCAAATTTTAGTATTTTTATTTTTATTGATTCGAACTCAACAGAGTTTAATCGAAAGCTCTTTTTATTACCTACAACTTTCTTATTTACTCGATTGGAGTTGTAGTTTTTTCTTAATTTACAAAAAACTGTTTTTTCGGACTTTTTCGAATTTTTTAGGTTAACTTCGCCATTTCGGATCGAGTTACTCCACACAGCAACATTTTTTAGAATTTTTTTTCCTACATGACAGTATTTTTTTTTTTGGTTAGGAGTTTTAGCATCATTAACATTGGGTTAAAAATGTATTGATTGGACTAAAAGGACAAATACAATTTAAAATCAAATCGCCAAAAGGACAAATAACAAATCGCAGGTCGTGTGGCAATGTGTCCAATGCCTTCCAACGTACAACCGAGCGAGAAGAGAAAATCCTTTGAAGCGGGCGCCTTTTACCGACAACAGCCGGAAAGTCTTCCAATGCCAACATTGGACGCATGATGTTGGACACTCGTAGTTCGGGTATCGGCCACACGATGCGTCCAATCATCATTCGTCCAACGTTGGAAGGTGTTCGTCGCATCGTGTAGTGCCGGCTTAACATAAACTGTCGGTTACGTTATACTAACGTAGATGACTAGCGTTTACGTACTTTGACATTTAAGTAATGTTCGTGTTCGTTTTTCAAATTCTACGTATCTTTTGAAATGAAAAATCTCCAATTTTGAGAGGTAAAATTTATTTTTTTCACTCTACAGACATAAGTTTATTTTTATTGTATTTATAATAATAAACTAAAATGATTATATATAGTACATTTTTGTTATGATTTTGCCTATAAAAAGTTTTTAAATGTTTTTTTTTTTATAAGTGATGAATTTTTATTTCAATCTTATCTTAATTCTACGATAATAATAATAACAATCTAATAAATGTAATTTTCCGGCAAGTTCGTCAACCGAAGCATTGCTCTCAACCGCGCAGTGTCCTCATATCCACATCAAGATGACTTCTTTTGTGCTTGCCAAGCTCCCCAGTGATTCTGCACATTCGAGAACTAGAGGAGAATGTTATTTTAGTAGAGCAGATTTCTTTGAGTGCAACTTGGTTGTCTGAATAGAAATAGACCCGCCGCTCAGTACAATACACTAATTCCTCCATATTGCCACTGAGAGTATGGTATAAAACGGCTCCATATGGCAAAGCTGGCTTCACCTTGAGGTGGTAACCTTATTACGAAATCAAATTCAAGAGCGTGCAAGGAACCCCATAGCAAGTATAAGTATATTATTTTAAGGTAGCGTTCAAATATTATTAATCATTTTGAAATTACATTTTAGCATTCGTTTTGTACATAAACCTGTGAAAAAAAAACTATTTCGGTAGAATGTAATCAAGTTACGTCTTCGATATACGCGCAATCATTTACTTTAGTTATTTATAAACTCACTGTCATTTAGAATTGAACTAACTTACTTTCCATTTTGGTAATGGTAATATTTTCGACATGCCTCAGTTTTCTAGAATTTTTGAAGAAAAAAAATCTTATTAAAGTTAGCGGGAGCATCTTGAAACAAAAGTGCTTTCGGTTGTTCAGTTATGAAATTCCACATCTTTATACTAAATTGACTCTATAATATTATATTCATTTTAATATTAAATTGGTTTATAAATTCAATGTTCATAGATTTATTGGGTAGCCAATTTATCAAGCAAAATAGACGACTTGTTTACAATATTAATATGCAACCTTGAAAATGAAAATAATATTCCAATAAATAAATATTAGGCTTGAAATAATTTTTCAAATACAAGAAAGAGTAACAGTATATATAAAATATATGAGCATACAGTTTCAAAACCTTTTGACCTGAAATTTAGACGTAATAAATTTCTGTTTTTAAATTATTTCTATCAATTCTGTAAATAAATTGAATAGATTTTTAAATTATTTATCTTTTGATAGTAAAGGTTTACCAACTATTGAATCACAAAATCGTGTAAAATTAATTCGTTAATATTTCAAAACAACCTGTTGATTTTTTTTTATTTTTAAGTGCGTTAAAATTTTTCTTAGTTTCCAGTTTGATCTTAATTAATTAATTAAAGCATTCGTCGTTTTGAGATAAGACGTATCGCATATATGTAAATATTTTTTATAAATAATAGAAATGTGTTTAACTTTACATGAAAAACGCAGTGCATGTTGTTTAATATTAGAAGATGGAACAATTTTAAATGGAAAATCATTTGGAGCCGCTGTTAATTCAAATGGTGAAGTCGGTGAGTTTTAATCTCATGATTTTAAGGTTAAGTAAAAAACATGGTTTTTTTAAACAATTTTAATACTAATACATTCAACACGTGGTAGATAATTAAGTTGATGTTTACTTGATTCAAATAGCAGGTACTTTGAAAACGGCTGAATAAATAAAAATTAAATGTAATAAAAAGCTAAACATATTTATATCGAAATTTTAATCATTAATGATGAAATTTAAATGGCAAATACCAAGTATTCAAAGTACAGAAATATAAAATTAAGCTGATCTAATTGACTTTTGATCTAACTGACAGCGGATGTCGAAAAAACCGACCTATGTATGAAACTATTTGTCTCATGCTAAGTTTTAAAACTTTGGTTCATTTCAAAACGAAGAAAGATGTTGAAAACTATAAGAAACATATTTAAAATGTAGATTTAAGTCTAGTATTGTAAAATTTTGCTTATTGTGCAAATTTGTAAAACTTATTCAGCAATTTATTATCTTTATAAAAATCTAAATAATTATTTATAAATTGGAAATGCAAATATAGTAAATAAACTGGGTGTTACAAAATTATGTTCCATAACTTTCCATATCTCATGAGAATATAGAACTCATGAAAAGTTTGTGTAAAACATTGATTTAATGCACTTTCATTTACAAGAAATTATTTTTTCTTGAACACTTATTTTCCATCCCCATATATTGAAAATAAAGCATTTCTGAACCATTGTTTTCATAACTTTTTTCTCATTTTGATGAGTTCGATGACTTCTTAAAGTTATAGTACTACAGTTACTACACCATTTTTCATTAAAAATTCGTATTTTGCAAACATCTAACAAAAGCATTACCCGATTCTAGATTATATGAAATTTTTTCCAACTAAATTAATTCGATAAACACTGTCAATTTTAGACTTTTAATTTTCTTTTAGTCAAAACAAGGGATTGTTTTGCTATTACTTTCAGGGACTGTATCTCTTTTTGGATTATTTTACTCCCAATATCAAGAACTTCCATATTTCCAAATTTTTAGTTTCTTAAAAGTTTCTATTTCTAGATCAATTATTTGTATTAAGTAAACAGGTATTTCATATACCGCGCGGATTATTGTTAAGATTAGGTAACTGATGATGACTACTTTGTTGTATTATACAAATGATTGAACTAGGCATTGGAGCAAATTTAAAAATTTTATTTCATTCATCTAGAGTTCTCATTGATATCTTTGTACCAATACTATTTGAATCTTATTCATAATTAAGTTCAATTTTTACTCTTAATATTAATGAAAACAAATTTTGCATTGGTTGAACTATCGATCAAAGTAATTATGGTAAATTTTTTTAATATTAATTAATTTAAAAAAATTGTCTTTATTTGTTAAGTCTAAATGTGTTTATCTATTTTTAGTATTCCAAACGGGGATGGTTGGATACCCCGAATCTCTGACGGATCCTTCATATCATTCTCAGCTATTAATATTGACTTATCCACTAATCGGTAACTATGGAATTCCAAATGAACAAAAAGACGAACATGGTTTACCTTAGTACGTATTTTAAGTTTGAAATTTAAAAATTGTTAGCGAATTGGAATCTTTCTCTTTATTACTTTTATAATGCCAAGCATAAAATCAATGAGATGAAATAATTAAGCACACGTTTGTAATTTTAGCTGGTTTGAATCTAATCGAATATGGGCAGCCGGGTTAGTTGTTGATGAATTGTGTGAAGTTCCAAGCCATTGGAGGCATTCACAGACTTTAGATCAATGGATGAAGAATGAAGGTGTTCCTGGAATATCTGGAATTGATACACGAGCATTAACGAAAAAAATTCGTGAAAAAGGAACAATTCTTGGTCGAATTGTACAAGGTGTGCCAACAAATACAAATTTAGGAGATTTCAAAGATCCAAATTTAAATAATTTAGTAGCATCAGTGTCCATAAAGGTAATTTCGGTTTATATTTAAGAAATTTAAAAAAAAAACCCTGTACGTAATGAGCTATTTTTTGCAGGAACCACAAATTTATAATCCTAATGGTTTTCCTAAGATTTGTGCAATTGACTGTGGAATGAAATTTAATCAAATTCGTTGTTTCCTACAACGAAACGTTCGCCTTGAAGTAATACCATGGAATACATCATATGCTAAGGGTTTCAATTTCTTCGATTATGATGGAATTTTTATCAGCAATGGACCTGGAGATCCAAAAATGTGTAAAGAAACAGTAGAAAATTTAAAAGTACTTTTAGATGAAATGAATAGTAAAAAAGTTATTCCAATATTTGGAATTTGTTTGGGTCATCAACTTTTAGCTGTTGCTGCAGGATTTAATACCACTAAAATGAGGTTTGTAAACAAAAATTTTATGAATAAGGAAACTTTTGGTAGTAATAAACATCGATGTTTCAAGTTTAGGTATGGAAATCGTGGACATAATCAACCATGTATTCACCATGAAACTAATCGATGCTTTATGACTTCACAAAATCATGGATTTGCTGTTGATACCAACACATTACCTTCAAATTGGGAGCCTTTATTTACTAATGCTAATGATAAAACTAATGAAGGAATTATTCATACATCTAAGCCATATTTTAGTGTTCAATTCCATCCTGAACATACAGCAGGTCCTACAGACTTAGAATGTTTGTTCGATGTATTTCTTGATACTATAAAAATGAATATTGAAAAAAAAGATTTTAATCTTAAAAATCATTTAACAAATTGTTTAACTTATAAACCGAAAGATTCTACAACATATGAAAATCCCAAAAAAATACTCATCATAGGATCTGGTGGTCTATCAATCGGACAAGCAGGCGAATTTGATTACTCTGGATCGCAAGCTATAAAAGCTATGAAAGAAGAAAATATTCAAACAGTTTTAATAAACCCGAACATTGCCACTGTTCAAACGTCTAAAGGTTTAGCAGATAAAGTATACTTTTTACCGTTAGTTCCAGAATATGTTGAACAAGTTATTAGATCTGAAAGGCCTGGTGGCGTTTTACTTACTTTTGGTGGACAAACTGCTTTAAATTGTGGAGTTGAATTAGAAAAAGCAGGTGTATTTAAAAAGTATGGCTGCAAAATAATGGGAACTCCTATACAATCAATTATAGAAACAGAAGATCGTAAAATGTTTGCTGAAAATGTAAACGAAATCGGTGAAAAAGTTGCACCAAGTGCTGCTGTTTATTCAGTAGACGAAGCTTTAGAAGCTGCTAATGTTATTGGATATCCTGTAATGGCTAGAGCTGCTTTTTCGTTGGGTGGCTTAGGATCAGGATTTGCTTACGATAAAGAACAATTGAAATCTTTAGCCACACAAGCTTTAGCACACTCCAATCAGTTAATTATAGATAAGTCACTCAAAGGATGGAAAGAGGTTGAATACGAGGTAGTCAGAGATGCATTTGATAATTGCATAACTGTGTGTAATATGGAGAATGTCGATCCGTTAGGAATACATACTGGAGAATCTATTGTTGTTGCTCCGAGCCAAACTTTATCCAACCGTGAATATAATATGCTGAGAACTACTGCGATAAACGTTATCCGTCATTTCGGAGTTGTTGGCGAATGTAATATTCAATACGCTTTAAACCCACATTCTGAAGAATATTATATAATTGAAGTAAATGCTCGTTTATCCAGAAGTTCTGCCCTAGCAAGCAAAGCAACTGGTTATCCATTAGCTTATGTGGCTGCAAAATTAGCGTTAGGAATTTCATTGGTTGATATTAAAAATTCTGTTACTGGTGACACCACAGCCTGTTTTGAACCTAGTTTGGATTATTGTGTGGTTAAAATTCCTCGTTGGGATCTCAGTAAATTTGCACGTGTCAGTACAAAAATAGGTAGTTCAATGAAAAGTGTTGGAGAAGTTATGGCAATTGGTAGAAAATTCGAAGAAGCCTTTCAAAAAGCCCTTAGAATGGTCGATGAAAATGTAATGGGATTCGATCCTCGTTTACAAAAAATTAATGATGAAGATTTAAAAGAACCAACGGATAAAAGAATGTTTGTTATTGCCGCTGCTCTAGAAGCAAATTATTCTGTTGATTATTTACACGAATTAACGAAAATTGATTGTTGGTTTTTACAAAAAATGAAAAATGTTATTGATTTACATCAATTATTAGGAAAATTAGATCAACAATCAGTTTCGCGAGAAATATTATTGCAAGCAAAACGTTATGGTTTTTCTGACAAACAAATAGCCAGTATTGTAAAAAGTACTGAACTCAGTATACGAAAACAAAGAGCGGAATCTGGAATATTACCATTTACAAAACAAATTGATACCGTTGCAGCTGAATGGCCCGCTTCTACAAACTATTTATATTTAACTTACAATGCATCAAGCCATGACATAGAATACCCTGGTGGATATACAATGGTTATTGGTTCTGGAGTTTATCGTATTGGTAGCTCGGTTGAATTTGATTGGTGTGCTGTTGGATGTTTAAGAGAATTAAGAAACCTCAATAAGAAAACCATAATGGTTAATTATAATCCTGAAACAGTGAGCACAGATTACGATATGTGTGATCGTTTATACTTCGAAGAAATATCATTTGAAGTAGTTATGGATATTTATAATTTAGAAAATCCTGAAGGTGTAATTCTATCAATGGGTGGCCAATTACCAAATAATATAGCAATGGATTTACATCGACAACAAGCTAGAATTTTAGGATCATCGCCTGAATCTGTTGATGGTGCCGAGAATAGATTTAAATTTTCTCGTATGTTAGATCGTATTGGTATTATGCAACCAAGATGGAAAGAATTAACTAATTTAGAATCAGCAATCAAATTTTGCGAAGAAGTTGGGTATCCATGTTTAGTAAGACCATCGTATGTTTTAAGTGGTGCCGCAATGAATGTTGCGCATTCTAATCAAGATTTGGAAACGTATTTGAATGCGGCTAGTGATGTTAGCAAAGAACACCCAGTGGTTATTTCGAAATTTTTATTGGAAGCAAAAGAAATTGATGTTGATGCAGTTGCTTGTGATGGAACTATATTATGTATGGCTGTGTCAGAACATGTAGAAAATGCAGGAGTGCATTCTGGAGATGCAACTTTAGTAACACCTCCACAAGATATTAATAAAGAAACTTTGGCAAAGATAAGAGCTATATGTAAAGCGATAGCTGCGTCACTTGAAGTTACGGGACCTTTTAATATGCAGTTGATAGCGAAGGTACTCAAAATTTGTATTTTATAAAAAAGTATAAATAATAATAAAATCAATATATATTTAAATAAATTAGTAAAAAGTAATATTAAATATTTAACCTAATTTTTTGTTGTAGGATAATGACCTAAAAGTAATCGAATGTAATGTACGGGTCTCCCGTTCATTTCCATTTGTATCAAAAACACTGGATCATGATTTTGTAGCAATGGCTACTCGAGTTATTGTTGGAGTACCAGTTGAACCAGTTGACGTTCTTCGTGGTTGCGGAAAAGTTGGCGTTAAAGTTCCACAATTTTCATTTTCTCGATTATCTGGAGCTGATTTTATGTTAGGTGTAGAAATGGCATCCACAGGTGAAGTAGCTTGCTTTGGTGAAGATCGTTATGAAGCATATTTAAAAGCAATCATGAGCACTGGTTTTAATATTCCACAAAAATCAATTTTATTATCTATTGGTAGTTTTAAGGTAAATTAGTTTAATATTAAGTGATTTATTAAAACAATATTAACGTATATTTCATTTCTTAGCATAAAATGGAATTACTACCAAGTATGAGATTTCTTAGACAGTTGGGATTCAAATTATATGCTAGTATGGGAACTGCAGACTTTTATAATGAACACGGCGTTGATGTAAGTACTAATTACAATTTCCTTAAGGACGAATTACCACTGATTTAAACATCTAAATTTCTATATCTTTATCGCCAAACGCATGCTGACATAAGCATTGTTGTTGCCTAAAAATAGACATTCCCATAAAAAATTAAATTTTGAAATATACATTATTCTTTCATAAACCACATCTTAAGATAATTTTTGTCTGAAATTTTATCTTGTATATCATTTTATAAAGTAGCTATTTAGTATTAATTTTGCAAATATTTGCTAAGTTTTATAGGTGTTATCTGCACTGTCTTTTTTATACATCCATGTACTTCAAACTGACAATTGGATTTGAAAACATATAATTTATAAAGTTGCAGTTATTACCATTTAAAAAAGTGTGGATTCATTGTTTGTTTCATCAAAAGTTCGTAAGAGGCATCATGAACAAAAAATCGTAAAAATGTTAACTTTCATTATCCACATTAACAATAACCATAGAACAATTTTTAAACTATAAAATAACTAATTTTTAAGGTATGCTTGTGTACATTTTTACTATTCTATTTCCACTATCTTGGTTCTGGTGTCAAATCAATAAAATAATTATTACTTTTTCGTTTATACTATCGACTTCATGATTGATATTCCTTTTTCAAAATTTTATAGTTGATTTATGCCAAATCCATTCGGTTTTCAAAAATATGTTAATAAAAAAAGTATTTTTTTATTCGAAACATTTTCTGAAAATCAAATGGATGCGACAAAAATTGAAAAAATAAACGCAATTTTCGGAGCCGATAGTACAATTAGTTAATATTTAATATTTGTAATTATTTTATAAAATATAAGTAATTGTAATAATTAATCTGGACTAGAAAACTTAGCACTTATTCTCGAGTAGAATTCGATTGTATTTAAATAATAGAACAGAACACTCAACAACCTTCATAATAATCCTTTTAAAAATTAAAGCTCTTTATCCACTGGATTTAGAAATTTTTAAATTGAATTTTCTCACTATTATATTACATAGTGCAATTTTATTACACGCGCGCAAACATTTAAATAAAAATCTAACACCTACTGAAACAATTTTATTAATGGAACTGTTTGTTTTAGACACATAGTTAAAACTAAAATTTTGCATCGATCTATCACAAAATTATAAATAATCACAGTTACACTACACTTTGACACTTTTAATTAGTCTATTATAATTCAGTACATTCAAATTCTTCAGAATCTTCACGAAGAATAATTGAATTTACATTTGATCGTGTAGTAAGTTTACTATTAGATCGTACTGTAATACTTGGATCCAATTTGTTTTGAATTATAATTTCATCATCTGGACTACTTTCATTTAAGCATTTATTTTTTCCATAATATAAGCGACTTGAATATTCATCATGTAAAGTGATTACTTCTTGTCTATTGTACGTTGAAATTGATGTATTGTTTTTACTTAATTCATTGAATATATCTGATGACTGTTTTTGACTATTTTGATCCGAAGTTATTTTTGCATTTTGGCTTATTTCGTTCAAGCTTTTGTTACTTTTTGAATTTAGATGAGTTACATAGACATCGTTTAAAGTAACTTCTTCTTGAGAACGTTTATGTTCTAAAGTTATTTCATTAACAATTTCTTGATTAACTTCTTCCATGCGTTTGTTACTTTTAGACGTTAGACGAGTTAAGTAGTCATTGTTTAAGATAATTTCTTCTTCTGTACATTTAATTTCATTTGCAGTATGATCTTCTGAAAATGATCTTGATTGATTGTTTTTATTGGCTTTCTTATGATCAGAAATTTCTAGATTTTGTTGATTTGAATGATTTCCGATAACAGTAATATCATTATTAATTTCATTCAGAATTTTGTTACTTCTAGGATTTAGAATTCCATCTTGTATGATTTTAGTATGAATTTTTGAATTATTATTATTATTTTGATTTGATTCTTCATTATTATTAGATTTTAAACTAATTGAATTATTTTTATTAAAAATCACTCCTTTTTTATTTGGCGTATGAACATCAACTTGAACTGTTAACGTATTATCAGAAAAAATTTCATCTTCATTTTGTTTGATGTCAATTTTACTATGTTCAGTTACTTCAATTTGATTTTCAAACACTGTTTCTTCTTCAATTGTTTCGTTAGTAAATTCCTCCACTTGTACCGTAGTTACCTTTTGAATATTTTTTTCTATAAATTTATTTTGATTTGTTTCCATATTATTTATTTGATGATAATCTAAACGTTTTTGCAAAGGTTCATCTTCTATTGATTTTGATTTTTCAATTATTTGTTCTACATTAACATAATCTGAACTCGTTGTTGATGCTTTTGGTTCATTTACAATATCTGTGGTTTTCGTGATTCGATAACTATGTAGTTGCACTTTTTTTGCAGGTATTTTTGGTAAATTTTCTTCTTGAGCAAGTGTTATTTTTAATGATTGTTCGACTTTAGAAATGTGTGCAGAATATTCAATACCATCCTCTTGCCCTGATACCATTTCACTTAATAATATATTTAAATTTTTTGCTTGTTGTAAATACATAAGACCTTGCTGTGGATTATTGAAATCGTTACTTTTTCGCGCCATTTCAATAAAATGTGAGATGAATAGTTTCAAAATTAACATTTGTCGCATTATTTCCATTACACGTACTGGTTGTATCTGAAGAAGAAAAAAAATTATTAAAATTAATGATAATTATGAAATTTTTAAAATTTTCATGCTTGTCAATGTGTATAATAAAATTGTCTCCCAATCTTTATAAGTTATGTCTAACTTTCGATGGTTTTGAAAATGCATATCATTTTTTATCGCGATGATACACAGTTTTTTATCGTGTTGGCAATATTGTTTTTGTAGAAAATTTCAAGTAAAATAACTTACCTCTATATTAATTGAATCACAAGAAATACGTCGCTTACGTTCTTTCTTTTTCTTTTCAACTTCTTTCTCCTGCTGACGTTTACGATACGCATCTCTGTACCATCTTTGTTCAGGATCTAGCTCATCACCTGATGATTCCTCACCTTTATTTTTCGCTTCTCCATCTTCGTTTAACTTTGAATTAATCATTGTTTCTGTAATTTGTGGGTTAATCAACTCGAGAATATTATCAGACGTTAAAATTGAATACAATTGATTATAATCTAATACTGGATAAAATGAATCTTTCCGATATTTTAAATTTCGCAATGCTCTTAATGTGTACATCACTGGGTTTTCTAAGATATCAACTATTTTACGATGTGCAATCATTAATCGTTTTTCTGGAATATTTTCAAATAAATTTCTTGTTGGAATAAAATAATCTGGCAATTCATGATAGGCTAGATGCCTACGTAAATTTTTTAAAAACACTATAAATTTTTCACCTAAACGATTCTCAGGCCACCGTACATAATCTCTTTCGCATTCCCAAAATAAATGTGTTCGTATATGATCAGGGGTTAAACCTAATTTAATATCTTTCGATTCGATGAAACTCTTGAAAAACGTTAGAAATATTAAATAACATCGAATTTGTGCATGATGTAAATGTGATTCTAAAAATCGTTCAGCAACGGGAAATTGTAATCGCCATTGTAAATCTCGATTAATATTTTCACCTCGCTTTGGATGATAACCAATTGGATAAATATAACTGGGGAATGATTTCACCCTACTTATCATTCCTGGTGTTGGCCATGAATATGCTGTTTGTGTTTTTACATCTTGAATCACTGGACGAGTGCGTAGCCTCCATTCGTATGCTTCATCTGGCCATGAACTTGTTAACGATGGTATCACTTCATAATTAGTAACATGTTTATTCTGTCTATTAATCACATCAATGTATATTACTGCGCCTTGCATCATGGCTAATTGAATATGTTTTTGACTAAATCCTAATTTTTCGCCAATATACTTGGAAAATGTATCACCAAAATAGTCACAAAATGCTATTGAATTTAAATATGCAATTTTTTTATAAAGTTCTCGTTTCTTTCTTAACATCGTTTGACGACGAAATTCATTTATATCTGGATATTTTTCACGTAATTTTCTTTTTTCCTCTTCTTCTTCAAATTTGTCACGATATACTTTTACTTGAACTGATGTGACGCAAGCACTCGGCAATTGGATAGTATTAGTAATCGGCGCTAATATTTTTCCATTGTCCGTAGTATCAGTTTGTACTTGTTTTAATGGTTTTGGTGTATAATGATTAGTAATTGTATTATAAGTATATTCTGATTCATTTAATTTGTCTGGGTGTTTTTGTTTTATCATTTCCTGTGTTGAAAGACTTAATTGTCTTACTAAAGTATTTTGTCCATTCGGTAATGGGACCGGAGAATCTATAAAAACCTCATCATTTGTAATATCATTATTTCCATCTATTTCATCTGAGTTTTTCTTTTTATCTTCGTTTTCTTTAGCATTATCATTTTCATCCATTTGAATTATCTCTTTTTTTTCTATAATTTGTTCAGGATTGTTTCGACTACTCATTCTACGTTTCACTTCAATCTCTTTTAATTTCAACTGAACATACCCTCTTAATTCAGTACCATCAATAACACATTTATATATTGGCCCATCTAATGCACTACTATATTCAGCAGTTTCACTTGGATTACGCACCTCAATATTATCATATGCTATTAACATTCGCTGTGTATGTAATGTTTCGGTATAATATTTCGCAGCACCATGTTTGGGTTGAAAACAAACATTTGCATCAATTAATTCGTGTAGAGTGTCTGGGATTAAGCAATGTTTTTGTTCTTTACTTAGTTCAATGTTGATTTTATTTTCTTTGCTTGATGTATTACTCATTCGTAAATCGGCTATGTCTCTGGAAGAAGTCATAACAAAATTTCAGAAATTTTCCAGAAATAAATAATTTAATCTAAATTGTAGAAATTGAAGAAGAATCTTTAGAGTACACAAAATCAATAATCAAAAATAATTTTATTGAATGAACATTTTCATTCGTTTTCTCTGATTTCACTTATTTTATGGAATATTTTTTAAATAAGTTTTCTAATTTACAATTTTGTTTCAAGTGTTGTGGTATAAGTTTTATAATTTAATAACTATGTCTCAAAACGAAGTCAACAAAAATTTATTTTATTAGTATAATGACGACTTAGAAAACAATAGTTTGCATATGAATTTGCCAATAAATTTATATTTTAAATAAAGTATACTCAGAAAAAATAAAAATAACCCCAACATTTTTAAATATTTCATAAAATACAGTGTTGTACAATTTTAGAATTTTAGATGATATAATTCATCAAAATGAGAAAAATAATCATGTGAGCATTGATACCATCTGCTACAGCTGTGAAACATAATTTTGCAACAATCCTGTACATTTGTACTATGTGTCACAAAAACAGTGTTAATTTTTCAAAATTTTACAATTGATTTGTTCCTAACTCATTCGGTTTTCGAAAAAATTATTATTTCACTCTTATTGGGGAAGTATGCTCCGATTTTTCCCATTCACGAATTGATCTTACTTTTTAGCTCTAGAACATACACACAAAATTTTAGCTCGTTATCATGCCTACAGGCAGGCAGACATGCCGAAATAAACTAATTAGGTCATTTTATGAATACCTATACAAAAAATTTTTTTCTGCTGTCAATATTTTCAACCGTTAAAAAGTCGGGATTAAAGTTAAAATACCCTCGTATATGTTGTCTATACCGGGTATGCAAATTAAACAGTAGATTATTGTTAATAATAAATTGTAAAAAAAATATAAAATTATGAGCCATTATATGTCACTACCTCACTCAGTTTTTGCTTCTCTCTCATAATTCACCTCTTCAGAACAATATTTCTTGCCAAACCACCTCATATAAAGAACATTTGCACTAAGTTAGAGAAACCTTTGAGCTGAACATGAAATAAGAATCTTTTTCAAAATAACTCGAAATTTTAAAGTTAACGAAATTTCGTTAATATTCGTGTTCAAAAAAAATTCTTAAACACATATTTTTAACATAATAAAATAAACAATGGAACTTACTTTTCATAATTGTTAAAAAATTGTATTGATAACAATAAATTATTCAAAATAAATGTGGGTGCATCATTGTACAATTGACGCCGCATTTTTGCTAAGTTATTGTCTTCTAGTTTTTGCGAATTAGATGGTATAATTGGTGGCTGCATATTTGGTGGCATTTCAGGTGTTTTACGAAATTTTTTTGAACTAAAAATTCCCATTTTATTCACTTTTAAATGTTCTAAAAATTAACTTTTTTCACTGGTTTAATTTCAATCATGCTAAATGAAATTTTTACACATTATGATTTAATAAAATGGTATTTTAGTTTTAAGTATATATTTTTATTGATAATATTGGTGATATCTTCTAATATTTTATCTGTTTTAATCAACTTGTATAATCAGTAAATACTCATGTGTACTCAAACACTTGTCCTTTATGATATTAAATGGAATTGTTTTATATTACTAGGTATTATGGTATTACGTGGTAATTTTTGACTAATTTAAACTTATTCATAAGAATTTTAAAATTAAAATCAGGTGTGGAACATTTACACGACCTCTATATACAAGTATACGTTAAGTTATAGAGTGGGCTACACACGTACCTATAAGATTGACAAGCTTGCATGATCAATATTTTTGTACAATCATGCTTGAAGTAGCGGCGCCGGCAGAGAAATGGTCGAAGCCCACCTAAAACTATACTAGCCCACTCCGTCTCTAAATTCGTAACTACGATTCTTTCCCTTCCCCAAACACTAAAAAAAAGTAACTTGGAGTTATTTAAATCAGAATTAAAAATACAACCAAGTGCTCTTAATTAAAATTTTTACTAATGTAAAATATTGACCCACCTTAAATTCATGAAGTTCAATACTGGCCCACCTGAATAAGTAAGTCTCGCGACGACACTGAATGAATTCGCCACCTAGGGTAACGGCAACCCGATTTTTTTTTTAAACGTGTGCAAATAATGTCTTTGCTCAATCCCTTCGAATAGAGTTTTAGAATTGAATTTTTTATTATTTTGCTGTAACATAAGATTTAAGTACACAAGTAACATATTATCGCATTTTTCGTTCTTGAGATATATTCTACACACACTTATGTCCACAAATTATCCATCCATTAAAATAGACAGACCAACAATCAAATATAATATTTTTGACATCAAGAGATTTCAAAATATAAAAATAAAATAAAATTGTAATATTAAAAATAAAACTCCTTGATTTTATTCCACGAAGTATCTGATATAAGACATCGTAGAATATTACATTCCACGTAGTAATTGTATACAGATGTAGCATAGTGAGCAAAGTTAGGAAATTATTAATTATTCTGTGTTTAATATAAAAATTGGAATCCTAGAATCGTTTGAAACATTTTATTTCTTTACTCCGCACTTCGAAAATTATTTTTTGGAATTACAGACCAACAAAGAATGTTATTTTATCTTATCTTTACAAATTTGTTTTAAGAATACGGAATTTATCTGATCTAAATATAAAATTATTCTTACTAGAATTAATTAGCGATGAAGTAAATATTCTATTTTTTTAAAAGTAATATTTTAAGTTATAAATGTTTGTGTTATTGGTATGGGTCAAGCCCTCTTGTGGCAAAAACTATAACTACTCATGTTGTGTTAGCTGCATATATTTATTACTTCTAAATATATGGTTAGCTGGCGTCAAAGAATACAATATACATAGAAGCCCATAAGTCCGATTTTTGTGTCACTCGAAATTGTGAATTGTGAGCACCACCGCTAGATGACAATAGCTGTTCGATTTCGGTATTTAGTGCCATTAGCAGCACAACCAACTGTATTCTTTGTGTATATTGTATCCGACCAGAAACATAAATGTAAGAAAGGGCCAAGTATTCGGGAAAATCCTTAATGTAATAATTCCTTCTTAAAAAGTGATGATATGAGAGTTATTCGAGAGAGTTAACCGAGCTATTTACAAAGTAAATAGCTCTAGACTTCATATAATAGTTGCTCTTTAAAAAGTGATGATCTCCCATTAAAGAGCCGAGCTATTTACAAAGTAAATAGCTAGGTAAACTATTAACTAAAAAAAATTAATGACGGGTAAATTGATTAAATGTAAGAAAAAATTTGGTTGAAATTTATTTCGTAAGTTTTCCCTTAGTATGTTTTTAAAATTTTATATAACGCGGCAAGTTTTAAAATATTTGAACTCATCAGAAAAAATAACTTGCCGCGTTGTATAAAATTTTAAAAACATACTAAGGGAAAACTTACGAAATAAATTTCAACCAAATTTTTTCTTACATTTAATCAATTTACCCGTCATTAATTTTTTTTAGTGGCTTTATTTTGGTGGATCTACCGTTTTTTAAGAAATCGGGTCTGGCAACACTGGTTATGATACTATTAAGTAGCAAAAGATAGTGTGTCCTGGCCGAAACTCGCTGCACTCAGATGCTCAGAACAAAATTGTATTTACTCTAACTTATTTAGTTTACTAAGGACTTAGTTCGGCCGAACACGGCCATTCATTTATTATTAAAACTTCAAAATACAAACACAATTTTTTTAAATAAAAAAAAAAACGAATTAAGGTCAATAAAATAGAATACCGGGGCGCTTTGAGGAAAAAAGTCTGTTTTCAAATGGTTTTTGCGGTAGCGAACATTAAGAAACCTTCTTTCAGGTCCGATCCTAATTAATCCGGATAATTGGAATTTTGTTGTATATTAAAATTAATATGAAATTTAATTGGTCTCCTTATAAAGGAAAATTTAAATTAACATAGTGAGAATATTGCCAAATAACCAGATTTTTTTTTAATGGTAATTGTAGTAAAAACCTTTGCATTTATAAATTCTTTGGTACGGTAAAATTAAAAGTATAGTAACGAATTACAAATTACAATAAAGATCGCTAAAACTGCTTACCGAAATTTATTTGATTGAAATAAAATTTGTTAATATACTACGTACCGTCTGTATCTTTACTACCGGTTAAATTGCGAGGCTGTAGATTTTCTCGTGTTCGTAAATTTTTATATTAAAAAAAATTAATTTAATGGAAAAAATTAATATTTCAGGTTGAATCGGTACAATGGACATTTGAAAAAATCGATGATAGTGCTAGTCAAGGCGAATTAAAACATTTAGCTGAGTTTTTATCAAATAAACAATTTGATTTGGTTATTAATTTACCGATGCGAAATGGAGGAGCACGACGTGTTTCAACGTTTATGACACACGGTTATCGTACAAGAAGATTAGCTATTGATTATTCCATACCTTTAATTACTGATGTCAAATGTACAAAACTGTTAGTCGAGGTAATAATTTTTTTTATTAAATTGTAATATTTCTTGAGTAATAATAAATATTTTTAAAAGGCCATTAGGAAAGTGGGATTTTTAAAATCACCGCCGATGAAAACTCACACAGATTGTGTTACATCTCGCCAAATGATAAAATTGCCTGGATTTATAGATGTGCATGTACATGTGCGTGAACCTGGGGCTGAATACAAAGAGGATTATGCTTCTTGTACAGCGGCGGCATTGTCTGGAGGAATTACACTTATATGTGCAATGCCAAATACAAATCCAGCTATTGTAGATCATGAAAGTTTTGATATAGTTCAAAAAAGAGCTCACGCAGGAGCTCGGTGTGATTATGCTATTTTTGTTGGAGCATCATCTACAAATTTTAATACAATACCCGAATTAGCTCAGCATGCAGCTGGTTTAAAAATGTATTTAAATGAAACGTATACCACTTTGAAGTTAGATGACTTAAGCATATGGCTAAAGCATTTTACTAACTGGCCAAAATGGGCGCCACTTTGTGTTCATGCCGAAAGTCAAACAACAGCGGCTGCATTGCTTTTAGCTACGTTTCATAATCGTCCTATACATATTTGTCATGTTGCTCGTAAAGAAGAGATTCAAATTATTAAAGCTGCAAAAGAAAAAGGTTTGAAAGTGACTTGTGAAGTATGTCCACATCACTTATTCTTATCAACTGATGACATTGAAAAAATTGGAATTAAGCAATCAAGTGTGAGACCTGTTTTGGGAACTCCAGAAGACGTTGAAGCTTTATGGGCTAATCTTGATATTATTGATTGTTTTTCAACAGATCATGCTCCACATACTGTTGAAGAGAAAACTGGAGATAAAGCTCCACCTGGTTTTCCTGGTGTTGAAACTATACTTCCATTATTACTAAATGCAGTTCATGAAGGAAAGTTGACACTGGATGATCTTATCGATAAATTCCATAGAAATCCTAGAAAAATATTTAATTTACCTGAACAACCCAACACTTATGTTGAAGTTGATATGGATGAAGAGTGGATTATTCCTGAAGCTATGCCTTTTAGTAAATCTAAATGGACTCCATTTGCTGGGAAAAAAATTCGTGGTGCTGTACAACGTGTAGTTTTAAGAGGTGAAATTGCCTATGTCGATGGTCAAATATTAGTTCCACCAGGAAACGGGCAAGATGTACGTAAATGGTCAAACAAGAAAATTACACCTGAAAAAAGAGTCAGACATAAAAGTATTGAAGAAGATGATCTTCGATTATCTGTTGGAAATTTACCAGATAGCCGCCCTTCTTCATCATTAGATTTCAATACCTCTTCCGAAAAAATGTTTGAAGAGCAGCCTGATATACAAACAAATGAAATATTCTCAAATTTACTTTCAGAAAGACCAAAATCTGCTGTTCACTTTTCAAGAGAATTCATTAATGTTGATTCTAGAGATTTGAGTCGAAGTGGACGTCGCAGTACTTCACCTATTCCATTTGCAAATTTACTTCGATACAAAAGTGACAGTAATCCAAAGTTAACACTTGAACCAATTGTACATCATACAGCTAATTTTGATTTGACCGGAAAACATATTTTAAGTGTGGATATGTTTTCAAAAGAACAGTTAAATGATATATTTAATTTGGCAGAATCATTTCGAAATTATGTAACAAAGGATCGTCCATTAGACCATATTTTAAAAGGAAAAATAATGGCATCTGTGTTTTATGAGGTTAGTACACGGACCAGTTGCAGTTTTTCAGCGGCAATGCAACGTCTTGGCGGTCGAGTTATTGATATGAATGAGTCAAGTTCATCAACCAAAAAAGGTGAGACTTTAGAAGATTCAATATCAGTTATGGCTGGATATGCAGATGTGGTGGTTTTAAGACATCCACAGCCTGGTGCTGTAGGGGTAAGTAACAAATGTCTATACCATCTCTCTATACGTAATTTTCATAAACTGAAATTATTTCATTAGAAAGCCGCACATCATTGTCGTAAACCCTTAATTAATGCTGGCGATGGTGTTGGTGAACATCCTACACAAGCTCTGTTAGATATTTTTACTATTCGAGAAGAAATTGGAACTGTCAATGGTTTAACAATAACATTAGTAGGAGATTTAAAGAACGGTCGAACTGTACATTCGTTGGCACGTTTATTAACTTTATATAACGTACAATTGAATTATGTAAGTCCTGCTGGTTTGGGTATGCCCCATCATATTATAAAGTATATATCGTCGAAAGGAATTCAGCAACAAGAATATAATTGCCTAGACAAAGTGCTACCCGATACGGATGTATTATATATGACTAGAATCCAACGTGAACGTTTTAATACTCAAGAAGATTATGATAAGGTAGATTGTATTAAGATTTTCTATTACTATTCGAATGACATGAATTAACATGAATTTTATTTTAAAGGCTTGTGGTCACTTTATCGTTACACCTCAGTTAATGACACGTGCAAAAAGAAAAATGGTTGTCATGCATCCATTACCGAGAGTGTTTGAAATTAGTGCTGAATTTGATACAGATCCGCGTGCTGCATACTTCCGTCAAGCAGAATGTGGAATGTATGTTCGAATGGCCTTATTAGCTATGGTGCTTGGGAAATGTTAAACTTTTACATTCCATTTATTGATATGAAATATATTAATTTTTATATAAGAATTTAAATTGTTTTTAATTTCAAAATTTATATTTTTTGAATTTAAAATAAAACATATACTACTATTTTTGGTTGTCTAATTTTTAAAATAAACGTAATATTTAATAGATTATGACAAATGAAATTTCACTCACAAATACCCATATGGGAAAAATTATTTTTTGACACATTAATATCTGTGAAACAGTATTCGGTCAGATAATACCACTGACCTCTTTATAACTGGAAAGATTATCCCATGTTACGCCATTAACCAGAATTAATGAAAATTTAAAAAACAAATTATTTATTCTTGAATAAAAACAATTTTTACTGCGACAAATAGACCAAAAATAGCATAATAGACGATAACTGTTGTACATTCACAAATAAAAAGTTTTTTAAGATGTTTAGAGAAGGCATATGATGGTATAAAATCATATAGTTATTCAAACTATCTCGGAAACTGAGATTTATCATATTTTTTTGCTGAAAACGATGGTTGTGGAGAGTGAAGGAGGTAAATATTAATGCTATATACCAAAAATTTTTTTTTTTCATTAATTTTGGATTGGATTATTTTTTAAACGAAATGAAGAGTTCAAAATTTTTGAACTAAAATGTTGATTAAAATTGGATAATGAATCTATTTCAATGCCAAACCATATTATCATGTACTCAATTTGTTTTGATTTTGGTTTATTTTTTAAGTAAAGTCATCCAAACATCTCGGTAGAATTCATACTAGGTATATTTAGAGTGCATACAAGGTTGAATTAAATCATAAAAATAATTGAATACTTTATACATATAAATATTTTTAATATAAAAATATTTGTTCTCCAATTTAAATATATCAATACAATTTTTTTTCTTAAATTTACATGTACAATTCTAAAAAGTTCGTAAAATTCAAACTAAATTTTGGGAGTGTGATGTAAATTTAATTCATTAAATATAATATCTATATAAAAATATTTCTCACAAAATTATCTCAAGAATTGAGTTTAGTTTACGAACCCAAAAATTATTTTGATACAAATTTAAGTTTGCTTTATTAATATCAACAAAGTAATTCGTGTGTAAATATAATCTTTAAAGTAATATTGAGTACAAATGGAATTTTTTTATAACAGCCCTGACAATATCACAATATAGTTATCTTACAAATGAGTTCAGAATTATAATCCTTCCATATATTTACATATTTTTTTGAATATTCTTACAATTAAATTTACAATATACAATTTACATTTTTAATTATTCAATTTATCACAATTTTTATTTATCACAAAAATTATGATTTATTAGGTTTTTTTTATAATAGGGTAATTGATTAGTCCTAAATTATTCTTATTCATAGTGTCCCATCCTATTATCATATCCTATTCATTCCTTCCCATTTCACGTTAAAATTTTCGAAAAAACAAAATTTTAAATATTTTGAATACTATTAGTAATTAAAAAAAAATTCTTGCAGTCGGTTTAAATTTTAAATGCATAATTTGATACGTGTTTTGGGTTATTTTTAAATTAAACCTTCAAGGAGGATGTCACAGACCTAGTGAAATATTAATTATGTAGCCATTTATGTGAAATTTGGTGTAAGTTTCTGAAAATTTTCAATTGAGGAAATATTTTGGATATGGATTTGAGAAATCTTAATGTGATACTTCTCTCGATTGTTGTATGATTAGTGTCATAGTCAAAAAATCTACGTGAGCGATGCCCCAAGGAAGAGCTTGTACACATTTAACGAGTCTTGAAACGCCACACTAAATGGACGGTTATTCATGAAATATTTAAACTTTTGTCTAATATCGCACCCTAAATAAATGTCAATACATGTTATGTATTGTAAATGTCAATACATATTGATATATGTGTGTAAAATTTTAACGGTTTTTCCTTAAAAAAATGAAGTAAGTATTAGACCTAAATTGTAACGTCTAATTGAATAATCTTTATAAGAAACTAGGTTATACCCGCGACTTCGCTCGGGTATGACTGTTATATCTCCGACTTTTGCCAAAAAAACCAAACCAAAAAAGTTTCATCAAAATCCAGTAGTTTTTGCGTGATGCCCGAACAAACAGGCAATTGCAGTTTTATAATAGAGGTCAACTATCTCTATTAGGTTATTGAATTTTTAAGTGCATTTTATAATTTAAAATTTTCTAGCATAATATGAATTTTAATCATCTACTTATTAATTAATTAAAAAAATAATCCACTATTTTAAATTTTTATTTAGTTCAAGTGTTTGATGTTCTAAGTGTTTGGCGCTTTTATTTTCTTTTTCCAGAAAATGTATTTATTTTCTTCATATTTCAGCTTCATAACTGAGAGTAAATGTCTGTTTTTTTTTTTAAATATTATCAACAATATCATTAATTAAATGTTAAATACTAGACGATATAATCTGTTCTTCTTGACTAGTTTATATCGGCAGTCGGTGAAGTAATTGTAATTGCAGCTGGTGCTGTGGATGTATTGTCATTATCCATTTGATTAGCAATTGAATCCAAATCATTATCTACATTTCTTCGTAAAAATTTCGGTATTCTTAAACGTAAACTTCGCCTTGGTTCTCCATCTTGATTTAAAGTTCTGTAACAAAATATTTCATATATACCTACCAATAATCAAATTGTCTTTTCAAAAATGATAAGTTGTAATAAAATTTGAAAGTAACATGGTCAGAGTAATCTTTATCTTTCATTATGATTTGAGAAACGATCAAATCCGTCATCTTCTGTTATGATTAGTAATTTTAAAAATTTCAAATATTTTAATATTTACTGAATTGTTAAAGTAATAGATAGTAAAATATATACATACTGATGTCTACAATCAATAAATATCGCCATTCCAAATAATCCAACAATTGCAAAAAGAATTCCAACAACTAACACTGCGACAGTTGCTATACCAGCTGCATCTTGGGCTGGTAGAGCAGTAGCTCCCGGAGCACTTGTGGATTTTTCAAATATATCTATAACAATAAAAAATACTCATTTATGGTTTACGAATATTATAATTAAATGTTAAGGCTATTTACTTTATTATTTGTTAGTGAGTCTTATGATTTTTTAAATATTATATGTTAATTTTGAAATATTTTATGAAACAAAATTTACCAATTGATTGTAAAATAGCTATATCTCCGAAACTATTAATAAAATACTACGTACACCTCCATTCTACATCCCCAACGACATATGGACCCTCCCTCCCGACACATCCTGTATAGTATGTGATTAAGTAACATTTGAACATATTCGAATGCACTGGATTTGACCTGTTATTACTTATAACTATAATATGTTTTCAATCTAGTAATTATATGTTTTTCATATAATAAATGGATTTTTTGAATTAATCAATTAATTACTAAGATTATAAATTATTTATTTAATTTTGTAAACAACACAAAAATGAAAATCATAAATTTAATTTGATATATTAAAATTATTTTAAAGGATCAATAATAAATAATAATAATAATAAAGCACACAAATAGTAATTATTATTTGCTTTAAATAATTATTAACTTCATAATAAATATAAATAAATAAAATAATTAATAATAATTATTTATTATTTAATAAAATAAATTTTTTTTTAAACGGATGATAAACAATTTATTTATTTGACAAAAATAATATTTTTCAGTACCTTAAAACGGATGTGGGAGGATTTTCGTAAAAGTAATCTTTTTGTCCTGAATTTTACCTTGGATTTTTTTTAGGTACATAGGAATTTTATATAAAAATTATTCTATTGTTGTAATTAAGGATTGATTGTGCATGTATCTATTATTAAAAAACTGACTATAATTAAATGACAAATATATTTCGTCAAGGTTGTATTTTTGTATATGGATCATTAGGTAAAATATTTCATATTGTTGGAAAATTGATAAAAAATAAACATTTTGTAATATAAACAGAAATGATTTCAAAACAGTTTTTGGTAAAATTGCAGTTTAGCGGCTTTTGCCAAACCAAATGAAAAACATTTATTATTCGAAAAAGTAGTATATTTGGGACTGTGGATCAATAAAAACCGGGGAGAGAGTAACATTTTCAATTGTTTATTTCTATAAAGTGTGGAAAAACTGTGCAAAAAAGGGTTCAATATTATTTTTATATTATGATATTATTATCGATGACTATTCCAACCGAGTATATATTTATATTGTTGTTGAAACGTTTAATATATTTATATTTCAAATAGAAGCTGGTCGTTGTAAAAATACTCACAATTTTTTTTAAACGTATTTAGAAAAGTCAATGATTTCGAGGCAAATTCAAAAAAACAACGAGTTTCCGGACTATGTGACCATTGAGACATTTGATCACCATCTAATAAGTTATCGATTTACCTTGGTTAGATTTAAATCCACCAAAAGTGTTTTCTCATGAGGTTTGTGTGGGGTTCTTTAAATGTCTCATTTTATAAACGACTAGCGGAAACTCGCCGAAAAATGAATGGTGCAAACAAAAGTTCTTTGCCAAATCTTTTAACAAATTATGTTTTAACAGAATGATTTAGCTAAATATTATTATTATAAGTTTGACAATATTCTTCGTTATTCCATTCATGGTCTTCTATTCGATGAGTCCAGAGGGTTTCGTTAAATTTTCTCTCTTTCTCTCCCATGAGTGTTTTCAGCAAAAATGATGGTGATACTAATGATAATAATGTTATGGTACACCCTGTTCTAAAGATATGTTTGTAATGACCAATTGAAACGTTTTGATAAAAAATTAATTTTGGATGCATCTTTTTGTGCATTGATACTATTTAATAAATGGTGTATGTAATACGTAGATACCAATCTAAACGAACAGCCATATAATTACGACATTCTTCATTAATATTAAACAAAATGAATTTCAATAAAACATACTGTATTTTCCCAAAAACGAGGATAAAATTCGATATTGTTTGTATTTAACTAAAAAATTTCCGAAGTTCATTGCAATAATATATAGAGTAAGTTCCCATTCATCCCATTTTTCCACCTCTCAGTGAACTGTTACCTGCCAGTTTCCCTGACTCATGCTAACTAATACCCATACGTTCTAACCTACTTTACTACACACCTATAGAAAACATCTTAGGCTTGATACTATGATGTAGGTCTGTGATGACTGGGATCTTGGTCTAATATTTACTGACCGAGTAGTGTTTTTAAACACTACTCTTTTTTTTTTTGTAACTTTTCAAAACAGTTTATAAAAAAACAACTAAACACTAAGTAATGCACTAAAAAGCAAAATATAATTAATAGATGCAGCCATAAAAGTTACAAAGTCCGGATAGCGACTCGGGAACCCTGAAAAATTGGGTGGATAACCTATTTTTTGGATTTTTCTTGTATGTAAATACAAACAGGTTCAAACAATTATGCCTAAAGTATTTGTTGTATGAAAAAATGTTTCATACAAAAGTTGTTTGTTTTATTAGTTAAAATTTTCTCTCTCTCGCACCGTTTAAAAGTTAGAACGCGGATGAAAGCAAACTTTCTATAGCTTATATCACTCAAGAATTGTGTACCTTTCTATCAGTGAATTATCAGAATCGTAGCAATAGCTCCAGAGATTACCTCAAACAAACTTACAAGCAACTTTTCCTTTTTATAATTTTAGATAATGATAATATTTTTTTCTTTTGTTTTCAAATAATCAAATTCATGTGAATAATTATTATCTGACTTCAATATTATTTATCTTTAAAGGTAGGATAGATGTAGAAAAACATCTATTTTGGGTATGTGTGTATCTATAGTATAAAAATATTTCAGAGCCCCATCGCTCCCGCCTCTGTATCACATTCAGTCAGCTCCTTGGGTTAGTGGGTTAATATGCTGGGTTTCGTTTGTATAATTCTATAAACTTTTTTGTCTAAATATTCCGATTAGATATATTGAAATTAAAAAAAGCTATACTTAAAAATATAAAACAAAAACAAATAAATAGCTCTTTGTAAAATTGTACAGCGTTTTGTGCTGGAATTGCAGTCCACCCGTTGAAATTTACACAATGGATTTAGGAAAATATAAAAGTATTGCAATTATTTTATTAATGTGCCAAGACTTTTTGCATTGCCGAAATATTTTTGTTATTGTTACTCAATCAAATCATTAAAAAAAAAAACAGCAATTTCCAAGGTTCAAAAAATTGGTTTTTGCTACAATATAATCATAATATTAACTTTAAATCACCTTGGTTTTAATATTAATTAAATGCATTTATAATAAGTAGACACTAAAACAGCTTTGTTTTTATTTAAATAGAATATTATTTATTTAAGAGATTATAATATAAATGATAAGAATATTAAATGGCCATTTTCAGTGAAAACAATGAAAAAAGATCTGAAAATGAATAAAGTACAATAAAAGATATTCTAACGATTCCTATTTTGAAATTACTTTTCTCGAAAACATTGTGCTTAGCTAAACAGAAATAAAATAAAATTTTTAATAACATTAGTCTCGTACATTTTTATACTCGGTATATGTAAATATACAAGGTATATTAAATTTAGTCCCGACTTTGTAACGCTTGAGAATATTCGCAGACATAAATGCCTGGCAAAGGTGTTCATAAAATGGCCTGATTGGGCCATTTCTACATGTCCGTCTATAAACACGAAATGAGATAACGAGCTGAAATTTTGTTTTTGTGTTCTAGAGCAAAAAAAGTAATGTCAAGTTCTAGCTCTAGTTTATAGTTTACCCACCAGAGAGCATGTCCAAGTGCTAGAGTTCCCAATATATAGTACAGAAAATGTTTTTTTTTTTTTTTAATTTCAATTCAGATGAATAATAGAGTCTCACCCGCATCTCTACATTTTTTTTTCGAAACGGTGAGATATAGAGTGAAATTTGAGGCTCGAAAATTATCCAGATATCTGGCCATATAAATAAAACAATATGCAAAAGTTTGTCATTTGGAAGCTACATAAATTTTCTCAGAGCAGAAAACACTAGAATATTAGTAGCAGTACATCATAAATGTCTGGACTTTGTCCGAAAAAAACCGTTATTTGAGCTGAACAGAAAAAAAATAACGCTTTATTTCAGTTTGGTACATGTTTAAACACGCGTTTCCGCACATAGGCAGCATACTTTACTATCCAGCCTCCACTTCCTAAAATTGATAAATTTTAGGAAGTGGAGGCTAAGTTACTAAAATTGATAAATTTGAAGACATTAGTAAAAAAAAAGAAATCATCTAAATGTAAGTTTCCCCAAATAATAGCTCGAAAAGAGCTATTCAAAATCAGACAATGTTTGGGCAAAACTGCTTATCTTTGAAACCGTAAGAGATAGAACAAAAATTTAGAGACAAAAAATGTCCCTTTATTAAAAATAAACAACTTTTGTTAGAAACATTTTTTCATAAATTCAGTATATACCGGGTATTTAAGCAATTAACTCTAATAAGTTAGTTGTTATTTTAACTTGTTTTATTAAAGCTTATTTTGTATGTTTGATACCCAGAGCCTGCAATTATTATAATATATTTTTTGTTTAAATTGATATATGTCAATAAATCAATTTATTTATTAATTATTCACATCATCCAATAACTATTCTTGTGATTAAAATTATTCTTGTGATTCGAGCAACCTTGAATATTACTAAGAACTTAAAAAACAAAACTGGCTCGCCTTCAATTTTTTATTAAGACTTAAAGATGTAATAAGTATTTGGATTATTTTATTCATTAAAAGGATAATGATGTTTAAATAAAAATTTCACAACTTCAGTAGTTAGTAATTAACTCTTAATAACTTTTTTATAGCTCACACCGTACAACGTATATGAGAAGTTCGGCATAAATCAGTTGAATGATTGGCATATTTCATATACACATTCTTATGGCTCACAGTTCACTGAGTTAATGGAAATTTCTGCAAAAAATCTGAGCATGTGTGTAACTTTGAATATTTAGCGTTTTCATTTTCATACAAGCAAGAACATTCTTACTTGTAAATCCATTGCCTAAACCACCTTTTTTTCGTTTTTTTAGGAATGATGACCCAAATTTGTGTGCCAAAAATCCAAAAAATTTCAGAGTTGTAAATAAACTTTCAGTAAAGACTATAGGTTATATGGAAAAGCTGGGTAGTATACTTTAGTCAGTGATTCTCAACCTTTTTTTTGTCGCGGCACACTTTTAACGATTTCAAAATTTGGAGGTACACAAAGAAAAACATAATTTAAAAGTTGTTACAAGTTAATAATAAGAATACTTTTAAATCAGCGTCTATTTAACGATTAAAAATTAAAGCTTTTGAATTATTGTTTTTATTGAAAACGGACGTTTTTTAGTATTTTCTAACATTAAAATGTTTTTAACTCGGAAACGGTTATCAAGAAAAAGTTACAACAGACCTTTTTTGTTTAAAACGACCCACAATACCTAAAAAAATATTCGGTTATTCGAGTTGGTAAATAAAAAAATTAATTTAAAACAAGTGAAAATAACAACTTACTGAGTTAATTGCTTAAATACCCGATATACATATTGTATACTGAATTTATTAAAAAAAGTTTCAAACAAAAATTGTTTATTTTTTAAAAAAGGGCCATATTTGTTTTTCCATTTTTGTTCTATCTCTTACTAAAGATGGAAGAAGTTTTTCAAATTTTCCTCACGTTCTATCTTTAGAACACACAGTATTTCAATATTTTTATATCAATATTTTCAACTGTTACAAAGTCGGACCTAAATAAATTATATGGTACATAGTATATACCGGGTATAAAAATTGGGACCAGATTTTCGTAGGTTAAAATCTTGATCCTAATTCAGGGGTATGTCCCAAACGTGATTATGCGTTTTCGCATTGTCGGAAGTGCATAGTTTGATGTTGTACTATGTACTTTGAGTTTACTATAATAAAATTTATTCTTAAGGGACTCTTTTTTTGACAAAAATAATTTTGTTTAGCCTTGCGAATTTCATGGAATTTAAAAAAAAAGAAAATAGTAATAAATGAAAACAATAAATTATATATTTGTTAAACATGATTTTTATTTTTGCAAATTAATGAATTTCGCAATTTAATTTATTATACTTTAATTTATAAATCCTTTAATTAAATGCTATTAAAAGACTAAAAAATGAATAACAAATATTTACAATCATTGTTTATACTTAACTTGACGATTAAATGTCATACCCACGACGTGTCTTTCTTTTTGTGGAAAATTAACACGTTTTTCCATGTTTATAAATTAAAAGTGTATGATAATGTTTTTAAATTCATTTATGATTTTAACATAATTTCAGTTCGTTTGAAATTACCTTCGGGGTTCGGATACTTATTAACTAAATTGATTGCCAATAATAAACCAAGTTTGTATCAAAATATAGACAGAAAAATTTGAAAATTTTAATTTTCAATTAATTCATTTCCGTGCAACGCCGAGTGTTTCACCTAGTATAATATAATAATGATAAGCGAATATTTTCCAAAAATTCTTATTGTTAAATATTAGGTAGATACTTTATTATTTACTAGTTGTACCCGCAACTTCGTTTGCGTGGATTTTTCCAATATTATACATACATTGCTTTGTATGACATATAGTCCTCCTGTCTGAGTTCATACAAAGGAAAGCTATGAATAGATGCTACATGGAACCTTTGAAAAATTTCTAAAATATTTGAAAAAGGATCCCTCCAACTATCTCTGTGTAAAAAATCACTACGATCCGTTGTTTTGTTTTGACGTGAAAGAAGGACGAACAAACATACTTTTGCATTTATAATCTTAGTTTATAGATAAAAATTATCTCCATCAACTATTATATTCTCTCCATCTAGTGACTAATGACGTCTGCATTTATGTAAGTAGATATTTTATTATTGATTTATCGAAATAATAAAAGATGTAGCAAATAAAATCCGAAATATTAAATTTCTTTTCGTTTCGCAATAATGAAATTAATTATTAAATTAAATATACTTTTATTTTTTTTTTTTTAATAATAATGTTTGACATCTATAAATTTAATACGATGTAACTAGTTTATCATCGTCGAGCCAAAAATATTGCCAACAGAAGCATGAAATTTAGATAGTTTGGTTCGTTTCTTGACTAAAGGGATGAAAAAGATGGTCAACGTATACATCTGTAAAAAATTATGAATTTTCTCCTCTCGTTATGAAATTTGATAAGTATACTCTTCAAACTAAATAATTAGTTCCTGCGTACAACCACTTTTCGATATACATATAAAAGTCAAAGTCCATAAATAAAATAACACTAATATTCTCCTATCGATGTTAAATTGATAACAATTCTTCAAACTAAATAATTAGATGCACGTGTTATGCAATCTTTCGAAAGTCAATTCTCCAAAGGGTGAAAAAGGGCGGGCGTAATAGTTTTTATAAAATTAGAAACGCATATACGAAATTAAGTTTAGGGTTTTTAGAAATTAAATATTGAATAGAAAAAATTACGTTCTTCTGTCTTTTTTCTCGAAATATATCGGCCGGATTTGGATGTTAGTTTGTAGTTAGAAAGATTAGGGTCTAGACTCTAGACGGTCCAAATTTCTCAGTGAACTAATTCAGTTATTTTAAAGTGTTGATAAAGGAGTATTACGTCATTTATTTACAACATTTTTTAATTTTAAACAAAAGAAAGATAAATTCCTTCGCAAAAATATTTTGAAATATTAATTTTAAGGTGTTATTGACCACAAAATTTTAATTATAAAAATGACAATTTTTAGCAATAAATATTGGCAATAATTTTTACATTTGAAATAAATTTATGTAGTAATTTCGTATCTCTTGATTTATTAATAATATAATGATAATGTTAAATAAATATCTAAGGATTAATATCCGGACTTTAATTGTTAAAAAACAATACATGTTCAATGATCTGAGTCATTTAAAAAATATATAAAATAATAAGAAAACGTTGAGTTTATTAGTTGATTGATTCATTTAGCACAATGATTAAAAACTGACCTTTCTATATTTTCTAAGAAATAAATCTATTATACTACACTGAATTTTTTTACTGATTAAAATACTTAAATTGAAATTAATGAAAATATTCTTTAAAATAGGATAATTTGTTTTAGTCATTTTCATTAATTTAAAAAATTGATTCCAAAAACAAATATTTATGTTATATTTTTCATGTTCAAAATATTCTCTCAATTACAAAATCGCGAGAAAATAATTTAATCGTGATATTCATTTAGATTCATCGCGAAACAGTAAACGCTGAAGTCGAAAATGATTTATCTGCTTATAAAATAAATTTGTAATTTTATTTCTATACTATAATTGTTTTTCAAAAAATCCCAAATAAATTTTTTATTTTGAAAGATATTTTGTACAGTATCGATAAATTATGATTTTTGGGCAAATGAAAATTGTAATCATTTATTTAATTTAAACACTATATTTCAAGTTTTCAAACAGTATGCATCGATCGTCGAATTATAAATCAACTTTTAGAAAATAAATTATTATTAAAAAGGCAATTTGAAATTTTGTATATTATTAAAATAATCAAGGTTATGTTAGTTTTTAATAGGTAATTACCTACAACTTAATTTTATGTTTACATTAATGAAATAGATGAAAATATTTACTAAATACCTTTAAAATCTTCCATTGCCTTCTTACTTTCTTCATAAAAATTTGTACCTTCAAATTCACTCATTTTATACAACAAACAAAAACTAAACAGAATAAAAATTACAAATAAAAAAATGTTGTCCTTTAAGAAATCGTACGTGGGTGGAAATAAACCAAAACAAATTAAAAAAATAGTACGCGACAACAATTAATAAAAATATAAATTTATTTAGCGCGCAACATAAAGAAAACAGTTTCAAAGTAATTTGTGTCAGTAATGTTGTTTGAGCATTGGCTGGTACTAACAGATACTAAAAATTCTGTTTTGTATCTAATTCATTCAACACAACACGTATAATATTAAACATATATATTAAATTAGATATAGTTCGTTCAGAAATATCTACCTACAACACATTTTACGAAGTTGCACGAAGACACCTAAATATTTACCCCTTTAAAAACTTTCAGATAGTTAAAGGAGTTTTTGCTATCCGAATTAACTTATCGATGTCAATCTATCTGTATACTCGTTTCTCAAACTCGTTTAATATGGATGTGTACTAGGGCAAAGATTATCTAAAGATGTTGAAATACATGATACAGAAAATAATTTTTTTAAATTAGAACGTATCTTCAAAGTAAGGCAGCCAATTATGTAACCAAAACCAGTTGCGGGCAATCTACAGTAACGAGTGTTTCGTTGGAGGTTTTTTATTTACTAACTGTGGATTTGTTGTTGACACATGTATACAATTCTCCAAATAGATTGCATAAATGCAACTGATTTCTTAGTTTTAGCTGCGCAATTGGCGAGCTGCGAAATTTTTTTAAACTTGAACTAAATGACGTTAATCTTTAGCAATTCATGTGCTGATCATGTACTTATAATTAGTTATTTCATAATTTAGATAAGTTTTATCTATAGAATTATTTCTGTCATTTGTTCTAATTTTTGATTCTGTAATTTATTAAAGAAAACAGATCATGTACAAGGGCATATGTATATGCCTGAATTGTAGGAGCAAAATCATTGTTCTTAATCAAATTTTTTGTATATTTAAAAAACACTTTAGTTAAGCTATTTAAAATTCTTGGTTATTTGTTATATTGTGATCGTACAATCGACTGAGCCGTGGAGATCAGTGTGTTACACAAAATTGATTGTAAACTCTCAGCTTTATCAAATAGAATGGAAAAATGATAATTTGCACATGTAATTTTATACGATATCAAACTGAACTTTTTTCTCGACAATGTTTTTGTTTTTCTTCACTAATTTTTTGAAATTCGATATTAGGCGCAGAACAAGCATTCTTTCCATTTCGAGATACATTTAATATTTGGTAAGTTGTATGCTTTTTTATTTACAAGTCATCCATATAAAAGAATATATATATAGTATATACTGATAGCAGATTGTGTTGAACGATTTTTATGTCACTCAAGGTCATTGAATTTTAAAATTAACATTTTTATACCTTATATATACAAGAGTAAGTTTAGTTTTGACTTTAAAGGTTGAAAATATTGATCACGCACGAAAATTTTTGTTATACTTTTCAAAATCGAAAAGAGATAACGAACCAAAATTGTGTGTGTGTTCTACAGCGAAAAAGTAAGATCAAGTTCGTGAATGGGCAGCAAATATCGTTCCTTTTTTAAAAATACAACTTTTGTTTGACAATTTTTCCATAAACCCAGTATATCCCGAGTATTTAAGCAATGAACTCAGTTAGTTGTTATTTTTACTTGTTACTTTGTTTTAAACGTATGTCACAGATTATACCTTCGAGATTTATATTATCAGTGACATAAATGATAGTAAAAAATAATAGTTTAAAAAAACTAAAAAACACGCTTTTACAACTAGCCGAACTAAAAAGTAGAAAATAATTTTTATCAACAAAATAATTAATTTGATGCAAAAAGCGTGGGGTGCTTAACATCAGATTATAATATCAAATCAATATCCTTAATATCAAATTATAGTAAAAAACACTAAACTCTAAAAACTATTTTCTACTTTTTAGTTCGGCTAGCTATAAAAGCGTGTTTTTTAGTTTTTTTAAACTATTATTTATTATTGTTTTTTTAGTCTTGAAACGAACTTTATGATTTAAATTTTCAATCTTAAACCGTCAATACCTCTGTAAATATTAGAGAAACAGAAAAATGATAAGGAACCTAACTATAGTAAAACTAATAGTCTACAACTTTTTCAATATTAAGAGATATATACAAAATTTTGCGTTTCCCCCTCCCTTTAAACCCCCCTTTCCCCCCCTCCGATTCCGGTCATGCTTATACATACAAAGAACTACATATACATACAAAGTTTCATTTCGATACGACAATAAGAAGTAGATTAAAATTGACATCAAAGATTTCGTTACATAGATACATAGAAACAAACGCATATACCAAGTTAATAAAAGCGTGTTAAAAAATAACTTTTATCGGTTTCTGGTGCTTCCAATTATTATACATCGATTTTGCAAAAACTGATTCTTCTAAACTTATTTTTGATTATTATGTATAGTGCTTGTAAACATTTACTAAATTTGTTTACCAGTAATTTTATTAAATTTACCAGTGATATTGTAATTTTTTCTTTTTGACAACTTCTTTCTTTTTGAATAATACACTCGATACGATAAAACACAATTACCCATTAATGTAATAGCAATAAGAAAACGGTTCAATCTATAAAATTATGTTGGTATTTCTGAACCAACTGTAATAATTCACATACACATTAAATTATGTACTATGAATGTCTATACTCTATGACGTGAATGTCATATGTTTTGTGTATGGTTAATGGAATACATCAAGTACTACAAAAGTACAAACGAGCAACATTTTATAGAAATATAACAAATTTAAACTTATATTTATATCATGCCTGTACTTGTGTGAGGTATGCCTTGGCTTAGAATAACTTCTTGTACATATTTACAGTATGTTTCCACTACCTATAGATTTTTCCACTACCTATCTTAATATTTTTTTTTTTAAAGTACTGAACCATCACCATCAAGTCGTTATGAGAAGATTGATACAGGAACAAATGTTAAGTTAAGGTAATATTGTGGGTTTTTTTTTAAAATGATCAGTGGTGGGTTAAATGAAATTTAGTATAGTACTTAGACGTTTAGATTTTTCGATCACCAGCACTTAGTAAAGTAGAAAATCTGAATTTTTAGAGTTTATAATAATAACGGAATATTATATTTCCAACCGAATTCTCTTCGATCTGGCAATATAAAAACATAAGAAAATCGCGGTTTCTAAAAAAGTTAATAGGTGTCTTAAGGCCACGAAATTAAGTTTTTCTCAAATATATCTCTTTTCTCAAATATCAACTATAGGTTTTCCGTTCACAGAGGTCATTACTCAGTTTATTCCTTAGCTAATTCTACACACACAAAAATTTCCTTTTTACGAAATTCACGCACGACCAATACTTTTCGAGATAAATGGCTGAGAAAAGTTGGGCGTAATGATGCTGTTAAAATGACTTTTCAAAGGAACAAATTTACATGAAGTGCAATCATAAGGATGAACATCGGTTATAATTAAAATAATTAATTATTTATTCTACTGTTTGAGAGGAACAGATCAAAACTTTACATTGGAAATATTTTTGTAATTTCAATAATAGTTCACAGGAAATTTTGGACGATAAATATTTGTTATTCAATGATTATCTTTGTACAATGTTTCGTCCTATTCAGGACTGTATCAAGTATGTACTAAAAACAGAAATACAATAATTAAAAAATATAAATTATTTCTCAAATTTAGACAAGAGATTAGTAAATTTAATTGGAAGGTTCAATTTACACTAAGTCTTAATGTAATTTATAAATTATAATACAGTTATAATGACTAATTTTTTAACCCGACTTCAAACAGGAGGATGGTTCTCAATTCGTCTGTATTTTTATTTAATTATTTATTTTTTTTTAAATTATTTTATTTCTGTTTTTTGTACTTGATAAAGCCGTCCAAGTGGCCGAGCGGTCTAAGGCGTTATATCTGAGACGTTATGTCTACTTGGGACTGGGAGGTTATGGGTCGAATCCCGACATCGGCAGTTTGTCAATTATTAAGAAAAAAAAGGGGCGGTTAATTGACTAAACTGTCGGCGTATGGACAAGAACGAAGTAACCGGCTATACTTGTGAAGGTTTTCTGCAGTTTCCTTCACGAACTCCAGATGAATATCGGCATAGTTTCTATCATAGTCGGCTGCAGCCGCATATCCTACCAATGCCTATACACAAAAATTCCTTCCATACCACTCACATCCTCACATCCTTTGGCATCACAATGGAATTTATGGTCGAAGGGTAGCCCGTCCAGGGCAGCCGCTACAATCTATCTATCTATCTATCTAGTACTTGATAAAGTCCTGAAAAGGACGAAACGTTGTACATAGATAATAAATGAATCATTGAATAACAAATATTTATCGTCCAAAATTTCCTGTGAACTATTATTGAAGTTTAAAAGAGATGGACATGAACAACTTAATTTTACTTTTTTAACTTCAATGTATAATAACTAGCCAAATAGCCGACCTTGTAAAGGCATTGTGTATACTTGGAACTGGGAGGTTATGGGTTCGAATCCCGACATCTGCAGTTTGTCAATTATTAAAAAAAAAGGAGGGGTGGTTAATTGACTAAACTGTCGGCGTATGTACAAGAACATCCTATCAATTCCTAGTCTTCACACAAAATTCCTGGTCCTCCACTCACAAGGTTGTGAGGATTCACAACGGATCTTATGGTCGAAGTGTGTCCCGTCCAGGGACACACTTCGACAATCTGTATGTCTATCAATGTATAATCACGAAAATATACAATTTTATTTTTGTTATTATTTTAATATTACACATTGCATTATTCTATCTTTCTTCATTGAAACATCTCTGTATTTAAAAAAATAATTTGTCATATCTACGCCACTGTATATTTAAGAAGAAACCTTATATCTATATTATTAGTTTCTTAGAAGAGATTCAAAAACTAATATTAGCAATTATAATATGTAACTTTTAGTATTAAGAAACTAATTCTATTATATTAACTTTACCTGTATAATATTCTTTTACCTATGTATATTGTATAAATGTATATAGTTATATACTATACATAGGTATAGTATATAGAGAGACTATATACTCCCATTCAATATATTTGAACCAGTTAGTCACATTCTAAGCGTATACATTACTGTATATATGTATAATATTATATACAGTAACACCTAGAATGTAATTTTTATGAACGGGAGTGTACATATTGTACATCATGTTATAAAAAGTTAGTTTTTTTATCGATTACTTATATTTTTTGCTTATGTACCTCCTACGTATCATAATTTATTGAATGACATACGGAATGAAACTGATGATTTTGTTCACAAGTGACCCATTTTTATTAAAAATAATCTAAATTCCTTATAGACTGATTAATCATAATTATACAGATCAATTACAATATAATTTCCCTATTTTTATTTTATAGAATATGTTTCATTTAGGGTTGCCACCTCTCCAGATTTCATCGGAAGACTCCCGAAATCGTACAGTTTCTCCCGACTCCCGATTTTAAAGGTAAATCTCCCGGCTTGGGGAGGGGGGTATGTTTTTCGGGAGAAACCGTCTCGGGCACCCGAAGGAACGGAAACGCCACAGAGACAGATAGATAAACATGCATTTGTATACATAAAGTTGAAGAAGGATTTGTTTTGTACGACAAAATTTGAATGCACCATCGCACCGTTTGTTTCATTTGTATATCAAACAGATATATGACCAAACTTTACATTAAACAGCATCGGTTCGGGTGTATCGTTATTCATCTCAGCGACACTGAGAACTATATCACGAATATTGGTCGTTTTCGATTATTTTTAGCTCCACAAAAAACTATGAAATATTTGTAATATTGAAGTTATATGGTGCAAAATCACAGAGTTAAAATAAAAAGTTATCATAAAAATTAGAAACATGTCATTTTTTAGTTTAATAAAGTTTTCCACATCGAAAACTTTCACCTGTTAAGGTAAACTTGCTTAAACTTAAAAATCAACCTCTGGCTAAATATTTTAGGTTATTTTTATGGAACTGCCTTTAGTAGATACAATAAAGAGTCATATTTTTTAACTTCTTAAAAATTTTTATGACAGATCGTATAATAAATGACCACTATGTTCCGTTAATGAGTCATAGTAATGGTACTTAAAATAATAAATGGGTGAATAATAAATACTAGGGGAGTTGGAGTCATCAACACATAATGTTTTTCCTCCAATTTTATAAAACGTACTACTAGGGCAGAACGTAGGCCAGACAATCGGAAAGACTAAGATAATTTCCTCTTTTTCCAAAGAGATCTACAACATGGAACACATAGCTTCTACATAAAATATTGCGTTGCTGTATATACCGTCTGTTTTGGAATGCTTTGCTAATAGAGATTCAATGTTAAATATTATTTACTATAGTAACTACACAATACTTCATAAAGAAATAAAAATAGTGGGGGTACTCTGTAGTCTGTAGTGTGTGTGTGTGTGCATATGTGGGCATCACTAAATCCCCACTCTTATATGACATCAATCAAACATCATACCATAAGTTAGTAGTATAAGTATAATAAATAAGTATATGTATGTATGTATGATTTTATAGTAATATTTTATTTATTTATTCAACATGGATTCCCTATTAGAAATGCTTTTGAAAACAGACTGTATAAAGATATACATGTTATGGAAAACCCCAAACATAGTAATCAAATATCTTCTAGCAGTTAGTCAATAAAGTTAACGTAATAATTAGAATATCAAAGTTCAATTTGTTTATAAAACGGATACATTAATAAAATCAACAAAAAATTAAGAAGTTTTAGGAAATAGTATATAAAAAATTTTAATTAAAAACTCTGTTTTGAATTTTTTGTCTCCATTTAATTAATAATGTATTTCGTATACTTGTTTATATTACGTCATATTTATTGAATATAATACGTATTCTCATATCTTACAGCGTTATTTAACTAATTAATATTTATTATCATTTGTAACATGATCTGCTAGGCAATACACACGAGTTGGGAAAAATCATGTGTGTTCAATCTCCAATCTAATGAATTCTGGGATTTTACAAAAAAAAATTTTATTGAAATGATTATTGAAAATTACATCACTATATCTACATGAACAAGTTATAGTGATACCATCATGGAAATAATTTGTTATTTAAGTATTACGTCTCAATCTGTCTGAAAATTTTAATAGGAAATACTATCGGCTCCAAAAGTGGTGTTATTTTTTCAAATTTGTATATATAAAAGTTGTTCTTATTATTAATAAAAATAGTATTAACTTTTGCAGAAATGCCACTTACCAAGCAGTTAGTACTATTGATTACAACAGTGGCGTTTATTATTCAAAATTTTACAGTTGATGTATAACGTATCAATTCGGTTTTCGAAGAATTGCTTATGATAATAATTTCTATAACGAACAATTTTTAATATATATTTATATATATATTAGGGTGGCGCTTATTCGGATAAATAAAGTGTTGAGAAAAATTAGTAGGTATATGACAATTTTTATGTAGAACAATAAGTCTTAAGGTGCGTCCACATTTGCGCGCCATGAACCCCGAGCGGGGTGCGAGCCTTTGGTTCGTTGGAATTGTTTATTTCAACGAACCTCCGGCGATCCATAGGAAATCCACGAACATAGTATTCATTTTGCAGTGAAGTTGTGAACATGTCTACGCGACGGGAAAATATCGTGTTTATGTGATGGTGCGGCATTATTAATGGCAATTCTGTCTAAAAACAAAAAGAAACGTCGACGTTGGTGGCACACTGTCCGCAGATATATCCATCTCCGCGGATATTTCTCGCCAAGCATCTGCTTTCATATGTTTCTTGTAATGATCCTTATGCAGAAAATCAATCACAAAAACCCCGTATTTAAGCCTGAAAATAATCTAAAGTTCAACTTGAAAAATTTTCAAGTTGAACTAAAATACTACATTTCAATTAATATCTTAAAAAACAATAATCACATGCAAAAAACAATAAAAAAGACAAACCTTTCACGTTCCCGTCCAAATATGAACTGCGAACATTGAAAGTGTTCGTTGAAAAAACTGACAAGAGATTGATCGTTGTGCTTCGCTCGCGCGCCCCGTCTAAATATGACGAATTCAATGCGCACGACCGGCGCGGGCGCTGGGCATCTCGCAGTGTGGATGCACTTTTTTTTGTTAAACGCTTTAGTAGCGGCAGAAGTTTGTATAAGTTACAGAGTTCTTTAATATCTTGTATCTGCCAAACAATTCAATTGATTTTGATAAATGGAGTTTACTAACATTGGCATATATTATTAAGCTGGTATCGTTATAACGTGATAGCTTGACAACAAAGAAGAATTCGAGAGCAACATATTGGTTTTTAGTCTGGCACCGATAGCAGGTATATTTGTCATGCAGGCTATGTATTTTAGTTTCTTAATTTAGTTTTTTAAATATTTTTCTTTCCACCGTTTGGTAAGCCCGGCTCACCTTGTGTTAAAATTTAATTTCCAACTTAAATTAAACTAATTAAATTAAAAGTTACAAAATTTCATCATAAGTGCATTTCATGATTATAAATATTCTAATACATACATAATATTAAATTATTATTTTTATTTTTATATACATTTATGCAACAGTAGTGGAATATAATTATAGTAACAAGTATTCCTATATATCCAAAATGTTTTAAGAGGCTTCTTTCATAATAAAAAAATATGAGCGACCAAATATTACCGAACAAACTATCGGGACCAGTGACGGGTTTACGTTTAGAAAATCGCCATGAACAAAACAAAATTGACACTTTTCAGTAGCACGTTTTGTCGTTTCAGAACCATTCAATTTTTTCCGTCACTCATGTTTATGCGAAAAAGATGTATGTTTTACACATAGAAATATGTAATTATTTTTAAATAACATTCAGTATTGACAGTAATTGTTGATTTTCCAAGTTTTCCGAGAAGTAAACCAATATAGGCGGATGTAGTTGATAAGTTGGTAAGTTGATCAGCTGTTTCAGAACGAATAACGCACTCTTATTTGAAATTAGTTCAATTGATAGACGCGAATATTGAATATAGAAAGAAAATCAATCAAAGTCGTCATAAAATTTCACAAGATGTTAAAGTTTTAATGATCGGTGTTAGTTTTTATACTCATTTTTTTTCTGAAGTTTTACACAGAAAAAGTTTTAGCCTTCCAGAATCTGGCACCTCCCAAAATTTATCGCTTTGAGCCATTGTCCATGCCTTAATCCGCCATTAGACGGGACTATTTTCTACATACAAATTACTTTTTATTGTTACGAAAATCTCAAATATTTGTTTTATTTAATAAATATATAGTTCACATTATCTATTATAATTGTAGAAATTTGAATCGTAATATGAAACTGGTCTGAGGCTTGTTCCTACATTTACACTCGTAGAAATTTGAGCTCAATCATTTTCGAAGGTATAGAGCAGTGTTACCTTTTTAGCAAAACAGACGTCAGTTGGGCAAATTAGTTGACAGTGACTATTCGTATTGAATGTTCATACTGACGTTACATCATTTGTTCTTTAACCCATTTAGCCCAATCAATCTGTCGCAAAAAAGAGCGAAATCTACATGAGATAGCACAATTTTTGTAGTAGTCTGATTTGTATAAACTATATTTTGACAAAATGGAAACCCGACTTCAAAAATCAAATATTCTATAACAAAAAATGCACTAAAAAGTAAAAAAATAATTGCATATTCTTGTGCATATTTAGATAAATAAAACTAGTTATAGAACTTTAGAGTCACAAGCGAGAAATAAACTATATTTTGACAAAATGGAAACCCGACTTCAAAAATCAAATATTCTATAACAAAAAAGTAAAAAAATAATTGCATATTCTTGTGCATATTTAGATAAATAAAACTAGTTATAGAACTTTAGAGTCAAAAGCGAGAAATAAACTATATTTTGACAAAATGGAAACCCGACTTCAAAAATCAAATATTCTATAACAAAAAATGCACTAAAAAGTAAAAAAATAATTGCATATTCTTGTGCATATTTAGATAAATAAAACTAGTTATAGAACTTTAGAGTCACAAGCGAGAAATAAACTATATTTTGACAAAATGGAAACCCGACTTCAAAAATCAAATATTCTATAACAAAAAAGTAAAAAAATAATTGCATATTCTTGTGCATATTTAGATAAATAAAACTAGTTATAGAACTTTAGAGTCAAAAGCGAGAAATAAACTATATTTTGACAAAATGGAAACCCGACTTCAAAAATCAAATATTCTATAACAAAAAATGCACTAAAAAGTAAAAAAATAATTGCATATTCTTGTGCCAATTTTAGTTCACCTAAGCAAAAATTTTTAAATATATATGTACAATTATTGTTATTTTTGGAGGCGGTGTCCAAAAATTATGTGAATTTCTCTATGCTGACACCGCCTCCAAAAATAACAATAATTGTACATATATATTTAAAAATTTTTGCTTAGGTGAACTAAAATTGACACAAGAATATACAATTATTTTTTTACTTTTTAGTGCATTTTTTGTTATAGAATATTTGATTTTTGAAGTCGGGTTTCCATTTTGTCAAAATAGGTTTTATTGTATCATCATATTGTATCATGAAATATTGTGGAATATTATATTGTATCTAGAGCATACATGACCTTTACAATAAATAAATTACGTATTTATAAAACTGATAAATGGATACAATGTGAGAATAGTCTACACCCCCTATACAAAAATACATAATTTCACCTCTAAATATAGCTGTCTGTACAAAATCGATGTTGAGTTTTTATCGGATTTTTACATTTTGGAACTCTTACAGAAAATTATGTTTAAGAATGTACGAGCACTATATATAGTCCATTTATAAAATTCTTCAAAATCTTATAAGTACAGTGTGTGTTGGGCACCTTTTCCTATAGTGAATCAATGTTAAATATTATTTATTATTCCCTGGCCGTGTGTTACAGTATCAAGTCAGTCAGTACACATGTAAATAAAGCCAGTCAGTCATCTCATAGCAGCTATACTGTATGCGTATGGTTGTTTGTTTGTCATTTAAGAGTGGGGATTTTGTGATGCACAATGCACATACTAAACTACTAAAGTGTACTCTCATCACATGTGTACTGACTGACTTGATACAGAACCACACGGCCAGGCAATAAATAATATTTAACATTGATTCTCTATAGGAAAAGCTGTCCAAAACACACAGTATAGTACATTAATATAGTACAATTCTTATATTAAATTATCTTTAAGATTACTTATGACAACTTTTACGATAGAATAAAGCACTACGAGGTGTTGCTATGTAACGTGGAATGAAACTTCACAAAATTTCGTAGCATAAATACTGTTCTTGGTAGCCTCTATTTTCGATTAATATTGGTCGTATATAGAAGAATCCTGTATAAATCCTGAAATAACTCAATGTGAGCTAAAATTCACAAGAAAGGAGCTACAACTGTAGAAAAACTCTATTTTTGGTGGGTTTTTTTTAGGTTTTTCTCACCACTGACACAACAAAACAAAAAATTAGAGCTACACAACCTTTTATATTGAAACGCCTATTATTTGAAAATATAAGAAAAAATGTGCAAACAGATTAGGGAAGAAATGGAAAAGTAGTTCAAAATTCAAGATAATTATCTAGAGCACGGAAGTACGCGAGGCCGAGTTTATAATATTATTTAGGTAGACATTTATACAAAAATAATATTTATAAAAAATATTTTGAAACGAAGATAGATAGATTGTAGAGGCTGTTCTGGACGGGACACACTAACCGAAGCATCATTTTTTCGAAAACCGAATCAAAAAGGCACAAATCAATTATAAAAATTTAAATCAATGACATCAATTATTGTAGTTTATAGTACAAAATAGTACATAATTTTAGTGCCATGGTACATAGTTTTGGAGGACAAGGAATTTTGTGTGTAGACTAGGAATTGGTAGGAAGTGCGGCTGCAACCGACTTTGATAGGAATTATGCCGATACTCATGTGGAGTTCGTGAAGGAAACTGCAGAAACAAGCATAGGCGGTTACTTCGTTCCATAATCTCTCAGTTCCAAGTACATACAACGCCTTTACAAGCGCGGCTACTTGTCTGGTTTTTGAAACGTAAGTGATTTTAAAAAAAAGGTTTTCTGTTTTTTACAAACTAATTTTAAATATTAATCAAACTATTGTTTACAGAACATTCATCATCAGCAATAGTTTACTATTTGATGTTTGTACAGAAAAAATGTTTCAAACAAAAGTTGCTTAGTTTAAAGGGGGAAACATAATGCAATAATTATATTTTTGTTCCTTGCATCCATGACCGCATGCTATAACTTATGTTTTAAACGGTGCAAGATAGGGAAACAACCCGTCGGAAATCGGAAATTACTTAAAACTGTAGGAGTTCCCTTGATTAATTGCAATAATTCATTATTAATACACGGCATAGCATATTACGAACTCGGCTAATTGAATATTTCAAAAAAAATTATATTATGAGAGCACGTAACACCCCATTTGACCATGAGCCCATTTGACGCGATAACAGTATGGATTTGAATGTCATCAGATAAAAAATGCAATATTCATGTGACAATAGCCAATGGGTTTTTCTACCTTAGTGGGTTAATGAATACATGAAAATCAAGCCAATAAAAGAATGAATTAAATTATACAGACACTAATTTTATGTGACCATTCAAAAAATTGAATGTCACATTAATAGTAAATAAACAAGAAAAACGTGTAAATTATGCAAAATAATTAAATTTTATGAATAACAATAATGATTGTTTATTATAATATTGTCTATTAAATTACTTTAATCATAATTTATTGGGTTATAGGCACTAGCTAATAATATTTATGACCTTAATTTAAAAAAATAATTGCAGAACAGAGGCGTAGCTATTGTAAGATATCTAACTAACATTTGATTAACTACAAAAGTATTATCAGTAGAGAAAAAATTTTAGACAAAAGTTGTAGATAATTAAATGATGTATAATTTTGACAATAGATAAAATTTAATAAAAGTTAACGGTTAGTGAGATAAAGGCGAAAAACAGACGAAAATAGGGAAGTTTGTACCTTTTGAACAAAATAACTCGAAAAATATTGATGCTTGAAAAAGAAGTTTCGATTAAAAAAGTTAGGAAATTTAATTTATAAGAGAAAAGGTCTCTATAGTTTTTTACATAAAGTAAACCGTTCTCGATATATTGAATGAAACGCGTTTTCATTATGCTCAGAATACACCACTTTTTAACCCGACTTCAAAAAAGGAGGATGGTTCTCAATTCGTCTGTATTTTTTTTTTTTTTTTTTTTTATGTGTGTCACCTCAGAACTCCAACATTTATGAACCGATTTTGAATTTTTGTTTTTTGTTTTAAAGGGTTTAATTTCCCATTGGTCCCATTGGCACCAAATCGCATTCTGATGAGGGGATCCCCGGAAAATCGAGGAAAATCCTCATTTTATATGTGATAACCGATTTTTGCGAAATTTTTTTTTTTTTTTGAAAGGGTATACTCATTCATAATGGGAAAATAAGAAAATTTTTTTAAAAACCGACTTCAAACTTTTTTTTTACAAAAAAAAAACCGACCCCAAAAAAAAAATTTTTACAAAAAAAAAAACAAAATGCATGTAAATAAAATTGAAAATCTTTTATAAAAAAATGCTCTGAAAATTAAAAAAAAAAAAAAAAACGGGTAAAAAAAAAAATGTTTTACAAAAAAAAAACCGACCCCAAAAAAAAAAATTTTTACAAAAAAAAAACAAAATGCATGTAAATAAAATTGAAAAATAGGTTTTATTTCTCGCTTTTTAGTTTTTTTGAAGTTCTTTAACTTATTTTATTTGTCTAAATATGGGTAGACCTATTAAACCAGAGGTGGGCACAGACAGCTCGTCTGAGCCTTGCGGGCTCTCCATAAGCTGGGTGAGAGTAAGTAAAGAAGGTATGTTTTGAAGCAAGACGGAACGATGTTTCAATACAGGTTGTCCTACCGATTATTGCCCAATAATTATATAGTATCGTCTATAGTATAGTCAATATTTTATTTTTTTTGAAAAACAAATTATGCGAAAAATAATTTCCACTACTACAAAAAGTACTTTTCACTTTTTCAATTTAAAGTAGACTAACTCGAAGAACTCAAATTCCCACTTTATGTAAAATTTAACTTAATTCATCAAATTCCCATGACACTATACTGAGCATACTCCATACGAAGAAAAAATAATTAAATCAGGTAAATAATTCTTTATTAGTTCTCGGATATGAATAGTAAAATATTTAGACAAATTATTTGGAATTTCCAAAACTATATTTCTATTTAAATTATCCTTTGCAAAAATTTCCCTCTTTTATTACAATGGTCCAGCGGTAAACTTAAAGGTTCAAAAGATTTATATATATTTTTTATATATTTTTATTTTATTCATACACAAATATGATATATACTAAAAAGGTACATTTTATAACCCAAATTACCAGCCCAAAATTCCAGAGTATGTATGGAATGATTGTATGTATTATTTGCTTTGTATAATAGTGACCATAAAAAAGATTTGGTATTATATTTTTTTCAGAAAATGTTTTAATTAAAAAAAGAAAATATTAATAATTGGTAGGTTACCCTGTATTAACTCTATCTCTCTTCCCTACCTCTCACTCAGAGCTTGGCCGAGTCATCTCCTGCCCACCTCTGTACTAAACGACCAACTAATTTTTAGTGAATTTTTTTATAACACTTGTTTTTTTATCCGTTTTTTTTTTTTTTTTTTAATTTTTAGTGCATTTTTTTATAACAGATTTTCAGTTTTTTTTACAAGCATTTTGTTTTTTTTTGTAAAAATTTTTTTTTTTGGGGTCGGTTTTTTTTTTGTAAATAATTTTTTTGAAGTCGGTTTTAAAAAAATTTTCTTATTTTCCCATTATGAATGAGTATACCCGTTCAAAAAAAAAAAATTTCGCAGAAATCGGTTATCACATATAAAATGAGGATTTTCCTCGATTTCCCGGGGATTCCCTCATCAGAATGCGATTTGGTGACAATGGGACCAATGGGAAACCAAACCCTTTAAAACAAAAAAAATTCAAAATCGGTTCATAAATGACGGATTTCTGGGGGGGGGGACACATTAAAAAAATACAGACGAATTGAGAACCATCCTCCTTTTTGAAGTCGGGTTAATAATATACAGAATGCGTATTAGTTAGTATTCATGTCAAGTCTTCTATGAATAGATTTCCATAAACATATAACTTGCAAAATAGTTTACGTAAATATTTTTCTAGAAATAATTTAGTTTCCAGGCCGAGAATTTATAGCAAAAATATTATTTTCATTAACAAAACAAAATTAAACATCTATTAGCGACAGTATTTATCGAAATATGAAAAAAAAAATCACATGGACGAATGTTTTGCAACGTTTTGTATACGAATTATCTCCTGGTCAACTTAAGGTTGACAAAGATAACTCTATCTATTACATATAAAGAAATAGATCGAGTATAAAGATTATTAAGATAATCAAAGAGAACTGTAGGTTTTTTGAAATTAAATTTCAAATTTTGCCCCAATTTCCCGTATCGTTCCGTCTTACTTCAAACCATACCTTGCTTACTTCCTCTCACTTTCTTATGGGGAGCCCCGTGGCTCCGGAGAGCCGTCTACGACAACCTCTGGTCACTCTAAAATGGACATCCGATCTCTCTTAAAAAATTATTATGTGTATTTACTATTGATTAATATTATTTCAAAAATTTGTTATCTTTACTTTTAATGCGCGTATAACCTTAACTTTTTAAAATTTTATTTCTTGAGGTTGTATCTTGAAAATAAAGTATTTTATGAACTGTGTTTATATGTGAAAATAAGCGATATGTTCTCAGTGTTGCCACAAGGTAACATTTACGTAAAAAATCATTTACTTAAAAAATATGACATGAATTTGAATACATCCTGTATAATGATGATACGATAATAATTCATGGTACATTTTCCACGTACTATTTACTCCATTGAAATTTACATGAACCTTGTATTTTGTGTAGGACGCGATTTTTTATTGTTGTTGTGGGGACACTATTTAAAATTAAGTTTAAAGGGTCAGATCCCCCCCCCCCCCTTGCCATCATTTTAGAAAATAGAGTGCAAATAGTTTTTGCGTTATAGTTTCGTAACGTTACAACGGTACTTCGTTTCCCTACAGAAATTTCTACGGAGATTTTTTGTTTTAAATCGAAGTTTGTACAAGTTGACTTCAGACAGCTTTTGTGTATTGTACGTAACATTGGACACCTCGTAGGTTTTATGTAGATAATTTTATTGCAAATAATTTTCGGCTTTTATATTTCCAATTTTATTAATATTTAAGTAATTTTCACCGCTGCAAATATTTACCGCTACTTATTTTTTGGGAAAAATAAGGTCCATCGAAAAAGTTTAAAAGAATAAAATTTTTTTATTTTTGTTCAATCCCAGGCCAATCAATGTTTTTTTTTTTGTTAAAATTGTTTAAAAAAAATTTATGTTGTTAACCTTTTTACTAACATGCTTTTATTAGTTTGACATGTATATGTATGAATCTCTACTTACTCTTGTAAAAGTAAAGCCATTATGAAGACGTAAGTAGAGAGCACCCCATGCTTTTGTTTACATTGCAGTTAATTTTGTTGTCAATTTCTTTATTCTAATATTCTATTTTAAATTATTTTGCATTTTTCAGTTCATATTCTAATAAAAGTATGTTTTTTTAATTGTTTTAAACTCTAAATTTTATTTAACGTTTATTAAAATGGTTAAACATACGAAATATTATATTATTTTAATAAAAAAACAATCGATTTCTTTTTATTAATATAAAAAAAAAAATTAAAAAATATAATAAAAATCCACAAAAAAATCCTATGCAAGTTTGGGCTAAAAAATTGTATCATTTCAATGGGTTAATAGTAATTGTCAATTACTATTGACTGTCAACTCCATATTACATTTATTTACGTTAATTAGTCCTGTAATAGTCCACATTAAAATTATTTACGTTAATTATTTTATTTATAATTAAAAGAAAAACTATATTGTTCATACGTAATGTGATAATTATTGTGTATTATGGGCCACAAAGGTAGCGTTCTTTTCTGAAAATTTTATAGTTGATTTGAGCCATTAGGCTTTTGGGAAAATGCATCGAATAATATATATTAATAATGGACAATTTTTAACAGAAGCATTTTTTCGTTAAACCATAAATAATTAAAGCACAAATTAATTATAAAATTTTGAAAAATAAGCTTTATTTTTGTTTCCATGAAATTCCTATCCCTATGACTTCTGTTAGTATAATGATATCAAATTCTTAACATAATAATATGTAGTTTAAAATTTCCGTGATATAAAAATAAATTCTTTAATTTTTGGAATTTTACTATCATAAATGAATTTATCAATAAACGATATACGTAGTACTTGTCCACATGGTAATAACACAACGTATATCAAGTGGGGGAAGTACTATACAATTGGTATGTGCACATTGATTATTCATAAATTTATTTATGATAGTAAAATACCAAAAATTAAAATTTTTATAAAATATTTATAAAGTCCACGGAAATACAAAACTATTCTTTGTTAAGAATTTGATATCGTTATACCAACCGAAAGAAAGAAATGATGGACCATATACAGGCATTTCAGTATGGATTTATCGCCGTGTGTTCCACATTCGGAGGACCGATAGAATCACCAACGATGAAGTGCTCAATAGAGTTAACAAATAGAGAGAGATCTTGTTTGAAGTTAAAATGCGAAAAATAACTATATATTTAGGAAACTAGAAACTAATTCATCGTGCAGGGAAATAAACAAGGAAAACGCAGCATTGGATGTCGTTCAATCTTTTGGTTACGATATCTTCGACATTGGTTTGGTGTGTCCTTGGTTGAACTGTTCTGGGCTGCTGTATCAGATATTAAAATTGCTATAATGATCGCCAACCTCTGAACGGAAACGACGACATAAAAAGTTGATACAAACATAATTTTGATTAAAGATTTCAATATGTTAAACCCCCTACACGGCGTGTACTATACATGAAACTTCCGGTAGGGTGTTTTTCGTAAACGGCATGTTATGGAGCAAAACTTTAAATTACAAAGTTATTCATTATAAAAATACTTACAACTTTTGTCCGAAATAATGTTCCGAAAACCGATTGTATCGACAAAAATGTCGCAAATATTATGTTTAGTAAACTATCATTTTGCATTCGGAAAACTGATTGAATTCAGCACAAATCGAATTGAATTCATGCAAAATGAGAATGTGCTACACATGATATTTTTTAGATATTTGCCGAAACCAATTTTAGCACCACTATATAACTCTAATCAATAATTCCAATCATTGCGGGTATATTTGGGTCACGCTGAGATAGGCTTGAAATTTGTTACATTATTCTTCAGAAAGGCCTAATGATTAAAAGTAAAAAAGATTCAACGAGAGAAAATAGCCATAACCACCTCTAACCCTCAAAAGATGAGCAAACCCTGAACAGTTATAAAAATAAACGGCAAAAGTAATGTTTTGAACTGAAGTATACCTTTTTTTAAGATTTTTTAGTGCGCAAAATGTGAATTTGACGAAGATAAATAGAAAGCAATTTTAAGTACTATAAAGGGTAAATATAAAGCTCTAGACGCCGATGATGAAGATTCTGATATCTAAAAATTTAAGTCGAAAAGAAAACATGTCGGAAATTGGAAATCCAAGATTTGTTCATTGGCAAGAGCGATAAAATTAAATAAGTATTTAAAATTTTCAGATTGTCAATTATAAATTGACAATATTAATTTTTGTCGATGAAATTTATAATCTTTTCTACGGATTCGTCAATTTTAATTGACATGCGTTTGTATTTATCATTTTGTAATATTTTTAAGGGGTTTTAAATATAAAAAAATCGTCACGTAGTCTGAGCTAATTTTCTTATGAGAAAGGAAAAAAATGAATATCAAATCAACTTACCATAGTGACAATTTTTTATTAAACTTGATAATAATTTAATATTATTGTCAAGTATAAGAATATGTAAATTTCCATTTCATATCTAATACAATAAATAACTCAAATCAATATGAATCCTATGGTCGCCTGCTACTAGCTCGTAGACTAGTAGTGTAGGCCACCGTTTATATACAATATTCATATTAGATATGGTACTAATATTGCCTATATCATTTAAAAAAATATTTCTACATGGAGTGGAGACCTACATCATATTATGAGTATTCACAAGTTTTAGTAATTTTGCGGATACCAAAATTGTTGCTGCCTCTTCACTTTGAAATTTCATTTATGTTATAAATGCGAAATCGATATTTCAAGAATACATATTTAACGTTTCATAATTTAGAAATTCAACTAACATTGATTAACAAAATTAATTACTTTTTGCATTGATCAAACAAAACTTTTTTTTTTGGAATGGGTATATTTGCTGATTTTAAGGTAGGTATGGTGTAATAATGATCATTCTGAACCAATATCTCTATTGGCATTCGTCAATTTCAACAAATAAAATCAGTCGTAACAGAGACACTTGAGTATATATCCAAAAATTAAAACCTCATTTTATTTATTTTGTGAAATATTATTTTTCAGGTATTTACGTTCTATTAAGTAATATACTATCAAAATGATAAATTTGTAATCGATAAACAATTATTTGCAATTGAGCAACTAGTATTTGTAATGTATTACATTTTTACTAAATCCAACGGCTGGAGAAACATAGAAGGGGTTGATAATGTTAAATTATATAGAATATAGATACTACTGACGATGATTGGGATTTGTGTTGCAATCGAAATACCGGTATCTAGGAGTATTGTGGTATAAGTTTTATTATTTGAATAACTGTGACTCAACTCACCTATGTCTCAACAAAAATTTATTTTAAAAAAGAACCATTTTTCTGAACCAAAAATTATTAACTCATATTTTCTTCGGGCTATTACTAAAAAAAAGTTTCTTTTCGAAAGCATGGTGTTGAAAATACATGATATTCGAACGAATAATTTTTTTTAATTTGAGAAGAATACTGAAAAAGAGTTTTTAAAGTTATTTTTTTTAGTAGTTTTTTATGTATTCTTTAACTAAGAATTTAAGAAGAAAACTCTCACCTATAATATGTTTCTGTTTAAGTTTCTCTAGTTAATATTTCTTCTAGAAATATTAGCAGCATTTGTTCGAAAGGTTTTTTTTGAAAACCTCGAAAGTCTATGGTGGAGAAACATATCATTATGTTTCGATACTACAATAGAAAAATACATCAAGAAAAAAACACAATTTCGTACAAAAGTTTAATATAAAATTAATACCATTTAATTACAATATGATACAAAAAAAAAATTTTTCACGGAATTTTTTATTTGCACTTCGTTTTGCACTTTCATTATTCAATAAAATACAGACGCAAAAAAGTGGAAAAGCTAAAATGGTAGCGATGAATGTCGGATGTTAAAACGACCACATGGCGATAAGATCACTGATGCTGTCATTCGAATTAACTCAAATTTTAGTATTCACCGGTATCCCATAAAAAAGCGATATGATTGATAGGCATCAAATGCATGTAAAATTCCTAGAACTGTACCCAGTCCCTACAAAATAAAAAATAAATAATAATTGCGCTATTTATATTATTTTAAAAAAAATTGCCTTACGTAAACTAATGACATAGCCGGATACGCTTGGTGATGCATTAAATTTAAATGTAATAAAAATGTTTTTACAGCAAATGCAAGGTATGACGAAGCACTGAAATATGTAAGAGCTGCTACTGCATTGAATGCTGTTTCCTGTGTAAAAATATATATTATAAAATATATATGACAAAATAAATCACTGAGATTCAACGGTCAGCGGTAAATGGGATATCCTTGATAAATTTCAAAATGAAAGTTCGAGCATAAAAAAAGATTTGAGTCATGATGTAAAAACATATGATATATACTTATAAAATATACTTATAAAATATACAATATTCAGCAATAAATATTCATAAACAATGTAATATTCCGTTTTAAGGACGTTCGAAAGAGAAAAATAAATGCAGAGAAGTTCCTGTAAATTAAATATGTTATACAAAATGTCTATCCGAATTCATTGGTATGCTCCAAAATGTTAGTTCAAATACATTTTTTCGTTTTTTTCGATATTGAAAATCATACTTTTAACATTGGGTCTTATGGAGAAACTACAAATTTAATCTTTATAATCGAATCATAGTTTAAAATACAGAAAAGTTTTTATAAAACTACGTAAGTTGTTGTTAAATTAACAAGGGTTTATTTGAGCCAAAGATGAAGGATCAAATGCACTTTGTAAAGTAAGAATGAATTATGTAAGTAAATTTATGATTTTAGAGAAGCAAAACACAAGATTTTACTTTTTTATTTAAAATAAAAGAAACATTACGACGAGTCACGACTCACGAGTATTATTATTTACCAAATAACCATAGAATATTTAAATCTAGTTTCAACGTATACATTAAATTTGTAAAGCTGCGGGCATGCGCAGTCGCTTGATACACCCCATACGCCTTTCCCCGCAAAATTACTCATTCGAATGCCCTTTAAATACAAATGCCTATGATTGCCGATTGTTACATGGCCGATCGTTACTATGAAAACTGTCCAGTCTAATCTGAAATTTGATTCACTCCCCACATGAAATCCTTGCATAGCCTCGAATATAGCCTCTAATACTTGCATAGCCTAGCTATAGATGTTTTCACATACAAATTAACAAATCATCGAGTACCACCAACTGTTTGTAGCAAGAGATAAAAGATAATTGAAGGTTGCATGGTGCTTTAAAAGATTCCCCATGGTTCTGTAAATATTGCAATTTGAGGAAAGTAAAAACTGAATATCAAAAGTAAATTATTAACCATTTAAAAATTGCGATCTCTATAAATATTTTCTATACAGAACTTTCTTTTTGAACTTTTTACATGCGTTTTCCCATTAATGGCTGATTTGCAACTTTAGAATCACTTTATAGATTTTCATTATTTTACTTACAAATAATGATTGCCGAATTAAATTAAATGATTTTTCAGATACAATATAACAGCCTAAAAGTATTGTTGCTGTCATCATACATGACGATGCTGTTGTTAAAAATCCAAAATATGAAGCACCAATTGTTCCAGAATAGTCCATACCATATTCAAGTAAAACACTTTGGCAAAAACTTGCTAATAACTAAAATCAAATAAAAAATAAAAAATGTGTATGCAACTGGTTATATAGGGTGGCGCAAAAGTAACGTTATGATTTAATTAGTGAATAAATTTTTGTTATGTTTTTTTCTTCTTCTTTTTTTTCAGAATTAACTTTGAAAAACTTGGGAAATTTATGATGGAAAGACTCGATTACTTATGCGCATAACGTTTCTTTTGCGCCACCCTATACATACACCCATTTTGAAAAGAAACGTGACGAGTTTATTAAAATACACTTTGACGAATGGACGTATTAATTATAGATGGTCTACTCCTTCGGTTTGAAAACTGTCTAGATGAGTCAACTGAGATTCTACTAATTTTGATGATTTTAACAAAGATTTGGGTTATTTAAAGGTTGTACCACTTTACTTATATGAATGTTCTTTTCTCGAAAAATGAATGCATAATAAAAAGTTTCTAGTCAAAAGCATTTGGTATTTATTAAAAGCGAAATATTAGGTTCAGCTTTATTAGTGTATTTTATAATATTGTTCGAGCAAAAGTATGATTTCCAGAGTTTAGATTGTTTATGCGTAAAATAGACTTACTTTTTCCATTCCAAATACACCCCCAAATTAATTTGGTTCAAATATGTTACATGTAATTTTGAATGCAGAAGATTGTCCACTCATTACGTCACACGCTAAAGGAACAGAAAGGCCTTCGAAAATGTGTTTAATTGTGACGTCACAATTAAATTTTTTATCAAGTATATATAAAATGAATAATAAAAATGTTATTCAAGAGTAGAAATAATTATATTGCAAAATATAATAGATAAAGAATGCAATGTTAATAATTTCGTATTCATTGTAATTGTAACCTGAAGATTACCTATTTGGGGGGTTTGTAAATGTGTTTGTAAAACTCGGGTAGAAAGGGGGGGTTAAATATTGAAAAAAGGACGTAATATGTGTACGGACCCTAGTACTATGGGCCACAAAAGTCGTGCCCTTAACTTGGTATATACTATAAAACAGTTCAATTTATGAAATAAAGTTTCAAACAAACCATATGGGGATGGAAAAACTTTGTCCTATATACGAACTCGAACTACGAAGTTACTTCGTAGAACACGCTCAAGAAATTTTAGGTATATTTTCGTTTGTCATGTTTTCGAGATGACGGACATCCGAAAATAGAATAATAGAACATTTATATGAATATATAGCAAAATTTTATTTTTCTGATCAATATTTTTAATTGTTATTTGGTCTAAACTTATGATGGTCTTATAATAATTGTTTATAGACAAGGTACAAAAATATCGAGGCAATATGAAATAATATCATTATTATATGATCAAAACAGAAATTACTTTAGTTGTTGGTTTCTCGTAAATTATCTCCACCCATCTCAAAATTTTGTTTTTTCGCAGAAATATTATAAATGTTCTCGCGGGAGTTATTTGGTTAACTTTTGAAATTATTTCGCTCTTTAACGGAATTCCCAACTTTAACGATAACATAAATTATGAGAATTTCTAATGCTGTTAATTGACAAATTAGTAAAATCCGAATATTTTGTTTATAAAATGTCAATTTTCAATAAAAATATTTCCTACTTGAAAACATGAAATTAATTCCATGGGTGAAAAAATCTAAGGTAGCGTAACCATTTCGTGCTATAAATAGCACCGAGACAACCATCAATTCACAGCGACTTTTCATTATTTAAACAATGTAATTTAAATACTGCATTTAAATTAGTCATAAAAGCAAAACAATAGACCTCCCAAAATACCAATTATTTGAATTGCCAATTATTTGAATTGCCAATTATTCGGATCGTTTTGAGGAAAAACAATCAACATTCTGGGCTGATTATTAGCGAAAAAGCAAAACTTTTAGCAGATTAAATAAAAAATGTAGTATTTTTTTAACGAAATGACCTTTTTTCAAGGTTTATTCAATTGTCCAGATTTTATATTATGCGGATCGGATCCGGTCCCAATTAATCGGAATAATTAGAGTTCTACTGTATACTTATTTATAAACACTTGTCGCGGTATTCCAAATTTAATAACTAATTTCCTTATTATTTTCTTTTTGCAATTAGATTGTGTGCTGAGGCCTTAAAAATTATATCACTTATTTTCATTACAACACACTCAACAAGTTTTCACTTACAATTTCAACGATTTTCAATATACCCGGCGTCGTCTTCAAGAATCGAAAATGTATGCACGTACAACATGTACAACAACAGAAATTAATACCACTACCCCCATAATTATTATTTGGTCCAAAACCACCACCTCCATTCATATTAATTATATGAGGTCTTGCCCGTCCTGCCATTTTATTAAAACTATGCACAAATTAATTATCACAACACCAAATAGTTAAACTATTCGTTTAAATTAATTAAATTAAATTTTTTTATTTAAAAGTTTTAATTGTTCAAATAATATAATGTATCTGTGTTGTATGTTGTTATGCCTTTGCGGGAGTGTTTATGCGACGTATGTTTACTAACTATTAAAGTATGCCGTCAGGAAGACGTCCTGTGGCACGCGTCTTCGACGGGTGTTTGCTCCCGGTATCTATTTTTGTACATTTTATAATATATACAGTAGTGTACCTATTACAGACTACAGGCATTTCAAAACATATGGTAAATTTATAATAGTTTAGTGGAATAAAAATTATTATCGGGTGAATATCCTAGTTATTAATTTGAAGCCGTCTATAAAAAATACGTTCGTGAAAAGGATGGAGGGAGACAACTGCCTCAGGGGCGGGGCAAGACCTAAATTTAATGAGGGCAAGATAATTTTTGCGAGACCTCTCTCTGGCTTCACAAGAGAGCGGATTTTATATAAGAAAAAAAAATTTTCAAACTGTCAAATTTTATTCATAAAAATGCAAACATCTTCATTTTAACTAACATTATTAATTAATACCTAACTAATGAAACACTTATTCAGTTTTTTGCGGTCAATTTAATCGGAATCCATTTCATTTACAAAAAAATTTTTTGAATAAACGTTGTTCTTTATAAAAATACTAACAACTTTTTTTCTAAACATTTACTTTGAAAACCGAATGGAAGAAGCTCCACTTTATTATATATTTGGATTCGGTATAAATTATAAACCGTAAAATTTAGGAAAAAGAACGTCACTTTTTGAGTCGATAGTACCAACATATTCTCTGTTGGTGTTTTTTTTATAGACTAGTTTATACGATTTCCATTAATTGTGCCTGTTTATTAATTGGCCATGAAAGTAGCGCATTTTTCAAAATTTTATAGTTGATTTAACATGAACTTTTAGCCAAAGCATTTTTTCGAAAACTGGTTGAATGAGGTACACAATCAATTAACATATTTTGAAAAATGAGCGCTATTTTTGTTTCTGTGTGTACCATGTACACTCCCGTTCATAATAATTGAACTAGTTGAAACATTCTAAGTGATACTGCATTTTTCAAAATTTTATAGTTGATTTAGCATGAACTTTTAGCCAAAGCATTTTTTCGAAAACTGATTGAATGAGGTACACAATCAATTAACAAATTTTGAAAAATGAGCACTATTTTTGTTTCTGTGTGTACCATGTACACTCCCGTTCATGATAATTGAACTAGTTGAAACATTCAAAGTGTTACTGTATATAATACTATACATTTATTTAGTAATAGTTATGCTTAGATGTGACTTACTGGTTCAATTTTTATGAACGGGCGTGTATATTTGTTCACTTAATCCAGGCAGTATCTAACATGATTGTATCTTTCACCAAAATTCCTATACCTTTGACTGATGTTGGTTTTGTCGCCATACTACGGACACAAAGTCATCCTTTTTTCAAAATTGTATAGTCATTTTGTACCTCATTAATTCGGTTTTTGGGAAAATAGAACCAATCTAGCACAAAATTCATATCTAGTAGTTTTTAAACATCAAAACGACTGTCAAGTTTCCGGAGACCTTTTTATAGTGTTCTAGGTCGAAGTGCACTTTATTATTCTGCAAATTTTTCTTAAATAAATTAATATCAAAATAAGGTTTCGCTTGCGTCACATTTCTTGTACTGAAGATTAATTTCGAAATAAAATATCCCACTGACAATGAAATTTATTTTATATTGCACCTCTATGTCTTCAATTAATTAAAATATACTTACAGTAAATAGGGGGAAATAAAATAATTATTGAGATGGGGCTGAGAGAAATTTCTGAAAAAATCAAAGATTATTATCCTAATATTATTATTTGTGTATACTTAAGCCGTAAGCGTCACAATACATTACTAATGTCAATTTCCATTATGGTTATGACGACATTGTATGAAAGAATTAGTGTGTACTATATAGATAAGCTATTACAACGTCACCAACACCAACACCAATGTCACCAGGTATCGCACTCTGGACCTCTGGATTTCTAGCCCAGTGTGCTATCTTTACACCACGGATGATACTGATGAATGAGTCAATTTTTCATATAATTGATACTATTAATTTGAAGGACAAAAAAAATATTGATACTTTTCAGCAGTTCGTATTCTCTATTCAGAACAATTCAATTTATTCCGACGGTGACTGATTTTTATGTGAAAAAGATGTATGTTTCCATTGTACACTCCCGTTCATAAAAATTGAACCACCAGTAAGTCACATTCTAAGCGTACATATTACTAAATATATGTGTATTACATACAATAACGCTTAGAATATTTTAACTGGTTCAATTTTTATGAACGGGAGTGTACATGAAAATATTTAAATGAATATTTTCCTAATTTGTAGTTACATACAAAATTATGTTATAACTTTTATAGCAAATTACTAAATATATATGTAGTAAACACATGCTTCTGTAATCTACACTAATTATAGATGTTTGAGCTGGAATTGGGGAAAATTCGGTTCATGCGCATGGATGTGTAAAAATACGACTGGTGTATATAACAAGGTACTACTACATACATTTGTAGTAAGCAGACGCTTCTGTAATATAAATTAACTACAGATGTTTGAATTGAAATTGGGGCAAAATCGGTTCATGCGTTCCTTCAATAGGCGAGGGGGGGAGGGGTATCTCTAAAACCGTAAGAGATAATCGAAAAATTTAAGGACAAAAATTATTATTTCCATTTTTTATTAACAAAATAATTTTGCCACAATTCCATTTATACTTTGTAATATTACATCTGTGCGAGTATCAAACTAAAATAAAAAATATAGTTTTATCCGACGTAACATGCCACGAGGAAAACGAAACGAGACGAGAATAAGTCAGCGAGAGATGAGACGAACGATAATCCTGATTTTATACAAATACGCGCGAGGCAGGCTAGAGTACTCCCTTTCAATATCTATAGATTTTTAATATGTAAATGTTTATAAATAAAAAGGCAGCAAATTATTTTGGATGGTAATCAACCGATCAGTAATATTTATTATTTTTACTAAGTACAAACCTGTAAATAAGAGACGCGGCAAGAAAAAATGTTTAAAGTAAAGCCAATACAAGAGACATGCTTCTCTTGTCTCGTCTCGCGGCAATCATTAGATATTATGACAGTCTTTGTAGAGTTTTTATATTCGATATCATATAATTTGTCATGTACCGAAGTAGGTATACATGCAATCTACTAATGAATGTGATACCGGAATAAATAATAGTTTAAAAAAACTAAAAAACACGCTTTTATAGAAAATCCAACTAAAAAATAGAAAATAAAATTTAATAAATTGGGATTAAGAAAAGTGTAAATAAGAAACAAATGTATATTAATGGAAAAAACTTTTCTTAATCCAAATTTATTAAATTTTATTTTCTATTTTTTAGTTGGATTTTCTATAAAAGCGTGTTTTTTTAGTTTTTTTTAAACTATTATTTATTTTTCATTTTTTAGTTGAATTTTTTATAAAAGCGTGTTTTTTAGTTTTTTAAACTAAAATTTTTTAAACTATTATTTATTTTTTCAATAAGTACTTTTAATGAGGGACTTTTCAGAAGTTTCACTTCTACCGTGTGTGACTTGCACACACACATATTTTTTTTTTTAAGTAACTTATCTGGGAAATTGATGAATCCTGGCTAATCTAATCAGGATAATCGGATATTTTAATCGAATTATTGCATTGTCATCGGTCTTTGACAGGTGTGCAAAATTTGAATTAAATCTGATCGTTCGGTTACATACATACATACAAATATACATACAGGAGAAACTAATAAAAAGCGTATAAAAAGGTTCTGAACTATTGGAATAAGTTGTCAGTTTTAGCTTCTTTATAGCTTAAAATCAAATGTTTTTGTATTTTGGGATATTTGTTAATTTGTTTCATTTTGTGCAAATGGCTTTCGACTTTCTATACTGTATTTTCTCTATCATAAAACCGTTATTGTATGAACTTTATTGTTGTTGTATGCAAATTTCTTTTTATATAAACGTTAATTTATTTTATTTGATATCGTATCGGATAATTTTAGTATGACATACATATTTACATTACGAGATAGTTTTTGAGCTTTAAATCGTCATGAATTCGCTTTAGGGCATATCTTCCCCTAAACGTTTTTATTACACCCTGTATTTAAAAAGAAAAGGCTATTATATTATATATGAACACATATTTTTATTAGTAAAATAATACAAAAGTATTTTTTCAAAAATTTGTATATAAGTTAATATTTGTAAAATTAATCTTAATTCTTATAAATAATTAAAATAAAATGTTACAAAACATTTGTATAATAGAATAAAACAACAGTTGTCTATACTATATCTATGATTGTTAACAACCACTGAGAGAGAAAGCACACAGGATTCCCGATTTCCTCCGTAAGTTCATGATCGTTTTGTGCCATTATTGATTTGTGTCGATCCATCATAAAAACATTATATACCATCTTCGATGTCAATGACAAAAAAGTCGAAGAAAGTTTGTCTAAGAAACTTATTTCACTCGGTAAGTTCATAGTCGTTTTGGGCCCTTACTGATGCCACGTTCCAAGTCAATGACAAACAAGTCGAAGAAAGTTTGTCTATGAAACTTATTTCACCTTTATAAATAGGTAGAAGAAGATAATAATTTGTACTTTAATCTGAGAAAATCGAGGAATCTTGCATGACAATATTGTTGGTTAGTAATTAACAAATTCAATACAGACAGCTGTTAGTATAACTTCATATAATTTACGAAAAAAATAGTAAAAAATAAAAATTCAAATGTTAAAACTAAGAATCTGGCGGATGAGGGCGAAAAAATATTCGTATAAAATTATTTTTCATAACCTTGTTTGGATGATTGGTACGTCTAATCATGTGGGTGGTATGCAACCGAATTCCATACCGTTCCCGATTACAACCCGAAACATTATAACATGGTTTGGTTATAGATTGTATTCTTTCTGATTCGTAATTCTATTTATTGAAAGATTTCTAAGCTTTTCTGAATTCAGTATTCTTTTATTTTATCTTTTTCTGCGTAGTACTGACTTCACGTATTCAATTGATTTCGTTCGAATAATTGTTTCCGCTCACCCATAAAAGTAACGTAATAAATAAATAATATGGAGATATTTCGATAATTAACATTTTGAATATTTTCATATTAATTGTATTTATTACAGTCCATAGATTTTAAAAACTTTTCTTATAAAATATACAAAAACAAACACATAATATAAATGTTGTTTACATTTTGATCTATTCTTATAAATCAGAGTTTAGGCACATTTTGAAACACACTTGCATATACTGTGAGGTTACCGATAAATGAGCCTCTGTTTAGTTGGACATCGCAAAACGAAAAAAATTTCTTTCTCAACCACACCCTCACTGTACGATTTCTATTGCGTTCGGATTAAAATTTTTGAGTCTCGCTTTATTAATGGGTTATGGTTTCATGACATTTACCGTCCATTTCACTTATAACTACCGGTTGCAGCCCAATTACACGAAGTTCTATAATTGGACAACTTCGTTAATTTAACACCAGCATATGAATTGAACTAAACAAATGGTCATAATTATCGGAACCCCACTGTAAATGAATTTGTTTTTTACACATTAAAGCTTACATTCTAATAAATTACATACATCGAAATATTTCTTTAAAATATAACATCGAAATATTAAGAAATAATTATTTATATTCCTCGATATGTTTTTGTTGCTAATATTGTACTGAATAAGTATAATAATGAATTAACCAACGAAAATATCTGAAAATAATAAAAATCAAATTAATGTGAAATTATTTATTATTAGATTGTAGTTTCTTTAGGTAAAAGACTGTAAATACAGATACAAATTTATTACTCTTCGCCGTTTGCGCCACTAAATGCAGGAGCGTAGCGACGTCAAACGGCGCCCAGGTCACGCATACAAACTGCGCCCCTTTCCCTTTGTAAATTATTTTAAAAACAGAAACCTACACATTTTTTGAATTATTTTTTTCCCTAGGATATCCTACAAATATTGACCTTGTCCCAAGGTAAGGTAGTTCAAGAAAAATAAGAAAGCATATCAGTTCGTATGTAATGTAACCAAAAACACTACTGTGCTGCGAACATTGTGTCAAATTCGAACTGAGCAGTTCGCACGCCGCTCGCGCGGCTTACGGCCTTCCATTGGATTAAATGGATTTTTCCGTTGGATTACTTACGAAATTAGTGGCATAAAGTTTAGTTTCACAAAAATTTGTAATGTAAGTAATTTTGTATGTACAATGCATAACATCCGCAGTCAGTTCTGGAAGAAATGTACAATAAGAATTAAATGATCCTCAAAAGACTTTTATTTCCCCATGTTTGCGAATTTGGATTGTATTTTTTTTAAATAGGTAGTTAGTAAATTTCGGTTTTTTGCGCATCCCCCCTTGATGGTGCCCAGGACACTTGCCCTGCCTGCCCCACCCTAGTTACGCCCCTGACTAACTGACTAAACGTAACGTGGGCGTAATTACCATTAATGTTACGTATTCTTTTCAATTTATGTTTTTATGAGCGATTGACAGAATGTCTGATATATTCTTTATAAATTTGACTAAAAAGCAACTTTGAAATACGTGATAAGTGGTACGTACCAACATTTATTTTAGGAAACAAGTCTGCGGTATTAATTAATAATTTTTATTAAAAATTTGATTAAAATTTTATCAAATTCGTGTAATCACATATAGAAGTAAATACTTTTGTAAATATAAGGTTTTTCCCTTCAAAATAAACTAGGCGATCCGTTAAAATACCAGGATTCGTAAAGTAAGTCATCAGAAAAACAGTTTGAGAACCCCTGATCTAGATCAAACCAGAGGTAAACATAGTAATTTCGCCGTATATTATAGACGACAGTCGTAGTCATAAAACAATCAATTATATTTCCAAAGAACAAAAAGATTTTTCTAAAATCGGAGCTTTGGAAAACAATAAATTTTGGGTTCAAATTTATATTTTTCAAGTATTTAAAACTCGAGTTTCTGACGATAGTTGGGCGCTTTTCAATTATTTTACTTTGAGAATAGTATGATGATGTAGTTTCAACTGAAATTTTTCTTAAACAATAATTTTTTAAGGGAAACTCAATCTATTAATTGTTATTTGATAGTATGTGACTTTATTGTATAATTTAAAAAAAAAACTTACAGCAGCACATAAATATGGTTTGTAGTAATAGGATTGTGAACTTCTATTATTTACATTCACCATTAAAAATATTCCAGCAACTAGTAAACATATAAATCCTACAGCATGATACACCACTTCCTGCAAATATGATCAAAAATTAATATTTAATAGTCAAACTTACAATTAAGAAATTACAAAATTTAAATTTCATAATACGGTATGCGGCAAAATAAACAGTACCGAAATTTATTCTGCATTACAAGGATCGGAACTATTTTGTATTGAAAATGGGTCTTACAACTGAGATATGTTAGCAATTGTTGATAAATATCGTGGCACTGGTAGCGTGATAAATGAACGTAAGGCTCTGTAGGTCACCGAAGAACAGGTAACAACAATAATAGAATATTTTGGGGTCGTCAGGTAGCCGAATTGCAAACAACATTAATATCAGTCGAACATCCACACGTCAGCTGTTTAAATCTTTTGGTGGTTATTCATACCGCATTCAAATCACGACTAACCCTATAAATTTTTTGCAGACAACGAATAACTCTAAAATATTTTTGCAGACGAGTGTTAAGCCTAGTATACGTTGCTCTCGATTTCTTGAAAAACATATGGTTTTCGTATAAAATTTCAAATTCGCCCCTTTTACCTAGATCAGCTTTTTGTATTATAAATACGTATTTCGACTACAATGTAGTCATCATCAGTATAAATTAGCTAGTCGTACTTTACTCTTTGACAATCAGAAATAGATATAAAGTTGAGATCAATAGACAATAAAAATAAATAGAAAATTTACTAGATTAAAATATACTAGATTTAAAATATAATAAATTTTAAATTATGTTGAAATTACTCTTGGTTAAAATTTTTTCTTCACATTTATTCCTGTTAACTTTACTCTTATTAAAATTACTCTTATATTGTCTCAGGATATGTTACTTGTTGCTAATTTGGTGACCATTTCATCAAAGTGAAATCAACAGCAAGAGTAATTTCAACATAATTTAAAAATTATTATATTTTAAATCTAGTATATTTTAATTGAGTTAATTTTCTATTCATTTTTATTTTTGTCTATTGATCTCGACTTTATATCTATTTCTAATTGTCAAAGAGTAAATTACGACTAACTAATTTATATGGATGATGACTACATTGTAGTCGAAATACGTATTTATAATACAAAAAACTGATCTAGGTACAGCGGGCGAATTTGAAATTTTATTTCAAAAACCTAGAGTTCTCACTAATTATCATTCGATAATATAATGTTTATACACCTTAAAAATAAGTTATATACATCAGGGATTTGTATACAGGGATTTGAACGCCCTGATGCCATCGTAAAGAAACTACTGCACAGTGAACGGGTTACCATTTGGTGTGTTGTAACTAGGTGTGGGATCTTTGGCCTTGAATTTTCAAATTTTATTCGACTGTTATGTTAGGATGGAGATATTGAGTTTTCTAAAACCAGTACTTATTTGTAACAGGAGACACCATCTATTTAAAAAAAAACCTGCTGATTTTATGGTTAAAGCATACTTCAAAATTTGTTCAAGTATTTCTGTTAGTTTTTAAGCCGACTTCAAAAAGGAGGATGGTTCTCAATTCGTCTGTTTTTTTTTTTTCATATGTAATCAATATCGCCCGGAAACACATAATTAACCATACTCGTATGTCGCGGTTTATTTGATAAACTATACCATTTATGTAAAAATAAGTTCCACTAATACTTACGTAAATAGTTTTTGATATAATTGACCCAGTTGCAATTGATATTAAACACGACAGCAGTAAACAAAATGTTCCAATCATAAATGTTGTTGTCATTAACAAATGAAATAATTCTGATTTTAATGCATGTAAATTGTATACTGTTATATAATGTGCAACAATTGCTGTTGTAACAATCCCCAATACCTGTAATATAAATTACTTTTATTAATATTTTTATAAATTATTTTTATAATATTGAAAATTATGTTGTTATGGAAGGAGCATTATTCGGCAGTACTACATCGCATGTTCACAGTATTTATACACTGGCATGTAGCTATTCCAAACAGTCTTAGAAAAATTCTTACAAGTCCGACAGCCACTTTATATATGAAGTATTCAGAATATTTTCTAATAACTTAATCACTTACAGTAGAACCTGCATAGCAAAAAATTCAAGGGAATTGCTCGAATTGAATAAGGAATGTAATTTCGAATTAATGAATGTTCAGCTCAGGTGAAATTCGAGATATATAGAGAATTTATTAGTTATTTAGACCAGGGGTTCCCAAACTATTTCTGTGATGATGTCGATTCCTTGTTTACAAAAATTGAGAAAAAAACTTTCTTTTATTTCATAATTTATAACTCATAACAATAAACTTAACAAAAATAAGAAAAAATCAATTGTTTATTTCTTGTGTAGGTATTTGAAAATTATTTCCAGAAATTTGAAATTTTAAACCATAATACATAATAAAATAAAAAATCTAACGGCTTCCATGATATTAAGTCCGTAAATTGCAAATTTTCTTAATTTCAAGTACCAATGGTCGAAAGTTGCATTCTAATATCTGATGTACACTTTTAGTCCAATGCGCTGTCATGTGGACAGCGAACACCCTTCGTTTATAATACTTCTTGGAAGTTTCATATTAATCACTTCTTAGTAACAACAGAATGTGATGATTTTTTAAATATTCGATGCATAAATAATAAATATTAACTACATTTTTTATTTTTGTTTGTAACGCAATCTTATGTTTTTATAATCATTTTGCAAAAGTGGACCTTTGGATATTGTTAACTATATAGGTAATATCGTTGTTAAAACGTCGAGAATAATGCTTTGTTTTTATCATTTCTTCACTTATCAATTGCACGCGGAGCAGCAGCACTTATCAATTTTACAAGTGTTCCGCAAAACAGAGTTTGTGGATTTATACGAATCAAGGCACAACTTCAAGGGTGTTTTTTCAAGATGAATTTTTAGACAATGTCAATACGATGCTCGCTTATAACTAGGATTGAACTACCACCTGCTGTTTTTACGTATCATAATTTTACTAATACATTTTTTTGGCGGTACCGCGTTGATGTTATCGATTCAAAATTTTGTAGTAGCTTTAAAGTTTTCTATTGACGTTGGGTATTACTCATTTTGATATATTTATTTAGCTTTTTTTATAGCAGTGGCATTTGTTTATTAGATGTAAGTATATCAATTTGTTTATTACCTGAAATTTTTTATTATTATTTTATAAACAGATGTACCAATTTTACGCCATTCATAAATTGAGAAAGTTCGAATGGAGTGTAAACGGTCAAGTCGATCGCGTGATATAATTTTAGATAACGAATTATAATTGTGGTCGCAGATTTGAGAAATTTCAGTAATATCCACTAAAAAATTAATTTTTTTAGTCTTATCTTTCTAAAAAAAAACCAAATACATACAGTCATACTATACTAATAAAACATAGTTTTTGGTCTATTTTTAAACTATGATTTATTATTTTAGACTCTGTTTTGGATATAATCTGGTTCCATTGTGCCAAAAAATGCTTATGTTGAATACAAATAGGTACCTAATCATTTATTATAAGGCTTCAAGCTTCCAGGATTTTATTTTAATATTAGGCGTGTGCCCGATTAAAAGGAACAATCCGACTTTTCTCAAAAATAAACAGCCTAAGTACCAACTTCCACGTTTCTAACTTCAAAAATGACGCACGTCTCATACACACTTTCTTTCGTCCCCTATTTTACCCCTGGATGAATTTTCAAAACACGGTTAAATTACCTTCCCTCACTTATTTTACCCTCTTAGGGTAAGCATTTCTAAAAACGCTAATACAATTGACTATTATTTATAAACAGATCAATTTCCATATTTCTTACATCAAAATGACGAACTTCCATATAAACTTTCTTACTTAGGGGATTAATTTTCAAAAATCCTTTCTTAGTGCTAACCTACGTTATATATGGAACTCCTGCTCATACTTCTAGATCCACCGGTTTAGGCTGTGCGTTGTCTGTCAGTTTGTCGATTTTTATTAAGTAGATGTAACGAAAATTTAAAGACGAATTTTAACAATTATCTACAGATGAATTAGTTATCAAATAAATTACCTTTTAACATTATTCTTAGGAATAAAATATGAATATATAATTAATGTAAGAATAATTTACTGACAAAATAGATACAAACAAATGACTCATAATTTTTAGTCTTACTACATTGCCAAACACCTAATAAATTATTGGTCTCATCATACGCAATGTCCTCAAAAACTCCTCGAATTTAAATTAGAAGAATGATGATATACGATTTAAAAGAATTTACGATAAAAATATGAAGAAGAAAAAAAACAGAAATTTTATTATTGGAAATCGGTATGTAGGTCACTGTTTATTATTATGTCTCTTAATATTATTATACAATGCTAACTTCAAAGATGACGTCAACGTCCATGAAATTGTTACATATGGATTTAAAAATAAAAATGTGAGATGAATTGTTTGAAAACAATTCATTAAACAGAGAGGTAGGTACATATGAATAATTATTGCTTTCAGACATGTATATGTTGATGATTGCATCTTTTTGCCACAAAATACGTCCAAGGCATATATTTAATTAAATATATGGTCCAAGGTAATGTTTATCAATAACATATGGGGATGAATATAAAACTCTGTCTGCTCAGAGCCTCAGGCTACAAGTTAGTCAGAAATGAATTTTTGTCTAGTTATTCATCTATTGGATCAATTTTAAAATTTACAAACAGAAAAGATTCAAATTGGGATGTTAATCTTGATTATGTCAAATAAAGTTATTTCCAGGAGGTCAAATTATATTATTTGAAAATTATGGAAAAATAAGAAAATGTTTATTATTAACCTAAAAACATATATTTAAATGAATATATATTTGTTTATTAATCAATTATTATTTGTATGTTTGTTTGAGTTCTTGAAAATACCATAAAAATTATAAGTAGTTATCCAACTTAAAAGTTCAGTTTTAATTTAAAAGGGTATTTAACTATTTTGGTAGTTGGCTTTAATTGACTTGACATTATATTCCTTCTATGCTCTATAAACCTAATAAACTAAGAAATCAGGTTTAAACACCTATGCAGAAATTAAAAACTTTCGTTTCAGAAAAAGACGTAGAAATAAAAAAAACCGTCTATGCTCTATAAACCGTCGGTTATTAAATTTGAATGCTATCCGGCTAAACGCCAGTCATACTTCTTTTGGAGAATTATACGAAACCAATCAGAGTCTTTTTTCAGCGTGTAACGAATAGCTGATATAACACTTTGCTGCAGATGTAGCACTCGCTCGATCGATTTTGCAGATTTTTATTTTCGCTATTTCTGCCACAACTATTGATGCTAGAAAAAAATTGTTCGAATAAAAAATGTTAGGACTTTTAATTTCCTACAAAACTGCTTCCAACCATTTTTTCAAGAAAATCAATGGTTGGGGAAATATAAAAAAACAAAGATTTTAACGTCTGTAAAAAAATGCGGGGAGCAGCACTTGTTCCCAAGTGGTTTTCGCAGTTGAGGTCCGATCGACGTTAAAATTAATTTAAAGTCAAACCCTAACTGCCCTGAAGATGGTTTTTCTGGAAAAATTGTTAAAATAAGACTGATAATATACAAATATGTTAAATCAAAATTGAAATATAATACTTCGACAATTTTTCAATAAAAATTCTAATAAAGTTCATAAGTATCAAAAAATTTTTAATAGTTATGTGAAGAATGAGCAAGATTTTTATGACATAAGCGTTTATTTTTCACATCCCATAAAACTGTTAATTAAATTGTGATGTAATGATAATAAAATGTTGATGTAAAGTCTTGTCTAAGGAATATTTATTATAAAATAAACTGCTCTAAAATAATTATACAAATTATAATATACCGAAGATTAATTGAATTAATGAAAAAAATTACGTAAGGATAGTTATATTAAACAAATCACGCACCTTTTTTCGAATTTGTACATTTCTATGTAAATATTGGGTACACATCATTATTAATGACTAAATCAATATCATTAGTATACAATTAATGTGTATTTTACCTTGTAATATTATACAAATAATTGAAAAAATCTAATCAAAATCTATAAAACGTACAAAATCTTCAAAATCAATTGGCAAATTGATTTATATGTAATATATTACATGAATTATAAGTTTAGTCTAAAGCTTTTAACGGTTGAAAATATTCATGGTCGAACAAAAATATTGGTATATTTGCATTATAAATGTTATCCATTTATATATATATATTAAATACAATGTCCCGACTGGCATATCATCGCACAGGTTAAACCGCTAAGGATAGATCCTTGAAATTTGGAGAGGGTGTTGATTTTGTATTTTAGGCATTGCACTTTCGTTTATTTCTTTGAAAGCATACTTAATTTTATTTTTGTCGAATCAAACCATTATCACCATTTATTATAAAGTACTTTTAATGATTGACTCTACACGGCAAGTAAGATACGTTAAAGACGTACCCAAATATCAGTCGTGCTCAACTTAAAAAAAATTCCATTATTTAAACTACAATAGATCAAATAAAATATAGTTGTGGTACAGTGTTACTTTTTGCTGCACTAACACTGTACCTCAACTATATTTTATTTGATCTATTGTAGTTTACATAATGGAATTTTTTTTGAGCACTTACACAATATTTATAAGATAACTAATACCGACCGCTTGTTTTTGTTATTTTTGTAAAAAGATATTTGTTATATCTTCAATTACTTATTCTCAGTTTTTTAAAAGAATCGTAAGAAAATTACTATTGATATTTAATAAAACGTGTGTGACAACATTAATCGGGGTAAGTTTTATACGATAAACATACAAATTTTAACTGTTAATATTTACAAATTTAGTACCGTACTTTTAACTACATATATTCAAAATTACAGAAGAATCGTAAGAAAACTGATTTTCTTGGGAACGTCCTTAAACACCGTCATCACTGGCAAAATAAATCTATCTTTCTGTTTATATATCCATCTATTTATCTATCTATAGGATGGCGTATAAGTAACGTTATAATTTAATTAGTGAAAAAAATTTTGTTAACGTTTTTTTTCTTTTTTTTTCAAAATTAACTTTGAAAAACTTGTTCAATTTTATTTTGAAGTCAGCATTCGATTATTCAAACACAAAGATCATATCGAAATGCACCTAGCGCTCCAACAATTTACTGATTGGTTTAGCGTTTACGGCAACATGGAGCTGTCGAAACGTTACTTATGCACTACACTATACAAGGCAAGATTTCTAGAAGCATTCTTGAAAATTGAATGGATTTTAATAGAGAGTCAATTAAATTAGCAACGTTTATTTCGTATCACTCTGTAGGTGTTCTAGTGATGATATAATTAAATTAATTTTTCAAGATATTTTCCCGTCAATAACATTTTATCTGATATTTAATATTTCGACATAATTTTAAAATGAATCATAATTGTATTGTACATGACAGATAATTAAACCTGTAACAGTCATATTTAAATATTAATTATATTTAAAAAAATATTATAATTCGATGACTTTATCACCATTGAAAATTTATGAAGATACCGCCTGTGGTTTATTGTATGAATCATATAAGTTTCATAAGTTTTTACTGAAGTAAAAACATTGTACTATTTTATAAATTTTAGTAAAGAGCCATTACATAAAACCTATTTTGACAAAATGGAAACCCGACTTCTAAAATCAAATATTCTATAACAAAGGATGCACTAAAAAGTAAAAAAATAATTGCATATTCTTGTGTCAATTTTAGTTCACGAAAGCAAAAATTTTTAAATATATATGTACAATTATTGTTATTTTTGGAGGCGGTGTCCAAAAGTTATGTGAATTTCTCTATGCTGACACCGCCTCCAAAAATAACAATAATTGTACATATATATTTAAAAATTTTTGCTTTGGTGAACTAAAATTGGCACAAGAATAGCAGTTATTTTTTTACTGTTTAGTGCATCTTTTGTTATAGAATATTTGATTTTAGAAGTCGCGTTTCCATTTTGTCAAAATAGGTTTTATTTCTCGCTTTTTAGTGACTTTGAAGTTCTATAACTGATTTTATTTATCTAAATGTGGGTAGACCTACTAAACGACCAACTAATTTTTAACACTTTTTTTTTTACCCGTTTTTTTTTTTTTTTTTATAATTTTTAGTGCATTTTTTTACAAGAATTTGGTTCTTTTTTTGTAAAAATTTTTTTTTTTGGGGTCGGTTTTTTTTTTGTAAAAAATTTTTTTGAAGTCGGTTTTTAAAAAAATTTTCTTATTTTCCCATTATGAATGAGTATACCCTTTAAAAAAAAAAAATCGCAGAAATCGGTTATCACATATAAAATGAGGATTTTCCTCGATTTCCCGGAGATCCCCTCATCAGAATGCGATTTGGTGACAATGGGAAACCAAACCCTTTAAAACAAACAAAAAATTCAAAATCGGTTCATACATGACGGAGTTATGAGGTGACACACATTAAAAAAAAAAAAAAATACAGACGAATTGAGAACCATCCTCCTTTTTTGAAGTCGGGTTAAGAATAGAAATTTATTTTTAGCTAACAAATAAAATTAAACTATTAACACAAAAAAACAATATAAAAAGAGATTCAGTTTAAAATTTGACGTCAAAATCTATTTAAAAATGCTGTACCATACAGAATGTTTGAAAATTCGACCTGCTACATTGAAAGAGATTAATTTGCAACAAATTAGACTTTATGATTCGGTGATCGCAAATGATTGGTTTACAAGTATTTGCTAAATTATAGCCACAAATTTTGACACAAATAAAGGGGTGGTTAGAGGGAAGGGGAAACAAAAAATTCGGAATATCCCTTTAAATATTGATTAAATGAAAAAATTAATTTTACTTTAATTTATACAAATATGTTCTGTAACTCTGATATTTACAGAAATATTATCAATTTTAATTTTATAATAATGAATATTAATTTTAGAAGTGTCACCAAGGTCTTACTTATCCAATTTTTTTATACGGAGGAATGCTTAGTTAGAATAAATAAAAGAAAAATTTCTATGTAATAGCACTTACTATTCTATATATTTACTTCGTGGGCTCAAATTCTGCTAATACTAAATAAACTTTTTAAGGCTTTGTTGTTCTAGCAATCTAGTCTGTAAATATAGATCGTGTAGTGTTATCGTTTTTCAGTTCGAACATTCACGGCTCGCGAAATAAATTGTATTTTATTGAGAAAATACCAGCCAAGTAGCCGCGCATCTTACGGCGTTGTGTGTACTTGGAACTGGGAGGTTATGGGTTCGAATCCCGACATCGGCAGTTTGTCAATTATTAAAACAAAGGGGCGGTTAATTGACTAAACTGTCGGCGTTTGGACAAGAATGAAGTAACCGGCTATGCTTGTGAAGGTTTTCTGTAGTTTCCTTCACGAAGTCCAAATGAGTATCGGTATAGTTCTTAACAAAGTCGGCTGCAGCTGCACATCCTACCAATTCCTAATCTACACACAAAATTTATTGTCCTCCACTCACATCCTCACTTCCTTAAGCATCACAATGGACCTTATGGTCGAAGTGTGTCCCGTCCAGGACACAATCTATCTATCGCTACAATCTATCTATCTATTGAGGAAACAGTTTTTCAATATACAATGGCACGTTGATTACCGGCCACTGCAGGTTCAAAAGGCATCTATCCTTCATGAGTTTGGAGGATAATGCGATCTGCCTCAACTGTAACGGGGTGGATAATACGCACTTCCACCTCCTAGCAGAATGTCCCTACAGAGCTTTTGGCTCTGAGGTACCTGTACCTATCCTTTGATTCAACCAAAATAGGAGAATCTAAGGTAAAAAACTAAAGTGGAGCTCTGTTCTGTCATCGTCGCAAAGAAAACCGCAAAGAGGATGAGAGGATAGGTTTCTTAGAGATCGGTAGACCAGCCAAGTAGCCGAGCGGTCTAAGGCGTCATGTCTGCGCAGTATGCAGTACTTGGAAACTGGGAGGTTATGGGTTTGAATCCCGACATCGGCAGTTTGTCAATTATAAAAAAAAAGGGGGCGGTTGATTGACTAAACTGTCGGCGTATGGACAAGAACGAAATAACCGGCTTGAGAAGGTTTTCTGCAGTTTCATTTACGAACTCCAGATGAATATCGGCATAGTTCCTATCATAGTCGGCTGCAGCCGCATATCTAACCAATTCATAGTCTATACACAAAAATTCCTTCCACTGCACTCACATCCTTAGGCATCACAATGGACCTTATGGTCGAGGTGTAGCCCGTCCAGGGTAGCCTCTACTATCTATCTATCTATCTATGAAATGCTATAAATGTAAAAATATAGATTATAAATAATTGAATATTTACCAATTGAATAAATTTTAAAATCCCTGGTGTGGTTTTCATATATCCTGTATTTAATAACAGTGCTGATGTTGTCGTTGTTGTTGTGGTCCTGGTGACTGTAATTGAATGTGACATTTTGGTGCTTTTTGTTCAGTTGTTTCACACTACTGTAAAATAATTAGACAGTATTAGTACTATAATCCAAACTGCATACGAAAAAGCATACGAACTAAACAATAGCTAAACAGATTCAAAATGTTTATATAGTATAGGGTTTATTATAATCGGTCATTATTATTAATATCATAGGCCGAGTTTAAGGGGATTATGGCCTTCGTACTTACTACACCTTAATTTAGACGGATTTTTTAGGTACCATAACTTTTGAACGAAAAGAGCTACAGTGGTGAGTTTTCGAATATAGAAACTTTACGGAATTAAAAGAAACGGTTTTTTCAATCATCGTTTACGAATTAACCGTTATATTTATTAATTATTATTTTCTATTTATGAAATAATCCTTACTACATGTTTTCTATAGGACCGAATAACCGCATGTGAATATGAAATATGAAATCATTTAGAAACCAAAATACCGCATACTTAACTAACTCGGCTTAAATACAAAACTTGAAGTAATAAAGGCCGAAAAATCTCCTTAATCGAATTATAAATGACTAAAACAATTCTGGTGTGATCAATCACACCTCAAAATATGATGTCCTCAATCATTTTGTACCTCAGAGCACATTCTAGAATCGATCGATTGGACGGTGAACAAGATATTTTCAAAAAAAACTTTTACTCATAAAAATTATTTAATAAATAATTTGAAAAAAATCTTTATTGAAAACTGAATTTTTTTTAAAGGTTGTACAACGATGACCACAAGTAAAACGGTTGCTGCACGCGAACTAAGGGTTAGAGTTAGGAACTTAAAGTTAGGAAAAAGGCATAGGGTGTGGTGAACAAGGCACAGGACCAAGTTGCTAGCACGATATAAAAATTAATATTATTGATAATAATAACGTTAATTGACGACTGTTTATCGTTATTTGTTTTTGACTACCTTCGCGATAAGAAAGTTATAATTTATCTAAAGCTAATAATAATAATGATAATAATAATAATAATAATTATTATTATAATAAAATCATTTTTAGTCGTTTCATTTTCCTATGCATTACTAAAATTAATTATTTATTGTTTTATTACCGTTTTTTACTATAATATAAAAAAAATATGAGGTTTTATTTAATACAAACTCAATAAAATATGATCGGGTATTTAGAAGTATCGTACCACTGGAAGAAGTTAGACCCAATTTTGCAGTTTGAATTAGATCAAATAATATTGACGTTAATTCGCTTCGATTGGTACTCCGATTAAGTCCTTATCATTTTTGTTCGTGAGATTTTGTACAGGAAAAATGCCCCCGACTACACACACACACACACACACACATAAATCCTTTTTTACAAAAATGCTGGCCAGTGGTAACCTCGAAAAATGAAAATATGATGTAAATTTTATTTCGATTTTCGTACTCTTAAAATAACTTTAAAGTGAAAATAACAACTATCTAGATTAATTGCTTAAATGCCCGGTAAGAGTAATGCAGTACAGATGCGTTTGTCAGCTTAAACCGGTCAACTTATGAAAAAAGTTACAGACGGGTATGGTTGAGTAGTGCCTTTTTTAAATGAAGGAGAACAGTGTGAATAAACCGTCTACCTTTCCCAATACTTAAAGCAGAATTGAAACGGATCCTCTATAAGGATTTTTTGAAACCCAGCCAACGCCAGGTACTTCAGCTATTATATTAATAAACATGATCTCGCAGATTTTTTTGGTGACATCATTGTTGGCAAAATGTAGTAAGTTTTTTAATTTGTGGTCTAAATTTAGATTCCTTATTCCGTTTTTGGTGTTTTTACTTATATATTAACAAAACACAAGCCTTTGTAGTTGAGGAAAAATCGATTGAATAGTTTCAAACTGAATTTTTGATGGTAGCCATAATTTACCATTAATTCGATTAAACGGTATAAACGGTACTTCAAGATTTTTTTCTAATTATTTACTAAATAATTTTTATGAGTAAAAGTTTTTTTTGAAAATATCGTGTTCACCGTCCAATCGATCGATTCTAGAATGTGCTCTGAGGTACAAAATGATTGAGGACATCATATTTTGAGGTGTGATTGATCACACCAGAATTGTTTTAGTCATTTATAAATTACAGTTTATGTAAATAAGTATTTACTACTAACATGTCTCACTATAATCTCACGTCATTCGATGTAGTTATGAGTCACTGACCATAACACTGAGAGTCAACAATTTGAATTGGTACATTATTAAATTTAAATACTTGAAAGAGAATAGTTTATGTTAATAATATTCAATCTCGTTTTACCTTGATATTCTGATTTTGGAATCTGGAATTGTGTCACGAATTTGATAATATGACTTTTTAATACAGATTAATATATCTTATATCTATTTATATACTTCAATAGAATTTTTTTTAGAATATAGAGTGTATGTTAAACACAAGCAGATGACTTCAAAAATAATTATCTGGGCGTTTTTATGAAGATTCGCTTCCTTAAAGATTTTTCAAATATTGATTCGTTTGTGTCAGCTCATACCGCAATAAATAAATAAAGTTGTTCAGAAAATACTATAAATTTTTTTAGATATTTATAAATCATCATATATGACCACACCTATTTAATTTTTTATTTCCAATTATACCGATACCGAACGAATAGTTCGGGATGGCTAAATACCAATCTGAATTTATTTATTTTATCCAAAATGAGATTTTTTCCATTTATTTTTTGAGAGAAGATCCATTATTTTTAAATAACTTTGATGGCTTTTAGACATTCGATTGTTTCGAGTGGTTGAGCTCTTAAAGGTGCTCTGCTCGGAACTAGGAGGTTGCTGGTTCGATTCCCAACGGTGGCAGTTTATGTGGTTTTCTGCAGTTTTCTTTTACAAACAGCAGATTAATATCGACATAGTTCTTATGAAAATCGGCTGCAGTCGCACCACCACCAATTCCTAGTCTATATACAAATTCCTTGTCTATTAAGGGTCGGTAAAAAAGGTCTACTTGCCAGGCTTCGACCTTCCCTCCGCTACTACTAGACATTTAACAAATTACATGTTGCGTATGCAATCAAATAAGTTTACAGGCAAGATATTAAAAAAATTAAACATTTTTTTTAAAGTCAAGTTGTTGCATATAATCTTGCCTGAGTCAAAATCTGGTCATCGAATATGCGCCCAATGACTTTTTTGATCGGGTCTTGATAAGCTATAAAAATAAAATCATGTTAACTGAGGGACAAGGTACTATCATTTTGTGCGGTGTCCTACCATTTTTAATTGCATCCTACCATTTTTAACTCTTTATATTTTTTTTCTAAAATGCATAGAAAAGAAGAACTTCAAGCAAAAATTTTGCTAAGCATATCTGTAAAAATTGTAGTACCTAAATGGTACAGTATTGTACAGAAATTTGCCATTCCTTTAAAAATTAGTAACCTTGAAAACTTAAGATAACCTACTCTTGTAAATATCCTAAATAACCTAATTTTTCTAATGTCAAAATCGAATGCCACCTTGTATCGATGCCAATGTACATTTTTCATAGCAATTTTATCAATCTTTATCTCGGCTGGTCAACTCATTCAAAAAACAAAACTTTAAATAGAAAGTATCTATGTTTCATAAAATGCACAATCAATTTTTAACATTTCTCCCCTTCTTTAAATTACAGTCAGTAACGATAATAATGTTATCGAATAATAATAACTAACTAGTAAAAATAATACCAAAGTACAGTAACCTTTGTGTACGTTTTTTGACTTTTGATTCCCCATTATGTTAAAAGTTAGATAACATTTTGAAAATATCTCAATATAAACAATTTCTGTTTATTGTTATTGTGATAAAATATTTTTAAATATAATGTGTGTTAATAATATCCTTTTCTACTTTATGTGAGCGTCTATTATACGACTCTATTGGGTTTTTGTGGGTTTTAAGACCGCAGCGGTGCGCGGTGGAAAATCCTTCACAGATGTAAACAAGATTATTTAACGTGCTGTGTAATAGAGTTTACGTAGTGTTTCACGAGGCACGAGGCGAGGCGAGGTTTTGGTACCACCTCGCCTCGCCTCGCTTTTTTAAATATCAACCTCGCCTCGGCCGAGACAGAATGTTGGCTAGCCTCGCCTCGCCTCGGTTGGGTCAGCTATCAACCTCGTCGTGAGGTAAAATTTTTACTAACTTTGACTTATTTTGCATGAATGTACATAATATGGTAAAAAAACTTATATATATATGTATATAAATTTTAGAGACGATGACTTTCGACATCTACTAGGTAGGATCGCTGGACATTTGAAAAATATTTGCCAAATAATCTATCTATTGCTTCATGTATCACTATATTATTTTTTTTTTAAATTTACTTTTAGTAAATTTGCCTCGGCCGAGGCAAATTCCACGCCTCGGTCGAGTTGAGGTTTTTGGGACAATATACCTCGCCTCGCCTCGGTTAGTAACGAGGATTAAAATTTTGAACCTCGCCTCGCCTCGTGCCTCGTAACCGAGGGCCGAGGCGAGGCGAGGTTACCTCGTAGTCTCAGTGAAACACTAAGTTTACGACGTTTTTAGACTTTTCAGTTAAAATTTCAAGAAGTTATAAATCATTTTTTGCTTAATATTTATATTTTTGATTTAATACTTACCCTTAGTTTAAATATTTTACTAAAATCTTATATACGTCCTTTAAAATATGTTTTTAATTTTACTTTTCCTGAACATTTTGGAAATGTATGAAATCTAATATCATAATTTATTCTTTTTGAAGATTTATAGTTCGTATAATGAAAAATGGACAATTCATATACAAGTAAATATGTTTTATTTGTTTCTTTACATTCTCCAATGGTCCCTTTTTTTAACGCTAGATCGAGTCTCTCTTTGCTGGAATTTCGAATACTACTTACAAATAAAAAAATTTACGATTTACAGAAAAAATTTACACACAGAAGGTCCACAACTTCTCCGCCGAGATTGCTCCCAGGATTGATGGATCCAAGGTGTTGGACTCAAACAATCTATATCTCCCTACAGGCCCTACAAGTGGGATCATCAGAGATCTCCATGTTATGAAGGAGCGGTAATTCAATCGACAGTGTCCTGTCAAGAGCCCCACCACCCTTCTCAACTGTATTCTATTGAACCTCAACCGAGCACAGTCAAATTGCCTGGCTGTGCTTCTGCACAACTTGGCCTATCGAATGCCCTGCGTAAAGTCCCAGTAATCGAGATGAGCCTGTCGCAGCTACTCCTTGATTCGGTAAATTACGGAGCATCTTGCTATGGGAATGATAGGCTCAGGTGAAAGTGGCGCTTGAGATGACCCCTCTCGTGCCAACAAGTCCGCTACTTCGTTCCCCTTAACGCCAGAGTGACCTGGTACCCAGATCAGTCTGACTGTGTTAGTCAGTGCAACTCTTGCTGTTTAATATGGTTTATTAAATTTATAATAATCAACGTATTTTGCATATTATAAATTCAATGTCATGTTTTTATAATAGTCCATTTGTGGGCGACTCTAAATTACTGATAAAATAATAACATTTTTATTAATCGATTGGAGGTAGAGAAATCACAATAAAAAAGTTTATAAAATATTAAATAATCAAAGTATATTAATTGATAATACAGTCGATATGAATACAGACCATAGTCTACATAGTCTATAGATGTTGAGTGGTTGTACAAATTTTCAAATTTTTAAAGACTTAAATAGCTTACATATTCAAAAATATTTAAAAAAAGTTCCGATACATATCCATGGTAACCAAATATTCCCTAAATACTTTAATTTATCCCTAAATTATTCAAGTAATCAATGCACAAAATTTAACAAAAATAGATTTATTTTAGAGAAAGTCTGTTAAAAGTAAAAAATCATTTTATTATAGTTTCACTTTAGCTGGAGCGATTTCGAGTTAAAATTTAAATGCTTTAGTGCTTTCGTTCTCGAGATATTATTATGTTCGTAGCTTAGAACAGAGGTCAATAAACTTTTTGAGAATCCGAACTGAAATTTATTGAGAAATGAGAGGGGATTTATAATATCATTCTTATTAAAATCATATCAGAGCAGTTATTAATATTTCTAAATAGAACTTATAATGATAGAATTATAGACTTATAGAATTTAATTTTTTTTTCAACAAATGAAAATTTTTGAGTTGTGGATTACACACAAATATTAAAATTTATTGCCACCTTCCTCTAAACCACCCTTTTTCCTTGTCCGGTTTTGCCTATTAAAGAACTAGCCTTTTAAATATCAAATGCACCTCACATACCAAATTTCATTTTGATCGGATTTAAACTGCTCATTAAGTGGCTACAACGCTAATAATAATTCGTTTTAAAGAAAAAGAAATTTTAGTCTTCGAATTTTTCTCCTATATCTTACCGTTTTCGAGGTAAAAATTGTCGGGTGGGAAGGGAGGTAAATTTAGGGTTTTCAACCTTTTCTGGGTGGTTTCAAGTACATAAATATATTTTGTTTGAATAGTTTCGGATGCTCATGCGCTGATTACTAATTTGCATACTTGCAAAAAGGTAATTTCTATTTGTATAAAGAGATAATTTCCATACCACGTTGTAGAGATTCAGGGAGAAGGTCATGAGGGTCACGACCCTCCCCTCAAAATAAACCTATTATAATTTCATCTATATTATAATTTCTTTTTTAATTATAATTTAATTGCTTCTTACTCAAATCTTACATTGAGATAATTACATGGTGGAAATTAAATCTAGAGTGTTTTATTACAACTGAAAAAATGATGCTATTGTTTAATCAATCTTTATCAATTCATGAGTAACAAATATTTTCCAATTGGTTATTGATAATCATGGTTGATTTGATATAAGTTTCATTAATTATTCAAAATAATTTTCAACAATATTTTTTTTAAATTAAGAATAAAAATAACTATCTGAAGAAAATTAATTCAATTATCAATTGAATAAAATTATCTTTAGCAATTATTCGAATATTAATATCTTAAAATTCTTTATAAACTTTTGTTTTCATTATATTTATTTACTTTTTAAACTCAAATATATACTACTTTATTTCCAGTTGTAAAAATTGGCCATTCAAATATTTAATTAGTTTAAAAACCCTAGTTTTCTTTAATTCTAATTCTTAATTTGAAAGTTTTTCAAGAATAATGATAAAACTCTTTTCCCAATATTAATATTATTTTCTAGTGCTTTAGTAATTGAGATAATACGAATTTCATAGACGAAAATTTTTTTAATGGATAATCACAATTTTTAGGAAAATACGATTTTTTTAGTCTGTGACCCCCCCTCATTTTAACTCTAGATCCACGCCTGATATGGGCAAAATCGGAGCGTGCATCCCCGCCATGGGATAAAATATCTTAAGGGGATTAAAAGCGTAAGAAATAGAAGAAAAGCTTACAAACCAAAAATATTCCTTTTTTTAAAATAAACAGCTTTTGTTAGAAACTAATTGTTGATTTTATATATTAAACGGTAATAATATGCCTGTCTCTTGTTCTCTTTACAAATAAATATATATCTAAACTTATTATCATTTACTGTTATCACATATATGTTTTATATCTCAATGACTAGTCTTCGGGATTACATCCTGTATATGTAAGTAATTATAATGCAAGGCTACGATCATTTGTATACGCCTAAGTAACGTTATGAATTAATTAGTGAATAAATTTTTGATATATACTTATTTTGATACATAAATTATTTATTTTTTTATATTAAATGATACATATTTATTTTGAAAGCCACTTATGCGCCACCCTATATATAGAGCATTATAGATTTGTGTTATTAATAGTTTACCACTTAAGGTAGAACCAGCAGCACTGTCTTCTATAATCAGGACAAAAAACCGGTTTGCATTTATTATAAAAAAATATATATACACACATACACAACACATAGATATATTCCCTATTCATGTATAGAAATTAATGTAATTTTGAAATAAAAAATAATTTTAAACTTTTATTCGTAAACAAAACGGTAAAATGCGATTTAAAAAAAAAATTATTTAATAAATATATATCTTTACTATCCTTTTTTTAAAACCGTCGAGTATTTTGTTTAATACAACAGATAATAGTTGAGCGGGCATAAAGTTTTACATGCTTCTAGTGAGAGAGAATGAGAGAGAATGATTACTTTGTTATTAATTATCTCGCGTTTTAAACGTCAAAAATTCTGAAACTTAGGGATTAAATACAAAACGTTATTTTTAGCCTGTGAAAAAAAATGAGCAAAATCTGTCGAAAACTGGTTTCATGCTGGAACATCCTTAAATGGCATATAGAAGCGTACTTATCTACATATTTAAAAACCGATAAATGAGTGCAATGTTGTAAGCATAGCAAGAGATAAGAAAAAAGGTCAAAAGTTATTTTTTTACTTTAAAACGTTTTTAAATAACTGATAAATAACTTTTTATAAGGAAATGGTATAAAAACTGTTTATTGTTATTCAAATATGTAAAAAAAATTTATTTTTAGATTTCATTCACTAAGCGGATCAATTGTCAAGTCATATTATATCAAACTATCTTTTAATTCTGACCCGACATCATCTCTGATTCCATTCTTTTGAAGTAATTGTTAAATTTTTTAAAAATATGCCGCAAATGAGTTTATTTTATAAATAAATTTCAAAACCTAAATGCACGGACCCAATCCTATTATTAGAAGGGGGTACACAATTTTAGATAGAGGTTGAATTCAATTAATAATCTGACTAAATATCAAAAACTTTCTAAATATCAAAGATAAAAAGTTTCCCCACTCTTGAACGTTCTTAATATTTACGATTTTAATGTTCGAATACTGAATTTTAGAAGTATCACCATGGTTAACTGATTTTATTATGATTATTATATAAAACAAATGTTTGAGATTTTTGTAATTTTAGTCAAAATATTTATTTTGACTATAGTTTCGGAAACACAGTTTCATATTAAATATTGATATGAAAAAATTAGCTTATCCACCACGTATCAAACCCTGGACGTCTAGATTTCTAGCCCAGTGTGCTACCGCTACACCACACATTAATCAGGATCTGTGGTTTAGCAAATGCACACTGGGCCAGAAATCGATAGATCCAGGGTTGGATAACTGATGGGTGGGTTAATTTTTTCATATCAATATTTTATTAAAAATTCAATGACATGTTTGTCTATAAAGTATCTGCTAGTTATTTCATACTATGTCTTCGCAATCTTAATGGAAATTGACATTAGTACAGTTTCATACAGTCAAAATAAAAATATTATAACGAAAATTTTAAATATTTGTTATATTTAATACTTATAATGGATTTTCGTCAAGTGACGAACCATTCAATACAAAATTCATTATGATTCTTTTCCCAAGAAAATTAGGTTTACTTAATTTGGCGAATTTTTACTATCTAGAGCACGGTAGTGCGTAAGGCCGAGTTATTCTATTATCCAAGACGATGTGGCTTTTTTTCTACATAATAGTCAATAAAAAATATACTATGGCTTAAAACAATACGATTGAGCTAAATTTTCCCCAGTAAAAGTTGCACCGCTTGGATGCTGTACGCCCATGAAGTTGCAGTTTTGAAATCTTTTTTTTTTTTAAATAAAATTAGAACGGATTGCGCGATTTTAATAAAATTTGGTATAGTGATACTGTTTTATCATACATAACAAGCCATATGAAATTTTGGTCATACCAATTCATAGACGTAGAACGTGGAGATTTTGATAATTCAACCCCCATCAAATTTCTACGCTCATGGAAACAAACGATTTTAGGTACGAAATTTAGATGAAGTATGTTATTTACTATAAAAAAAAAAGAAACTCTATATAAAAGTCGATTACTCTTACGGTTTACTCAAAATTTGGAATTTTAATCATTGGCCGCAATTTCGACACAAAGATTAAACTACGAAGCAATTATTTGCAATATATTCCAGGTATTTTTTAGATACAAATAGCACTCATATGGGTTTTTCATATGGGTCGTTCTGTATGATAAAACAGTAACACTATACCAAATTTTATTAAAACCGTGCAATCCGTGCAAGTAAATAAGTAAATATACAAGGTATAGTAAGTTTAGTCCCGACTTTGTAACGCTTGAAAATCTTAATCCTTAACAAATATGTTTCACAAAGGTATTCATAAAATGGCCTTCTTCGGCCATTTTCGACCGTCCGTCTGCCTGTTGTCCGTGAACACGATAACTCAAAAACGAAAAGAGATAACGCGCTGAAATTTTGTATGTGTATTCTATAGCAAAAAAGTAAGGTCAAGCTCGTTAAACCGGAAAAATTTGAACGTGTATCTATCCCGCCGCCCCTCGACAGATTGAAAATTATAAATCTTTGAAAACGTGAGGGTTAGAAAATGTAATCACAAAAAATTAATTAATTATTTTTAAAATAAACAACTTTTATTTGAAATTTTTTTTCATAAATTTAAAATTTTTCTCATAATTTGTGATTTGAAATGTTCCTCCGAAAGCGAATTGTTAAAAATTCAATCACTGCAGTATATACTGAATATTCAAACAATTAACCAGTTAGTTGTTACATTACTTGTTTTTTTTATCGTCTTGTTTTAAGCCATAGTGTATACTGTATGTGGTAAAGGGTTGCAACATACCCCGACTGATAATTGGTGAATATTACCACAAAATATGATGAGAGTTATCTATTTATCAAGCCAACTATATTTGTTGATATTTGATTTCCTGTTTCATGTGCTTGAATTTGCGTTAATTGTTTAGTATTTCATGAGTGTATTTTATTTGTTTTCTGATTGAATTATTACAAAAATTATTTGTTTAATCAGTCAGAGTGGCAAGCATTATCTATTTATTTACAGTACAATGATAATTAACAGCAGTGTGTTAATTAAAAATTTAGGAATAGGGAATATGCATGAACATTTTTTTTCACTTGAATTGAAGCATGTTTACTTGACAAATATCAAGGTAAAATTACTTTTTAAATAACTTTAAAAATAAGCGAGATATGAATGATTGAAATTCCCGTTTAGACAAAGATAGCCCTCTTGATATGTTATGTGACGTCATATTACACTTTCACCATTTAAAATACACGCAAAACTCCGTTTTTAGTATTTTTGCAAGAAAGAGACAGTTAATAATCTTTAAAAGCTTAAAGCTTCCTTGATATTTGTCGGATTTTAATTTCGTTTTTAAATATTATTACAGTATTAACAGTATTTTCATAATCTGAAAATAAATGTGAAAAAAAATTTTCATGCATATTCCCTATTATACACTACTTTGATCACAATAGTACATCAATATTAAAATTTTAACAAGTGAGAATAAATCGTGTATACTGAATTTATGAAAAAAAATTACAAACTAAAGTTGTTTATTTATAAAAAAGGATCATCTTTGTCTTTAAATTTTTGTTCTATCTTTTACGGTTTCAAACATAGGCAGTTTTGCCCATTTTGCCCAAACATAGTCTTATTTTCCCACCCTCGAACTTTTTAGCTATCGAACACATATAGGAAATTTCAGCTCGCTATCTGTTTTCGTGTTTACGGATGGACGGACAACTTTGTGAAAATGGACCAATTAGGTTATTTTATGAACACCAATACCAAAATTTTTTTTTCTACGATCAATATTTTCCACCGTTACAAATTCGGAACTAAACTTTATGTACCCTGGTATATAACATATATACCGGGTATAAAAATCTTTTTGAAATATGATTGACGTTTATACGATACTTCAATGAACTTGAGATAGAGCGAAAGACAGAGAATAAAGCACAGAGAACATTACGAAAATTGCATAGTCTGATGTACATCGTGCTCAGTCATGTAACATAAGCTATTAAATAAAGGTTTTCAATTATTTACTATTTATAATCTCATTGATCACAATTGTAAATCATTACAAATCGATGAGAAATAGAGTATAAAAATCGTCAAAATTAAAGAAAAATTTATTTTCACCGATTTCGATAAGAGCTACTTTTTAATCAAAAATAGACCCAGCGAAAATGATGGCGTTGATTAAAATATGATACGATTAACGGTTTTCATGATGTCAGACCCATAGTGCTAAAATTTAAAACTGTATGAATTGAGAAGGGAAAATTTTGAAATGTGTTGGTCAGACATGAAGAAATGGCTAAATTAGGCCATTTTATGAACACCTATTCCAAACTAAAACCAAATTATGTCTACGATGAATATTTTCAAGCGTTACAAGTCGGGACTAAACTTGTATATTTACCAAATATAAAATTTATATATCCCATATGTTATTCTGTAATGTTCTAGATTAAGATGTCAAACTTAAGACTTTAGATAGATTTCAAAAATACTTTAGACATGTTTTGCCCCTTCCCCCTTTCACTCTGTTCCTGTGTATAACCACGAAATCCGTGGAAAACTAGCATTTACTTGAGAATATAGTCTAAGGATAAGAGAATATAGTATAGTATAAGTATAAATATAACATAGTATATAGTATAAGATCTTTTTATATCCGATATATGTACACTCCCGTTCAAAAAAATGAACAGACCTGAAATGTTAATTTGCTTACATTTCATAAAACTCCACACTTTTGCAACTCTCTGTATATTATTTATTTATAAACAAAGATAAGTAGTAAATTTTTTAAATGTGAAAAAAGAAATGGAAGTTTTATATTTTTTATTAATGTAAACAAATTTACATTTACTACAAGAATAATCAAAATTGTGAGAGACTGATTCGGTTCAGATCTGTTCAATTTTATTGAACGGGAGTGTACATAAGGTATATTATGTTTAGTTCCGACTTTGTAACGCTTGAAAATATTGATCGCAGACATAAATGATTGACATGGGTGTTCATAAAATGGCCTAATTCGGCCATTTCCACATACCCACCCGTCCGTCTGTTCGTAAACACGATAACTCAAAAACAAAAAGAGATAACGAGCTGAAATTTAAGGTCAAGTTCGTGAATCAGACCATGTTTGTGCAAAATAAGCGAAACTGCCTATTTTTGAAACTGTAAGAGATAGAACATTTTTCAAACATTTAGTAAATACTGGGTAATTGAGCAATTAACTCAGTTAGCTGTTATTTTAACTTGTTAAATTTGAAATCAATTTGAAAAAAAATTATAGTAAGGCGATCAATTAGGAAAGAATAACAATTGACAGAATCAACAGATCATCTTGAATTTTATCTAAAAGGACTTTTTTAATAAAAATAATAAAAATTAAAATGAAAACAAGAGAAATATAATTCCATAATCACAAAAATTGTATAAATATTAAATGACCTCAAAAAAATAAATAATTCAAATATTCTTTCAAATAAATAATAATAATAATTTTTTGTTTTCCCAAAATTATAAAATAAATTTGAATGTGTTGAAATCACCCAATTTCTATTTTTAAAGTATGATTTAAAATGTGAATATTTTTTTTTTTTAGAAACATTAATTTCAGAATTTATGTCAAACATATGAAAATTTATTCATGAAAACATAAACAATTAATAATCTATATATAAATGACCTAATAATAAAAGCCATAGAATTTGTTTTCAAAATATATTTAAATTCCCGCCAAAAATCCACACCATTTTTTGTGTGTGTTGACAACAATTACAAAAATAGCAAAAAAATATATCACAGATACGTACCAATATAAAATAATCCTAAAATCCACAATAAAATAAACACTCTTTAAAAATGAATTTTAAATGAAACTTTTCATTGAATGCTGACTCGATGAGGAACAATAATGTACTGACACTTTATAAGTACAGATTTTGAAAAGTACATATTATTACGGCGCCGATAAAATATTAAATGACGCGCGTTACTGTTAGTTGCTGCACCTTCTTTCTTCTTAGATATATAATTTTTATCAAACCTAAATTATATTGTTTGTACAATCGCATTCAATTTGTGCTCTTCTTATAATAATTCAAAATTGTTTTAACGTATTGTTTTACTCGTGTGCAGTAGTACGTATTGTTTGTTATGTTTTTCATTTCAACAGTAGTGGGTGTTTGATTATATTCATAGACTTATGTGTATTGTTGTATTATTTTAACATATTTATTACAATATGGGATTTAAGTTAAGGAGATCCTAGTACCACCTTAATATAAACAATGTCAAAAAAAAATTCTTAATGATTATTTTTTAAGCATATAAAAAATAAATATGAAATTAATTAATAATATTTCAGTTCAAAATTTTTTTAAATTTGATCATTAAAAAATTATTATTTAATTGACTAATAAAAATTGTGGTGACTATTAAATTGTTGATATATGTTTGACAAACATAACCTAAAAAGTCGGTTTATGTATTAATAAATTTGATATTTTTTAATTTGTAAAAAAATCTCATTTATTGAATTTCTCTTTACCTAACAATTGGATTTCTTTCAACCAATAATATCTGTTATATTTATATTTTTAGCGTAAACTAATAACATCTGATACTATTTAAAAAAGCGCGGTCACTTATGCGCCGGAAGTAACCCATTATCCGGATGATATTTTGCAAGAAAAATATCAAATATCTTTGTAATTAGTTCGGGAACCACCTTTTTTTATTGTTTTAATCGAAAGCTTATTTATTTTTTTATTATATATAATTATAAAAAAAATTTATCTAAGGAGCCGTCATAAAGTATGTACTAAATTTTGTCCACAATTTAACCCACCCTTCTCTCATGTAGACCGTGGCTCAAACCATGATTCAAACTACATAATATGTTATATCATACATTTATCATAAAATTTCGAGTGAAATTATTACGCACGTTATTTGAAAATAAATGTATTTTTTCCCCCAAGGTAGCCTAGACCTAGATTCACATATCCAATACGGTTTCACTTCAAATAAAAATTTTTTTTTGTGAAGTCGATAAAAATTGTTTTCCAGTGAGCAAACGTGTTAGGCAAGCGTTTCTACTCATGTGCCATAGTGATTATGCTTCAAATATAAAAGTGTACTTAAGTTACACATTTGCTGTTAAACAATATGTAAAGGCTGCAACGTAGTCGAATCTAACATAAGATATTGTTTTCGAGTATTTACATTTTCGAAAAAACACTACAGTGCCATTGGCCTCTATGTACTATGGGTCACAGAAGTCGTGTCCATTTTTTCAAAATTGTATGGTCATTTTATTAATTCGGTTTTCGGGGAAAATGACTATACAGTTTTGAAAAAAGGACACTTTTTGGTTCATTAGTACAGTAAGTTAATAGTCTAGTCAACAAGTTAAAAAACGTGTTAATTTTTGCTATTGCGAGTTAAATTACGTGCGATAGCTCGTTGAACTCGTTATGACGTCTAGAAAAGTTAAAAAATTTCAAACCCGCACATAAACAATTGCAAAAGTTATAAACAACTAAAGATTCCAAAGATAAGGGGTTTACTTTTTTGAAAATTACTCAAAAACTATTGGTAGTAGAGGAATTTTACAAACAAATTCTTGAAGAAGAGAACAACTTATGGAACAATGTTAAATTGATCTGGGTGCCGGGTCACAGTGATTTCGAAGGAAACGAAAAAGCAGATACCTTAGCATAGAAGGGAGTCGGAATGCCCTTCATAGGTCCAGAGCCTATTTTAGGAATTCCAAGGACTGCATGTAAACAGGTGATCAATGAGTGGTCAAATGCTAAACACCGCGATCACTGAGAAAAAGTACCGCGGCAAGAGCTTGGGAAGGTACTGCTTCAGAGTGCAACAAGGAGGCTATCTTTCGATGCACTGAGGCTGCACAGGATGCAACTGCGGAGGGTTACCGAATTCATTACCGGGCGTTATCTCCTGCTGAAACATCTGCACACAATGGGACTCCATAATGGGTCCATTATGTGCAGATTGTGGGGCGAGAAGGAAGAAACATCCAGCCATATAATCTTTGACTGCAAACGTCTAGGTTACAGCAGATACAGGATATTCGGTGCATCTCACCCCGTATATATGAATCTTCGGGTGGATCTGATAAGCAAGCTCCAGACTATTGCCAACATATGGGAGAAGCGAATCTCATCATACTGAAGTAGAAGGGGCAGCACAATGGGCCATAAGGTCGAAGTGCAATGGTTTTTACCCCTATACAAATCAATCAATCAAATAAAGAAGAGAAAATTTCCGAAAAAAAATATGGTCTCCCGGAACTTGACCTCTTTTGTTAATACATTTTATTTAATAGGTCTGAAGGGGTAAATAGAATTGAATTTGTAGAAAATTATACTCTAAAATCGTATTATTCATGATGGTAAAAATTGATTGCAAATTAATTAAATATTGTTTCCATACGGATCATTTATATTATATCCTTTATTAAAAAATTAATAAAATGAATTATATTTTGCCAACAAAAATATCTATAAAATAAAAATAAATTGTTTTTTATTTACGAATATCATCTAAAATGTTTCTGAATAATAATAAATGAAATACATGTACATTTTATTAAAAACAATACAACATAATTAATATTTAAAACATAAAATAAGTATTATAAAAAATAAAAATATTTCGTTTTCATAAATTAATATTTTTAACAAATAATAATTTTTTTTTTTTGTAATTTGTAATAAATTAATGAGTTTTAACTTTTACTGTTTCATGAAATAAAAAAAATTTTAGAAATGCAAAATAGAACCAACTTCAAAAAAATGCGCCTTAAAGTAAAAAAAAAAATTTCAAAATGAAACACTACCATCAATAGTTTCCTTTTCGATACCAATCTTTATGAAATTGAATCTTTAATTTTCATTTCATCATTTTTATGAAATCGGATCTATTTTATACTATATATTCTATTTGTTTTCTATTTTCACTATTTGCTTATATAAATTTTGTATATCCTTATTCGTATGATTATTCCCATCGCCTCCACCAACCGTGATTATAAGGCAGTATCTTCAAGTCCATGATTACACCAAATTTATGCGGGATCATTTTACGAGTATATATTCTTTCAAATAAACAAAAATCGAAACTGTAAAAATCAGTGAATATTTGCCAGAGCTTTGCGCGAATATATGTGAAAGAATAGAAACAGTTCTGCCTTTGTTTTTGAAGTCGGTAAAAAAATTCTTAACATCAAGAATTTAAGCCGAGTAACTTTTACAAAGAGTAATCTGATTATCAACTCGGTGTACTTATGTATATACCGGTGCCTCAAGATGAGGCTTTCGTGTGGTTGATTTTTGACATATTAGCTTAGAAAGAGCCATGATGACCTATAAATGACAAGCATGACGGTTTTATGATCCACACGTTAGAGTCTACCATTCAAAATAGTACCACAATAGTAATTTTTATTGTTGACAGTACCACACGTTGAACTTTAGATAATAGGCCAATGTTTTTGACAGTAGCAGTTGAAATGAACCCTTCGGGATATAAAATAACTCTTGATGAGTCGCAAAATTTCATGTCGCATTTATCAATATCCAAGTTATTTTGGCAAAATCTCTCATGGCTGTCACGTTTTTGTAAAAAATAATGTGGAAAAAAGTCTGTAAGTTATTTTTACCGCCGTTTTATCATAGTCGTATTCAAAATATTCTCGATAGACCACTACATCCCTGTTGTTTCAAGTTTCCCGTAAAAAAGAAAGATGCAAAAACAAAATTGCATTAGTAAAAATTCATTCTTTATCTTTTCACTGGCATGGTATATTGCTATTTCAGCCATATATTACGAAAATATTATTGGTTTCTAGTATTTTATTGAATACATTTTTTTACAATACATAAATTTATTTTGTAATTGACTTTACGTAATCAAATGGGACTTAACACGGAAAGGTTGATACATTTCAAAATAGTTATACACCCGAAATAAATTAATTGTCACTGCCAACACTACATCGTCCTTCAATTAGATCTTCAGCAAAATAAAAACCCAACATCCTTCACAGTTTATAAAACTCTTTAATTTTCATTTACACAAGTTTTTATTTTAGGCTAATCAGATTTAGACTATAAATGATCTTTGATCATCAATGGTAAAGTGTATAGTATAATGTTAATTCTATTAACAGCAAGAATAACATTTCTTGGGACATAATCTAATATAATAAAATAGGTTAGATTGTCTCTTGCATAGCTAGTTTCTAGGTATGGCTGTCAGTGCGAGAACCGCTGCGTTGGCGATTCCAATCTAAAGAGACTAAAGATAATGGATCCCGATTACAACTATTGATTATCGTAGATTTCTCAAAAGGATGATCAAACAAATCTTTATATACGATCTTTCCTTTTCATGTTGTTTAAGAAGGGTCATATTTTAAGAGGGGATTACCGTATACATAACACATCCGTACTACAGCCCGGAGTAATAAAAGTCGATAGTGTTTACCGAAATGTCAAAAAATAGTTGATATGATTTAAAATCCGGCAATGCATTGTACGATAAAAAGTGTTCACAGATGAGAAACTACTCGTTATGAAAGCCTACATCTCGCACTCAAAGCATTACAAAGACCTAACTATTTCATATTTCTTCGGAGCTTTATTGCGAAAAAAAATAGTCAGTCAGTTTGTGTAATGTTTATTGTAGAAATCCATCCTTAAATATTTGATACTAACTGCCCCGCACAGACATTGCACTGAAATTGTGTCTAAACTATTGATTGTATAAAAAAAATGTTTTATACAAAAGTTATTTGTTTTTATTATGTAAACATTTTTTTTATATTTAAATTTTTTTTCTCTATCTCGCACCGTTTAAAAGTTAGATTTTTAGTGTAACTGCCTGCCTATGCCATTTGAGAATCGTGTAGCTTTTTCATCAGTGAAAAAATTGTCAGTATCGGATCAGTAGTTCCCAGAGCCCTTCATATTAATATATAGCTTGTATTTTAAAATGGACCCAAACTGGAAACAATGTATAGTGTAACTATCGCTGTCTATATGCAATGTACTATGATATGGCGTACTTTGTTACACTTAAATTGCATTAAAATCGGTGGCGGGGTTGATACGTTCCCACCACAGACATTTGTCCGTAGTCAGTCTTTGCTGGGGACGTATTAGCTCCACTGCCTTTAGAGTGCAGTTTGGATGTAACAAAGTATATTATATCATGGTATACTGTGCATAGACAATGATAGACGTATATTTTAAAATACAAACTGTAGATAAATTTAAAAACTGCCTGCATACAAACGCTAAATATTTTATAGTCTAAACCCAATCTCAAAAACAGTAGTAATACAATTTTTATATCTTTATACAACTATATGTGTAATCTAACAATGTTAGTTTCACATGAAAACTTCTGTTCAGTAAGAATTGATTAGAAAAACTATCGAAAATATACGTTTGAAAATATATAATGATCTAGTTCGATAAATGTTTAATACAAAAGATATTATTAGTTATAATTACAGTTCAGAACTCGTAAAAAAATTACAAAAGTATAAATATTTTGTTTGTAAACATTTAAAAACAAAAACAAAAAAAACACCTTGAATGGGTTTTTTTTTTAATAGAAAAACACAATTAATTTTAAAGCTAGCAATCAATTAATATAAGAAATTAAAAAAATATATATTATTATTAATTTGAACTTAATTAAGTGCATTTTAAAGTGACATAATTATTTCTTTTCTGTATATTTACATATTTCGTATTTTTTTTAATACGTATTAAATTCTATTTTTAAAGAAACATCCGTGGACGGAACATTTGCGAGTGAGTCACATGAATTATTTACTTTTTCTTATTATATTAATTTCATTGCAATAATTATATCAGAAAAATCACCATAAAGAAACTGTTTTAATGTCCAAATTTGTGTTTAATTTTTTTAAATACATGTTTTCCTTTTTTTTTTTTTTTTCCGAATTTGACTAGACAAATAAAAACTAAAAAAATTGTTTTGAATTATTTTGTTCATTAAATTTTCTTTCTAATATAATCAGTACAAAGTAAATAAGTTAAATTCTAATAATTTATTAGAATTTTGTAGTTTTTTGACGTATTGTACAAATTTAATTTGATATTTATTGACCAACGCGATTGTTGTTTTTCCATTCAATATATAATAAATAAGCGCCAAGTGCATATGCCAATGTGTTGAATAAGCCAAATATCTGTAAAAATAAAAAAATATGTTTTAATTTCTTATTTAACCACAAAAAAACTTAAAGTACGTCTTATTGCAATAACTTGTAAGGATTATATATTTTTTTAATATTTTGTGTGTTTACCAATGGTAGTATGAATAGTGGCCGATTTACCGGATAGGCAAGGTAGGCCGCTGTCTAGAGTAGCAAATTTTGATCGTTTACACTAGATATAACACCAGTTGGGTGATCAAAAATAGAATTTTTCAGACCTTAATTAGTGTTTTCCAATGTTGACATTGCATATAGAACGTTTCGCTGCATGGCTGTAATAAATTGCAGTGGTGAGAGATTGTTTTCTTGTTTAAAGCGCATCAAAAATTTTTTTAGATCAACCGTTTGCTTGAATTATTTCGCGTTATGAACTATAGAGGCGGAAATTTTACGTTCAATAGATTGCGATGAGTTAATTCTTTATTTTATTATACCCTTAATACACACATTACCTACACGTTAAAAAACTAGGTGAGTAAAGTTGTAATTTCCTGAGAGCACGTTCAACACAAGCGTCAAGCATGGATGAAGATACGAGACCCGATTTGACGCCCAAGTGTCGACTCCGTTTCTTGGCACCGACGACACGTTTGAGCGTCAGCATGAAAATGTACCTTAAAAGGAGGGGGTCGAAAATTCTGCAGCTGCTTAGGGCGGTAGATTGTCTTAATCCGCCTCTGCGTATGCATATTTTAGGATTAACTGGTGAATCTGAATATTTATCGGAATATGAATTCATTCAATTTTAATCAATAAGTAAATCACTATCGAAAATTCGTTTAGAAATCAAAATTAGATCAACGTAAAATAGACAAACAAAAAAATAACTGTAACTTTTTGCTTAATTTGATTTGATCTACTTTTATTATTGAAAGGAATGACCTGTGATACACATTTACAACTTGGCTCACAATTTTGCTGATTGACCTATCAGTCACCTAGAAAAGTACCTTTATTACATGGAGTATGATTACTATCGTCACTCATGGGGTCGCCAGTCGGTAGTTTAATTTAACTAAACTTTAGATACCCATTATCGTAATAAAACACACCATATTCCGTTCTATTCTTCATGAAATAACAAGCGGTTTAAAATAGTCCTCCCCTTTAACCGTAATTAATATTTATACCGGCGTAGAAAGACTATATAGTTCACAGTACAGTACGGTTTTTTTTAATGATTAGTAACAGGCTAAATTTTGGTCAGTAGCTTCCTTTTGACGACTCGATTTTGCCCAACTTATTTGGACATGTTGGGGGTAGAGGACCTGCCTGTCACACCATCCATTTTGTAGGACACCAGTTTTATTGAAGTCTTTATTACATTATTTCTCAATTTAAGTAACAAATTAACTGTTTTTATAAAACTTTTGCTATCGCTAGTCACTATCATCGAGAATTTAGAAAAAGTTGGGCGTCTCGTCGAAAGGAAGCTACTGACAAAAATTTAGCCTGTTACTAATCATTAAAAAAAACCCTGCTGTACTGTGGAATAATAGCAACGGCATTTTAAATAACACAATAAAAATGATTCTGTTCAACTAGTAAACAATTTTTTAGATATTTGAACATGTTAGGTTTATTTGCAGTTGTTTGTTGTGTCTGGCATGTTAGAACTGAGTTAATTTTTTTATTGTTTGTTTAGTTAAATAATTTTTCAATGAAACAATATATCGTGTGTTTTATTTATAATATCGTTTGTTTACATTGTTTGTATGAAACTTTAAACTTAATTTACTCTTTCTTATCAAACTCAATTTTACTATAATATATAGGTAATGTTTATAGAAAGAATGCTTTTAAATTTTATTTTTAAATGAAAATATCTACCGATTATGTTTTATCAACAGGTAAACAACACCTTACCCAATAAATAGTGTATCTAAAATACAATTATTATTTGTTGTGAATGGATTGTTACTTGGCGAAAATCCATTATAATTTTTTTAATTAAACAAAGTTTTCGTAAAAAATATCATCATGATATATAGACAGATACATCTTGGGGTCTAAAAATTATAGCATTTCGACCGGATGGTCCATTGTGCCCCCCCCCCCTTCTACCTCGATTCTCCCATACGAGACTCGCTTCTCCCATTGTTGGCAATAGCCAGGAGCTTGCTTATCAGGTCTTCCTGAAGGTTCGTATATTCGGGATGAGCGGCACCGAATATCCTGTATCTGCTGTAACCTATAGGTTCGCAGTCAAGGATTTGCACATAATGGACCCGTTATGGAATCCCATTGTGTGAAGATGCTTCCGCAGGGGATGACGCCCGGTAATGAATCCGGTAACCCTCCGCAGTTGCATCCTGTTCAACCTCAGTGCATCGAGCCTCCTTGTTGCACAATAAAGCAGTACCTTCCCGGGCTCCTGCCGCGGTACTTTTTCCCAGTGATCACGGTGTTTAGCATTTGACAACTCGTTGATCACCTGTTTACATGCAGTCCTTGGAATTCCTAAAATAGGTTCTGAGCCAGTGAAGAGTATTCCGACTCCCTTCTTTGCTAAGGTTTCTGCTTTTTCGTTCCCTTCGAAACCACCGGGACCCAGATCAATTTAATATTGCTCCGTTTTGTCAACTCCAGCAGTTCCTCCAGACAATCCTTGACTACCCTTGAGGTGACCTCAGTTCATCATCATTATATATTGTTTAAAGAATGTTTCCAAAATTATAGCCAAAAAAAAAACAACTAACTGAGTTAATTGCAGAGTTAATTGCTCAGTACCCAGAAAGTACCTACTGAGTTTATGAAAAAAAATTTCAAACAGTTAATTTTTAAAAATTTCTTGTCCTTAAAATTTTTTCTTACGGTTTCAATGATGGATATAATTACTGTACTATAGCCACAAAAGTAGCGCATATTTTTCCAAAAAAATTTCGTTGATTTGTACTTCATTTGGATTTTGGGAAAATGTTACGAATAAAAGTTGTACATGTATTGTATATGTATACTTAGTAACTTTTATCCAAAGCATTTTTTTTTTTACAGAATGATTTTTTTCTTAACCTTCAAATCGCTTATAAAATATTGAAAAATGAGCGCTAATTTCGTGGCCATCTGTATAATTATTTGGCAGATAAAACTACGGGTAATTGAATTTAAATTAATGAACTATGTGTAAGTAGGGAGAAAAATATTGTTCAGTACCTATATGAAGGTCATTCGTATATAAACCTACTATTCATAAAATATTGAATGCAGGTAATAACTATAAATATAAATAAACCATCCAATATTTATCTACTTTTCACTTTACATACAACACGGTAAGTTTGCATAATTTTAACCTAGATATCTTATTATCAACAAGTTGTAGGTAATTAATGTGAAAGTTTTCTATTTACAATTCGTATCAAAACAAAAAGGAAATTTATTTATACACAGTTATTTATTTATTACCTGCTATTGGATTATTTTTAATTTTTTTTTTTTTATAAAGTAATTTTTATCAAGAGCCTAATTGTATAGACATGTAGTATCTTAACACACAAATTTTTGTAATCTACAGTAATTAATTACCGAGGTTTAAGCTGAAATTGAGGAATTAAATTTTGTACTTCGTTTCAGAAAACCGATTTCGGTATAATATAATAAAATATACTCCTATTAAATCTTGACCATCATTAACTTAAAAAAAATAAAAACGTATGTTACTTTTGGAAAAGAGATAAAACTTATGGCACTCACCAGGGTATATGTATATATACATATATATATATATATATATATATATATATATATATATATATATATATATATATATATATATATATAAAGTTCGCGCCATTTTTGTATTTGTAAAGATATGAATGTTATTTTTTGACAGTTTTTGTTTTTAATCAATTTAAATGTTTTTCACGAAAGTTTGGAACAAATGTGTTGTATAGTAATCCAGCTCATTAACGAATTTCCAGTCCAATAATTTTTTCGTATTGTTCAATGAAACATAAAACTTATGAGTCCTACTTGTGATCGCACGCTAATTGACGCCAATTGTTTGGAACCAGTAACATTCAAAGAGTTCCAATTCATAAAATAACTTTCATCTATTTAAAGTAGCTATTATTATAGGATATATTATGTAGTGTTTGTTACTGATGTTGATTAGTCAGACCCAAATAATAATTTGAAGAGAATAAATTTGTAAGAATCAAGAAGATATTGGATTTAATTGTTTCCATACGTTTCAAAAATATGAAATATTTTTAATACAATTTGAGTGATAAGAAATGATACTCATAAAAAACACCTACTATATCACGACCCTACCCAAATTTTTTTACTATTACTTTTTTATGTTAAATTCTTTCATCTTAACAAGGACGTCAAAAGAATATAGTTGTGAACACTAAATTAATACTATATTATAAATTTGTTTATCTATCTATTCAAAGAATACCTAATAACAAAAAATTAAGCCCTTTTTTATCTGAATAATTATTGATATCCACGTTTCTGGAAAAGTGCTAATCATCTAGATCTAGATCAAAAAAATTGTAAAATAAGATCAATTGCGTATTACAAAAAAATTTGTATACATTTTCAAATTCTTATAAAATAATTTGTATACCCGGTTTATAATAAATTCCAAAGTATATCAAGCAGCCGCACACCTACCAATTCCTAGTCTGCATACGAATTCCTGATCCTCCACTAACATCATAAAAAATGTAAAAGTTAAAATTAATAAAGGTTGAAAAATAATGATGTGAGTGGCCTCCGTTATAAACCGTCGTGTCTAAAAAACGGAGGTTAAACCCCATTATTATAGCTTTTGTTTGAATTTTTTTTGCATATACTCAGTATATACCGGGTATTTAGCAATTAATTCAGTTAGTTGTTTTTTTCACTTGTTTTTAATGTTTTTGTATAAACACTAAACATGAGATGAACGAAAATTAAATTCGAAGTGTATATAAACACTTGTAAATTATTAATATTTTTCCACAAAATAAAGCAACAACAATCTCCCACTTAACTACAGTCTTCAAACGCCTTTGAATTTTACTGTAGACTGCAGTAAACAAAAGTGAGCAAGTGTGGAGGTAATCATAAAATATGGTTCCGTTGTTATGCTATTAAAATTTGGATCAAAAGTATTCGAAATTAGAAAAACAAAACATATCGCCATAATTATTAACTTCTCAGTATATGCAACACCATTTTTGAAAAGATGTATATGCATGTGACCAAGTACATATTTTTCCTCCACGAAAACACGTGAAAAAATTATAACGACTTAGTATGGCAATCGAAGCGCATTAACGTCAATATGATCTAAAAGACGGTTTATCTAATTCACTCAAGGGTAAAGGGAGGATAAGGCGGAAGGCGATACACAAAATTTGGAATATCTGTCTTATAATTATTAAAATGGGTTTTTATATCCGGTATATATAATATATACAAGGATTATATATGAATTTTGCTCCCGACGTTGTAACGGTTGATAATTGCAGTTAATTGCAGAAAAAAAATTTTGGTATAGATGTTCATAAAAAGACCTAAATAGTTTCCACATATCCTTCTGTCTGTCTGTCGTAAAAACGATATATCAAAATCGAAAAGAGATTACGAACTGAAAGTTTGTGTTTTAAACCCAAAAAGTAAGACCAAACACGTGAATGGGCAAATTCGATGGTTGGGCAAAATGGGTAAAATAATGCATCTGTGAAACCGTAGAAAAGACAGAACAGTAAATTAGAGACAAAAATGCTTCTTTTTCAAAAATAAATTTTTTTGAAACTTGATTCCTCTTTTCATTAATTCAGTGTATACCGTGTATTTAAACAATTAACCCAGTTAGTTATTATTGTCACTTGTGACAAATATTTTTTCTCTAGCTCTAATATCTATAGAAATATTGTCGATTTTATTGTTCTAATACTTAAAATAGTGAATATTACTGTTGTCGACATAGTATTTTGATTTGGTATTCATTATGATACCTTCTAAGGAAATTCGGTGGCCTATGTGAGTTCTACTGCCAAAATTAGGATTTTAGTAGAACAGCTTGAAAAAGATTTATTGAATCTAAAACTAATTTATTGAAAACTTCATAATTTTATATAATAGGAACAAAATAGTAATAAAACAATAAGTAATCATTATTTATATCTAGAAGCAAATGAAACAAATAGAATTGATTATATTGACTTTTCTTTTTTTTTAAAACTACTTCGGTACGGGAATCCTTGAAAGTATTATAAAATTTTGATTTTTACGCCCATTACAATCGCGAAGGTAAGAAATAATTATAAATCATCAATTATTATTAATATAAATATTATTTTATCATACTGGGTTGTTTTATAGACCTCATGGGTCGTACTTCGTAATGTTTGTTTTCAATTTCCGTATTATTATTTCAGATATATAGAATGATTTGTTATTTTAGTTTTTGCCAAATGATGATAGCTGATGGGGCTCAATAATAGCAAACCTCTAAAATTGTTTTAACCAAATGCCATAGGCTCAATGTAGACTTGGCCACTGAATTCCATGTTATTTTTTTAAATTTTATAATTGATTTGTGCCTTATTCATTTGGTTATCGAAAAAAATGTTCGATAAAAAGTTGCTACTGACATTATTATATACAAAATTTAGCATTTTCTCGAAAACCGAATCAATTATAAAATTTTAAAAATGACATGGACTTGTGTAAAGAAATTGTTGTATAGAATGTAAAATTGTATTGTATATAGAAATACACTCATTGTGGAATTAAATTAAATTCAGTTTTTTTTTTTATTAAATCAAATAAAATCAGATTTGAGTAGAAAAATTAAATTTTTGTTTTTATTTATTCTATCCTAAATCAAGTGTGTGTTTCGATTAGGATCAATTTAGTAAATTTAGTAAACTTTAGTAAACTTAGTTTATTAAATTTAGTAACCTTAAAATCTACGGATTCCTTAAAATCACCTATTAAATATTAAAAAAAACACAATCACTATGAATAAATAATTATTAATAAGAATTCAACAATAACAACAATATTTTTATAATATCCTTGAATAGAATGACATCAACGTAAATAAATTTTTATATCCATCCAATACAAGTACACTTACTTATTCTTCATAATAATTCTTTTCGCGCTTGGGGTATAGCAAACAAACAAACAAACAATATATAATAGTTCTGCAATCAATCTTCTGTTGCATGACTTTAATTTTATTTTATATGTGCTGTTGCTTACTTAATGAATAAATAATTTGTAAGATTAACTCACAGATGAATTTTATTATAAACAATAAAGCATTCTATTATATTTTATTTATACTGCACGTAAATTATTATAATATTATATAATAAAAATATTTGTAAAAAAGATTATTTTAATTTTTGTTGTTGTTGTAAATATTAAAAATAACTTTTTGTATTGTATTTCTTATATTATATTTGTTTATAAAATAAATAGTTTTGTAATGATAATTACCCCAGCTGTAATGTTAACTCCTTTTGGATGACCATAATATGGAGACCATGCTATTAACTGGAATAATGATGCTAATAAATATAATCCAGCTACAATTGATGTGTTTAATAATTCCTGTAAAAAGAAAATATTATTTTTTAGTGAAAGATTTTAAACTAATCATAAATGAAATTATATTTCTAATTTTTGCCCCTATTCCTAGAACATTTGTTTGTATTTTATAAATACGTATTTCGACTACAATGTAGTCATCATCATTATGAATTAGCTAATCGTAACTATCTCTGGGATATGGATTCAGAGATATGTTGCTTGTTGCTAATTTGGTGCGTGTCTCACAATGATTTAAAAAAGTTCTGTCTTTTTATACGATTTGACGGAGAGTATAATCTGACTTGAGGATTATTTGAGTTGCCTGACCACTGGATTAGGTGTGTGGAAAGCCCCACCTATTTATTGGCGGTATTCTTTGGTGACTATGCGGCGTTTGTTTTGTTACTAAAGAGAGTGTATCTACGTTAACCTTGACATTCAGGTATTGGATTTTTATTTTTGAAAATGGTTTAATTTTATTAAATCAGAATTTGGAATTGGGCCATTGTCTAAATTCATTATCTGTTTTCTCAATTTGTATATGTAGATGCTTTCGTATGCATCTAATTCGTGGGGGTTTTGTACCGATTTAAGTAGTTTTAGATTCGATTTATCAATTTTGTGGTTGTTCTCAATAACGTACGCCGCTATACACGATTTTTCGGTTCTCCCAAATTTCACATGAGCCAGATGTTCTTTGATTCGAATACCAATTTGGCGACGACGTTGACCAACATAAATTTTCGAACATCAATTTATGTTAGAGAGTAATTTAAGTATTCTAAAGAATACTAAGTAATTGCTAAGTTGAAGCAGCTCCTGCGTAACGAATTTTTTTTCTTGTAAATTATTGTATAAACGTGAAGAACAGCTGAGAACTGTTTAAGAAGTATTTTCTTTTTTATGATTTTGTTGCTGAATGAGATTATGCTGGCAATTTTGAATTTTACATATTTTAAACAGATTGTTCCTTATTTGTGATTAGAAAATCACTTGACCATATTTTTTTAAATAAATATTTATTTACTGTTACGTAAATAAATAGTACTTACTCACTTATTAAAAATTTTTATTTTCAATAGTATTGTCCAAACACTTAAGTAGACTGTCACTTTTTGAGTCATCTATAGAAGACCTTGTAACTGAACCTCGATTTGCTAGTTAGAGTTTCGGAGCGTTTTGACCGCATTATCAATGTAAAAACAGTAGTCCTTGTTCCTCTACAATCCTTGTTCCTCTACATTCGCTAACAAACTACATTCGATTGACGTCAAATTTTTTACGCGTACTCACTGTTACCTTAGTTAAAAGCTTTCAAAGAGATTCATGGCATATTCCATAGCCATTTTTAAGATATTACATATGAATATATAAGTAATATAATTTTTTGTTTGCTAATACAGTGGGATTCCAGTTTCGATTAGAATGAAATTTTGGGGGTAAAATCTCGGCTCTTACGGTTCTTTTCCAGATATAGAATTTCATATTTTGGTCAAATTTTAATATAGTATACATTATTAAAGACTTTTAATAATTGTAGCTTATTGTGATGCCGCGAGAGTTTTATTATAGTCGTATAGTTTAAATTGTTTCAATTAATTATTATTATTTTTATTTTTAATAATTAACGACCAGTAATAATTACAAATTTTACTTAAGTATAAAAATGATTTTTTTAAATTGTATTTTACTAAGTGAATCTTCAAATGTAAAAACGAAACAAGAGGAGACGATAGAAAACTTTTACAAGCCAATACAATACATGAGACATGCTACTCTCGCCTCGCGGCATCATTAGTTCATACGAAAATTGAATTTACTTTCTTCAATTTAATAATTAAGTTATAAAAAGTATAAAATATGTCTTATAAATTTGTGATGTTAATTGTGTTGTAGATGTTTTACACTACACAATTTTTTGTAAAAGAAATGTATTTTTAATTTCTATTTTTGTACAAAAATATATATAAAGTTTAGACGTTTTTTGCACTGTCCGTAATGAGTAAGGCCCATTGTCTTGACATTGACATAAACCATCTTTGAGTTTATCTCAGTAACGTCGGTTAAACAAACCGAATTGTAAATTATTTTGTATACAAAATAGAGAACATGTTCTATTTAATTTTCATAACATTTTTTGAGAAAATTTTGAGAAAAAAAAGCTTAGAAACATTGAAGGTTTTATTTAAATTGATGATAATATTTTATTTAATTTGTAAGATTTACAATTCACTGCGCATCAGAATCGAAAATTATTGCTTTTCTTGTAGAAGAAATTTTATTGCGTAAAACTATTAGACGCGTGTAAATGTTTTAACATTAATTTATATCTATGGAATAAAAAGTTTCATCTTAAAAAAAATTAATACTTACAGTAAGCATCCAATTGATAGGTAAATTTAATGCTTCACGTACACTTAAGAAATATACAAATATCCATATAATTGTTGCGATCAAACTTGTTGATATTACGAATAAGAAAAAATGTGTTGCTCCCAAATATGCCGGTGATCCAAATGCTAAACATATGATTGCTAATAACTGAAACAAAAAACAAAAACAAAAATATATTAGAGAACACATTTAAAGAAGATTTACTGTAATTATCACCTACTTATTACAAAGTGTGTACGTAATGTAGTTATAGAAGATTTTTGTAGGTCATTTACGTGTTGGATGCACATGTAATTATTTGTGAGAGGTTAGTGACACTACCACACATCTACACAAATATTATGTATGTAAGTACTTCAATTCAGTATGTACTTATGACTAGTTACTTTAACATATAGATGATTCAAAAGTCAGTAGACATTTTATACTTAAACAAATTTTAATTGGAAATACGCTATTTAAATGAAACGTTTATAGTTATTTGGGCCAACAGTGCGCACTTTCGACTTCTAGTTCTACATAACAATGGATATTTTAGAAATATATTCAGACAAAAGTACAGTATTTAGATCACATAGCACGGTAATGCGTCGGGACAAATTTAAAGATAGACGCTTACTGCATTATGTTTTGCAGGAAGGATTTTTTAGCCTTTGTATATCAGGGACAGGGTATTTCATTTTTTATTTGGCAAGTTATCAGAATTTATTACACTTAATATACAAAGAAAAAAAATCCAGTAAATATGAAATACCCTGCACTTGAGAAAGTTACACAATCATTTTCTCACTTTTCTTAAACAACTACAGATTCCGCTACTTTTTGTAGGCGAACATTTTTGTTTTTGCTGGGATATCACTTCTTTTTGTATGCGAAAACTTTACTCCTTTCACATTTTTATTATTGGTGAGATATTTATTGGAGTTAGAATAAAGGTCATAACAGAAATTTTTCTTGCTCTAGGTTTCTTTAGAAGATGAGAACAAAGCAATTTGGTCAGGCGTGTTCTGTGTGGCGTGCTCTTGCTTCGAATGCAAGTAACCGTGTGCACTCATAAGAAATTACATGAATTAACATTGTTCAATAAATATTACTTCTTCCTGCTCATTGGACCTCTCGTGTTCATGTTGTTAACATGGAGAATTCTGTTGCAAAATATATCTACAGTATTTGTTGGACCTGTTTCTTGGTTGATTACAGGTTTATGATTTGCGTGAAAAGATTCCATCTCACACTTGAAAGCAACTAAGAGTAGACGAAACAAAATCAAATCTCAAGTTTTTCTTTCAGACGAGATTTCCTAATATTTGCTGACACCAGTAATTTGTTCTTTCATAACTAGAGTGCGGTCAGAATTCTCAAATTGCCAACATAGAGGAAGAAGGGGGAGCACAATGAACCATAAGATCGAAGTGCAATAGTTTTACCCCGATATTAATCAATCAATCAAGCATTAATACAGGATAACAATAATTTTAACGCGCACGCTTGTTTCGCGGACAGCACTGACATTGGCGATTCTAATTTCTTATGTTATTGACACTTTCTCTCAAGTAAAATATTAAAAGTAAAACCATAAAATTAGTTTTTATGAATGTGGGTTCCCCTTATACTTGCAGAAATGTAGTATTTGCGCACACTTATCCACTGCATACGTTTCCAGGATGGCTCTAGGTCTAGAAGATGATTTTGTACATCTTAGGCTCTTAGGGCTCAACTTTAATTTAAACAGGAAAAAAGTCTAGAGATTAGGTATGACAAGATTAATAGAACATATATTATTAATTAGTGTCCAAATCATATGTGCATGTAATGTTGCTCAGAGTTATCTGGTTAAGTATAGCATAACTGGGACTTCTTAACCATCTAGATTTGGTGTCACATACGTATGTTTATTGTACGCAGTATGTGTCCGTCGTTTTGGTAGAAAACTGTTTGTCCAATTTTAGTGAATTTAGATAAGAATCACAATGGAATCCACTTTAAAAGTAGTGGCCACAGCATAGTTTTAGCAAAACTCTCAAAATTTTATAACTTTAGTTTTGATGAAGCGTGGTCTTTGCGTTGTGAATGCTGGGTTCTACGATAGACATCATGCTCTCAGATGCTTTCTAAATCGAGGTAAGGCAGCAAAAGCGTCAGCGCTAAATCTTGCTTCCAAAATGAACTTTGTATAAGCGTTTGTTTAATTATATATCATGTGCACCGGGTTTTTTTAAAGTGTATTCCATTGCAATTTTTTTATTCTTTGAATGTTTTAAATCTTGTATTTTTTTGTTTTTTTACATGGCCAATTTAGGGTGTTTTGGTTTAATTCTAGGGGCTTTTGAAATTACCCAAACAAACATTCTCTGGTTGAAAAACAGCTAAACTGTTTTCATCCGCCATATTGAGGCACAGAGGACCCCTTGGTCTAGGTGCTAGGGACCCATTTATATTTATAATTCTAAAAAGATTGGCATTTTCAAGAGTAGAGTAAGCGATCATAAGCCAAAACGAACGCCAATAAATTTCGCTAATAATAAGCGAGTGCTCAAAGCATGTAAGTGCCCAAAATGAATAAAGTATGAACAGTAGCCTGAGAAAACAATAGAATACGCACGCATATTTGATAAATGGAGCACATACAGATGGCCCGCCATACTTTATGTTTTACTATAAAAAGCTTGTTTTTAAAAATGTTTTTTTAATAGAAACTTATTTAGAAACCAATTAAATTTAATATATTAGCTACACAAAAAATTGATTATTTCAAAGAAAAATATTTTTAAAATAATTAAAAATAACATTTTTTATTTATTTTTCGTATGATAATAAAATTTTCATAAAAAGCCGTGAGTAACAGTAGTGATAAAAAAATTGATATGGAAAATATTTTTTATCCTATACTTAACAAATAATTTAAATAAATATATTAAATACATTAAAAAAAAGTAATGGATTAGTCACAATACGTAGTTTTAATTATATTAGTGACACCTTTTTCAAATGAATATTTTAAAATCGAAATGTGGGTTTGGAAAACAAAATTAATACCTACGAATATTTTTAAATAAATATTACTAAAACTTATTCGTAATGTATGTATAATATGATGATTCAATATTGTGTAATTTTTTTTAATTTAGAAAATCATACAAATAAAAATTATTATTACATTTTTTTTTATTTATTTCTTAATCAATGGGCTCGTCTGTCTAAGTAATTTCTCGATTTTATATAGTACTAATAACTTTTATATAACTAATTGTATAAACACGATTTAAAAAAAATATTAGTGATAGGCGTTAAACGTTTTACAATAGTTTGGAAAAAAGTCGAACAATCTTTATTCAATATACAGATTTCATGTAATACAAAATTTTAGCGTTGGATTTGTCAATAATATTTAATTTGCAATGCATACAAACTCACATATACAAATAACCCACTTCTATAGACATGCTAGAAGGATACGGTTTTTCCATTCGATGCGGAATCACTTCAAACTTATGGAAAAAGCCGGAAAATTTTCCCAATTCAACCCCCTCGGAAATGGGGAAAAAAAATTTCCTCTTTTCATACCAGACGAAAGCGGTTTTTGTATTATATCAAGGACGCGAAGCTAAGGCCGATTATCATTCACATATAAAATGATTTGATTTTAATTTAAATCAAATTAAAATAGTTAATTGCTTAAATAGCAGGTATAAACTTAGTTTATGAAAAAAGTTTCATAAACTATAGAACAAAAGTTGTTTTATTTTAAAAATTTGGTGACAATTTCACGTAAAATTTTTTTTTGAAGGGTATACTCATTCATAATGGGAAAATAAGAAAATTATTTTAAAAACCGACTTCAAAAAAATTTTTTACAAAAAAAAACCGACCCCAAAAAAAAATTTTTACAAAAAAAAACAAATGAAAAAAAAAAAAAACGGATAAAAAAAATGTGTTAAAATGCACTAAAAATTAGTAGGTCGTTTAGTAGGTCTACCCATATTTAGACAAATAAAATCAGTTATAGAACTTCAAAGTCACTAAAAAGCGAGAAATAAACCCTATTTTGACAAAATGGAAACCCGACTTCAAAAATCAAATATTCTATAACAAAAAATGCACTAAAAAGTAAAAAAATAATTGCATATTCTTGTACCAATTTTAGTTCACCTAAGCAAAAATTTTTAAATATATATGTACAATTATTGTTATTTTTGGAGGCGGTGTCCAAAAGTTATTTCTCTATGATTTCTCTAGTGAATTTCTCTATGCTGACACCGACTCCAAAAATAACAATAATTGTATAAATATATTTAAAAATTTTTGCTTAGGTGAACTAAAATTGGTACAAGAATATGCAATTATTAATTTCCATTTTGTCAAAATAGGGTTTATAAATGTAGTATATTTTAATTTAGTTAATTTTCTATTTATTTTTATTTTTGTCTAGTGATCTCGACTTTCTATCTATTTCTAATTGTCAAAGAGTAAATTACGACTAGCTAATTTATACTGATGATGACTACATTGTAGTCGAAATACGTATTTATAATACAAAAAAACTGATCTAGGCAAAGGGGGCGAATGTGACTTTTATTACAATAATAATATTAATTTGTATTAATATTGACAGAAGTATTTACGAATTAAAATTGAAAGTTGAAACATGATTTTCTACAAATTTACTCCTTACATATTTTTATATTTTGTGTTTTCTTCTTTCTCTATGTCCCGCTTCCCCCTTCACCTATGCCATTTATTTAAAAAATTTAACTTACAAATACCAAAATAATATCAGATACGATATTTCATTTTGATCAAACTAAAACTGTGACTAAAATTATGCTAGATAGTGATTTATGTATTCTATGGAAATTCGCTAAGTTGACGCAGCTCCTGTATATCCCTATTCAAGTAAGTTATACACTATGCAAATTTCATATTCATATAGCCAGTCTTGACGATTACAGCCTGTATATTCAAATGTTTTATATATTCAACAGTAAAATGTTATACTATTGAAGGATCCTGATATCATAAGCCAATCAGACATTTACCTTATTTACTTTATGTTTTACAATTTTTCAATTGGATATTATGTTTTTGAGTGAGTCACCTACACGTTACTTTTAAAACGAAATATAAGACCATATATGACTGAAAAAAACAACGATATTGATTTTCATACGACGTCTTAAAAGCGTAACAGTAGTAATAATAACAGTAATTATACTTAATATAGATATGCATAAATTAAATTCGTTAAACAAAGGTCAATATATTTATATGTAACCTTACAAGTCAAATGTACCCACGCTATAAACTCATTTATTACATCAAATCATGATATATCCAACGACCAGTCACAAATATTTAAGAAGTTCGAGTCTGTCGACCATTATTTAAATAACGTAATAAATGTGCAGGCTTTATAATAGACATATGGTGCAGATAAAATTTAATTAACCTAACCGTCCTCCATTAAGCACATTTACATATATGTATGTATGCATGATGATTGACCTAATTTATTTATTTATTTTTCTAATTTACAATATTTTACTTTTGTATTAAATCCATTATTAAACAGTGTGACAATTGATCATTTTATAGGCGTTGTATATAACGTCTATAATGCAGGAAATGGGTTCAAAAAGAGGCATTTTTATGACACTTCTCCGTAATATTTGCGAATTACATATTCTTGTAAGGCTAATAGCCCAGATGAAGACCTACTATTGTCCCACCACCGATTCACCACCCATTTTTTCCCATGCGTTCAAAGTTGGCGAAACGGAAGAAAAAGAGGTTTTTGAGCGATAGCGACGAAACTGTGAATTTGACAGAAAAAAAGTAAAGGAACCATGGGGAAAAAAATGGGTGGTGAATCGGTGGTTGGAAAATAGTAGGTCTTCATTTGGGCTATCAGCCCTACAAGAATATGCCATTCGCAAATGTAACGGAGAAGTGTCATGCAAATCAACCCATTTCCTGGTCTACTAGTAAACCTCGAACCTCGAGAAGTAGTAGTATTGAGACAAGTTTTGATTTTTTCGTTACACCCCGGATGATACTGATGAATGAATAAATTATTTCATATCACTGACAGTATTAATTTGAAGTCAACATTATCTTATTATTCTAACATATTATTATTTTTGTATAGGTACTTAAGGATGTCAGAGCACTGAAGTATCAGAAAGATTAAGGCTTGTTTTTTTGTTTACATGTAGTTAAAGCGCATATAAATCAATTATAAAAGTTTCAGCGGGGGTTACGGGGGTCTTGAATTAATTATTTAATGTTAAAGTTCGAGTTTTAATGCATTGCTCTTATGGAGAAACTCATATTTTGACATATTTTGATAATTTTCACTTGGAATAAAATAAGACGAATAAAAAAAACTACGCAATAGAAAATAGAAGTATTAATAAAGAGATTGATCCAATAAAATTCCGGTATGACGGGCCTAAAACAACTGAGATTTCGGGTAAATTTAATTTCCATCTTAATTACCCGAAATCTCAGGGTTTTTTCTTACATATCTTTTTTGTTAGGCTTGCTATGACGGCCCTAAATTACAAAAAAAATAAACATTATTGTGGACTTTTATGAATGTACTATATAAGATTTTGAAGAATTTTATAGATGGACTTACATACATCAGCGCTCGTACATCCTTAAGAGTATTAAGTATTGTATTGTGACGCTTAAAAAATTAAAGGATAATTTTACAAAATTTAAAATTCAATGACATGTTTGTCTATATATTATACGCTAGTTCTTTCATACCATGTCTTCGCAACTTTAATGGAAATTAACATTAGTATTTTATTGTGACACAAATAATAATATGTTAGAATAATAAATTAATGTTGACTTCAGATTAATACTGTTAATGATATGCAAGAAGTAATTCATTCGTCACTATCATCCGTGGTGTAAAGATTAGAAATCTAGAGGTTCAGGATTCGATTTTAAAGTTAATTTTTAAATTACTACCAAATGGATTTGTCCCAAATCACTGCAAAATTTTAAAAAAGGACACCACTTTACTGGTTGATAGATAGTACTAAAGGAATCAAAATCGTATTAATGTCGAATAACAACTGGACTGATTGATTATATATAATATTAAAACTACCTAGGTACGCATTACAAATTCAATGAATATAAATTACTTACTGACTGAAACAAAGGAGGTATAACATATGATTATTAGTTTATTTCCGGTAAAGTTATTAAAATATGGTTCAATGAATATCGGTGACACCCAATGGTTCTGTTTTAAAATTTTAAGTAGTTACTATATACTTTAACTTTTGTTTAAATCGTGCTCGTATAAACGATTTTTATAGGACGGTAGCGTTTAACAATTCTAATTTAGGAATTTATTCGTTTGATCGTATTCATTAAAACGAGCCATTCTTTTCTTTCTTAATATCATTCATAATTTTATTATTGTACTTGTGTTTTTTTTTCACTTAGCCCCTTATTTGAAGCGTGCAATCCATAGGCGTAGCTAGGTAACCAAAGGCCCTGGTGCCAAAAAAACTGGGGCCCTAACTAGACTGTTAAGGTGTTATCAAGTCAAAATACAAATATATATAAATACTTTAAAGGTGCAAAGCTATTTTATCATCAGCTGTTTATCGTGCACTGTAGGGCACAGCAAAGCTACTTACTACATGTATGTTCACGAGTGTCTTGTGTGAGCTTTAGTGATCGCCTAGGTTCTACAGATGAAGAGTTTAGGAACGTATACTTGTATTAATAATATTGGCATTAAGCAATAAAACGAAGTAATTCGAAAGGTTTATGTACGTATGTATGTAAAACACTTTATTAACCCGACTTCAAAAAGGAGGATGGTTCTCAATTCGTCTGTTTTTTTTTTTTTTTTTGTACACAAAACATTAAAAACAATTTATTACAGATAAGTCATGTACAAAGGCAAACTTATCCCTTTAAGGGATCTCTTCCAGTTATTATATGAAAGTCGGACTTACCTACTATACTGATGTGTATACTGACAACAAAATAACAATTTAGTTTATAATCTTTTCCTAGCCTGTGACGGCGAATCTTTCAAGTTGGCAACACTGAACAAACAACAGAAAAAATACAGGGGAAATCCCCACAAGTTTCGAACAGAAGTCGAAACTTGTTGGGAATTCCTGTGTTTTCTTTCAAATGAGTTGCCATGATTAAAGTTGTGTTGCAACTTGTTTTATTTACAACCCGAAGATGGGAGAATTTTTAGGTAGTTCAATACAAGGTTGGCTGGTCAGGGTCAGAGGGCCCTCTGACCTTGGGGGCCCGGTGCACGACACCGTCTGTCCCTTCGGTAGCTACGCCACTGGTAGTAACCAATAACAGCTTTTTAAAGCAGATTTTTAAGCATATCACATTGAAGTTCATAGTAAAAATATTATATTTGTCAATCAATCTTAGTTATATTCGTTTGGTTTAATATTTGATAATAACACTTAATACGTAATATTTCCGTAGATCTTGTATTGCGAAAAACTGGAACCAATTGTAAAGAAAATATGTTTAAATTGACGCAAGTACTAAAGGCAAAAAGTATACTAATAAAGATTATTAAAATAATCAAATACAACTCTAGGTTTTTTGAAATTACATTTCATATTTTGCCCCAATTCTTAGAACATTTATTTGTATTTTATAAATACGTATTTCGACTACAATGTTGTCATCATCAGTATGAATTAGCTAATCATAACTATCTCTGGGATATGGAGTCAGAGATATGTTGCTCGTTGCTAATTTGGTTCGTGTCTCACTGAGACACTGGAGAGACACACACCAAATTAGCAACGAGCAACATATCTCTGACTCCATATCCCAGAGATAGTTACGATCAGCTAATTCATACTGATGATGACTACATAGTAGTCGAAATACGTATTTATACAATACAAATAACTGTTCTAGGAAGAGGACAAAATTTGAAATGTTATATATCTTTTTTTTTTTTTATTATTTATGTAATCTCCACGGAGTGTCCGACCGTCAATACGATTACTCAAAAACGAAAAGAGATAGCGAGCTGAAATTTATATTCAGTATGTGTGTTCTTGAGCGTAAGGCTATGTTCGTGAATGGACAAAATCATGTTCGGGCAAAAAGGACAAAACTACCTATCTTGGAAACCGATAGAGATAGAATAAAAATTTAAAGACAAAAAACAACTTTTGTATGAAACTTGTTTTCATAAATTCAGTATATACCGGATATATAAGCAATTTACTCAGTAAATTGTTCATTTGATTTTTTGATATTTTATTATAAATACGTACATGTATTTGTTTGTTTGTAAAGAAATCATATGCTCTGAAGATGACTTCAGAGTTGAAATATATTAATAATCTTTAATTTATTTAATTCAGTAATAAAAATTTGTGTATAGTTTTTTCATTAGCTTAACCAGTATTACAAGGATTTTGATTTGAAAAATAATTTTAAAGGTCATATTCTACCATATTCAACATGTTAATAATTTTTCTTCTTAATAAGTCTTCTAAAACACCTGCTGAATTTCAATTAAGAAAATTGCGACGGAAAATTTTTCAGGATGACGCTGAATAATAATTATAATTTTTTATTTCAAATCAATAGGATTTCACATTGATTTAAAGACGTCAGAAAATGTTCGGCTCAATAGAAAAATTGTTTAAATCATATGACTAAATTTCGAAAACTTTAATGCAAATTTAAAATCAGTTGCAACAAAATTGATCCCGTTTAGAATATCATTTAAAATAAATTACATATCTTTGATATTTTATGTAGGTGCGGTTTTAAATAATTTGATGATTTACCAAACTTATTTTGTCTAAAATTATATTTTAACGGTTAGTTGTTACAATTACTTGTTTTTAGATTTGGTCATTAAAATTGTCGTTACATATCAATTATCATTAACAACCATGTAACCTTTTTTTATTCAGCTTGGTTCAATTTAATTGCATTTGGCTGCATTTCATACATATTTATGCATTTTAATCCTAAGATTCAAATTTATGGGAAAATAATTTACGTATTATCTATATGGAACACACACTGTTGCGTAATAAAATAAATTTTTATGTATTTTATGTTTGTGAAATTGTTTCATCGGAGTAGAAGAGTCATGCCGGTCCTGGCGCCGAAGTTCAATTTTTATCCACGACAATAGCTGGTGATATCGATCGGTATTGCACAATTTTCTTAGGAAAGAACACTCGATAAAAACACACACTGAGGAATTTTTTTTAAAGATTAATAATTAAAGGTGATCATATTTGCAATTGCTACTTCAAAAATAATAAATAGACACTGTCAACACAGGTCTTGCCTAGCACCACATACTTAGGACTTGTAATGTTAAACAGTATATATGTCATTCTAGATATGTTCAAATGGGTTAACATTCTAGATATGTTCAGCTGTAAAAAGTAGGTTTATTATACTGTTTTTAACCCTTTTTGATTTAACTGTCACGAGTGAATTACGTTCATAGCTTAAGTGACTTGCAATATCTGTAGCATAGACAACTTGTATTAATTTTAATTTCTGTAAAAATTTTTATTTTTATACCCGATATATAATATATACCAGGGTAAATTAAGTTTAGTTCCGTAGAAAAAAAATTTTGGTATAGGTGTTCATAAAATGACCTAATTAGTCCATTTCCGCAAATGTGTCTGTCCGTCCGTCCGTCAACATGATAACTCAAAAACGAAAAGAGGTAGCGAGCTGAAATTTTGTATGTATGTTCTAGAGCAAAATTAGGACCACGTTCGTGAATGGTCAAAATCGGACCATGTTTGAACAAAATGGGAAAGACTGCCTATCATTGAAACCGTAAGAGATAGAACAAAAGTTTAAAGATAAAAAGTGTTCCGTTTTTAAAAATAAACAACTTTTGTAAGGAACTTTTTTTCATAAATTCAGTGTATACCGGGTATTTAAGCAATCAACTCAGTTAGTTGTTATTTTCACTTGTTTAATTGATGGTCTTTAGTCAATTAATATACACAATTACGTAATACGTGGATTATAATAATAATACTATCAATAAGCAAGTATAGTTTATGTATCCTATTGACGATTAATATATTACATACGAGAATGAATCAGTTTTACCAGATTGTTTTGAAAACGATGGCGCCCACATCTACACTTTATTATTGGATCAGTTTTATAATATGTTTTATTTTAATGATTGTTTTTATATTTTAATAATGATTATTTTATTGAAAAATTTCTTATATATTACAATTTTTATTACACTATATATATTTTAATTTTTTTAACATTTTTTTGTTGATTAAAATGTGTTTTTTCAAAGTTTATTTCGCAAGTGAGTGCTTAGATAACAATTTAAATTAATTATTTGCATGTCCTGTTTATAATTTTTTTATAGGTATTTTCCGCTTATACAAGAGCACGTAATTATCGATCACATTTGTCGGGAAAAGGGCAATTTGCCGGCAACATTTTTTTAACTAATTGAAGTTTGTTAGGTCAAATTAGCAGGTTTTTCGATTATCGCTTGTTTGAGCTGCCAATTATGACCCCATACTGAATTTGAAAAATATGTATACAAGCGATAATTAAGAATCTTTACGAAACGGAATGAAAGACGTAACGAATTGAATTTGTATCGTGACTAATGTTTTGTTCATATATTTTTTGCTGCAAATTAATATATTGTTTTCGCAAGTAAATTTTTATTTTTTAAAAGGTAGTACGCTCCAAACAGAGTCCTTCAATAAACTGTTATGAGTTATTCGAATTAAACCACTTGAATCACAGCTATGCCAATTGAACATATTATATGCAGTTAGTATTTCCAGCCATTTATTATTCGTGATATAAACAAAATTCTTAGTTTATTTTGACCAGTAAGATGTTGGATGATCTTAGTGAAATCCGCAGCTCAGGAAACATAAAATGAATCCTAAACGCAAACAAATTAAAGCATAAGATCTACACTTAGGGTATATAAATTAGAAAACATAAATTATTTTTAATTCTATGCATTTAAAATTAAATTTGCAATTCCTAGAACAATTATTTGTATTTTATAAATACGTATTTCAACTACAAAGCAGTCATCATCAGCGTGAATTAGCTAATCGTAACTATCTCTGGGATATGGAGTCAGAGATATGTTGTTCGTTGCTAATTTGGTGCGTATGTTTAGTTTCAAAAAACCTCTTTCTCTTTGATTATTTTAATAATCTCTATATTTAAAATTTACTATCGATATGGACAGTATATAGCAAAATGTGGATAGCAAACTGTTGTTGTATTTTCATTGATATTTTAGCCCGACGCAAAACAGGGGAGTTAAAGTTTAAAGCTTATTCTGTCTGTCTGTGGGTCTGTCTATGGCATCGTATCTCTCAAAAGCGTGGATCAATTAGAATGCGGTTTATTTTATTAGATAGCTGATATCCTTGCGATGGTTCTTAGCTATGTTTGATATCTGTTTAGTAGTTTGAAGATTTTCAGCTCTTTTTCAAGATGATAGGAAAAGTTGTATAGGAAAAGTTGGTTCTTTTTACATATAAATTTGGTGGAGGTAACGGGAAGCTCGTATTATGTTTCATATTATTCCGTTAGGGGCTTTTTAAATTTTAAATTTTACTTGTATACATTAGAAAATTTTCAGACAACAATCCTCTGATAGACAGATAGTTGAAATTAAAAGGATCAAATATTTTTCTAATTGACAGTTGTAGCCATTTGCCAACTTCCGAAAAACATAACTTCCAAGAAGCATGCACATGACATACATACATACATAACAATATTTTTACTCATTCATAATAAATATCGTAGGTGCAAAGTTTGGTATTAATATATAACTGCCTACATATAATATACACTAATTATAAAGATATTTAAAACAATATGAAAAATGTCTTTATATGGATTAGATGCTTTGCATACCAGCATACAAGTATACTAATTTTGCTCGACTTACATGTACATGAAATATATATAATACGGATACCTAAGGTCTACCTAACCAGCGGTCTACCTAACGAGCGGTCTAAGGCGTCATATCTGCGCAGTATGCAGTACTTGGAAACTGGGAGGTTATGGGTTCGAATCCCGACATCGGCAGTTTGTCAATTATAAAAAAAAAAGAAAAAATAGGCGGTTGATTGACTAAACTGTCGGCGTATGGACAAGAACGAAGTAACCGGCTATGCTTGAGAAGGTTTTCTGCAGTTTCCTTCATGAACTCCAGATGAATATCGGCATAGTTCCTATCATAGTCGGCTGCAGCCGCATATCCTACCAATTCCTAGTCTACTCACAAACTCCTTCCACTCCACTCACATCCTCACATCTTAAGGCATCACAATGGACCTTATGGTCGAAGTGTAGCCCAACCAAGGCAGCCTTTACAATCTACCTCTAAGGTCTACCTACCAGTGTTGAAAATTTGGAAAATAAGTGTTGTTTGATTAGTAAAATTAAAAAAACATTACCACTCCTGCTTCTTCAAAAAATACAAAGCATCTATTAAAAATCGTCCATAAAACATTTTGCAAGGCATTTCATAGCAACTGTCATTGAAAATATCTTTGTAAAAAATAGGCCAAAAACGATAAAATACATAAATTTATGAAACGTAATAAAATTATCACTATTTGCAAAATCCCTAGTATCTTATGTACAAATAATCTTTGAACGAAGTAAAACACTAATCTTTTTCATGAATCTAATTAATTTTTGCTTTCTTGGTGATTATACGAGTCTTAAGGATGGTCAAAAAAATAACTTTTAAGTCAGTTTTTTAATAGCAAGAAACCAAAAAAATATGAAAACAATGAACATCTTTATTACTTCATTGTTTTCATATTTTTCTGAAATACCAATTTTTGTTTCTCTAACTTTATTTATTATACATTGCAATGCCATTTTGCTTTCTAAGATTTACATATGCCAAGCAGACATGTTTAGTAAAATTTCGCGTTAACTAACGTCTCGTGTTAAATAACGCTCCGCGTTAAATAACGCTACGCGCTAACTAACGCTCCGCCGTTTATGCTTCAAACAAAATTTGTTTCTATTTATAAAAGAGGAATTTTTCACACTTTTTTTAACACTTACTGTTTTATAGACAGAATTTTTCACCCTCCCTACCGGGGGAAGTTTCAATCGGATATTATATATATATATATATATATATATATATATATATATATATATATATATATATATATATGATTTCAAGCCACGCGTCAATATACAGCTTTTCATTTTTTACGCAGCATTCCTAAATATATCCGGAATAAAAAGCAGCCTACATTACTCTCTGAAACGTCCTCTAACTTGCCATTGAAAGTCCCGTCAAAATTGATTCAGCCATTTCGGAAATTAGCCCGGACAGACGAAAACGTGCAAATACCCATATAAGTTATTTGGTTTCAGAAAAAGCCTTTATTTCGAAATCAGACAGGCACTTCAATTTTATAGATTGAATAACAATGAAATCATATAATTTCAATCAAATTGATTGATTGTCAATGTCAATTTCTCAAGTTATTTATATCAAAACAACATATTCATTCTGTCCTTGAGATGAATAAAAAAATATTTCTGCTAATTATTTATTCAGTTCAGGACTACTTTTTTTTTCATAAGAATAATAAGAAATCATATATTTTCAAGATATACATGCGGTTAATTTAAATAATTTATCATTTAAAAAACGAAATAAATAATTATGTAACACCATAATAAACCCACCTACATACTATGTGTTTTGAGCTCATATCGTAAGTAAATACTAATTAACTATGTTGACCTAAAAAGTAATGTTGAACCAAGCGTTGATGTTATCTTAAGAAATTATGTTATATATATTTTCGTTATTTTCTATGTAAGATGTCATTTTTATACCCAGTATATTTGTAAATGTACAAGGTATATTAAGTTTAGTTCCGACTTTGTAACGCTTGAAAATATTGATCGCAGAAAAAAAATTTTGTTATTGTTGTTCATAAAATTAACTAATTAGTCCATTTCTGCATGTTCGTCCGTCTCTCTGTTTTTCTGTCCGTGAAGCCGATAACTCAAAACCGAAAAGAGATAACGACCTGAAAATTTGTGTGTGTGTTCTAGAGTAAAAAGGTAAAGTCAACTTCGTTAATGGAAAAAATCGGAATGTGTTTCCCCCCGCCAGAGGGGAAAATTTATATCTTTGAAACCGTAAGAGATAGAAAAAACATTTGTTGACAAAAAATCTTTTTCTCTTTAAAATAAACAACTTTTGTTTGAAAAATTTTTTCATGAACTCAATAATTTTCTCATAATTTGTGCTCAAAGTTAAAAATGAGAAATACAATTGATAGGTGAACGAAGGCATGCATGAATACATGTACATAGCATCCATACATACTATTTTTATACCCAGTATATTTGTAAAGATATATTAAGTTTAGTTCCGACTTTGTAACTCTTGAAAATATTGATAGCAGAAAGAAAATTCATATCTTATTACCTTTGAATTTGAAGAATTGTTCAAACATTGATATACAAACTCAGTATATACTGGGCATTCAAACAATTAACTCAGTTAGTTGTTACATTACTTGTTTATTTTTAGTTTATTTTTTGTAGAAATATATTTAAAAAATTTGTATGTGTATAAACTTATGTAATCGAGACAGGAAACCATACGATAACATAATTGAGAGAGGAAAACACCGTACGCCGTCCGAAATTTTTTGTCGTCCGGCTTGCTTCTAAACTATTGAATCAATTCCTGGCAGAAGGTAACAATTCCTGGTGACCTGATCAGAATTTAAGGGGCGCAAGGTATATCTCCCTTAAAACCCCTTTATTTCCGTTAATGTGTAGAATTGGTTTTGATTGGATCGAGGACTCTGTACAACAGTTTAAATGAGCATTTGTAATAAAATGTTTTAACTACTCCATTTTCGAACGTTCGTCTGTCTATCTATCAGTTTATCCGGCAAGAAGATAACTCAAAAACAAAATCAGATAGACAACGTTTAGTTTATTTCTAAAACAGTTTTACCCAAATTTCAACTCAAACATTGGTAATTACTGTGGATTACAAAAGATTGTGTATACCATATATGTACACTGATAGAAGAGAATTTCTTGAACCAAGTCAATAAGTTTTCTTCAAAATATTTACTCTGAGAAAGTAATCCTTGTTTTCATTCAAGAATTTGTTTACTTGAAGATACATAAATTACTAATGTCAAGACACTTACTTGTGCAATAAACATATTATCTTCCCTATATATGAGAATCATAATTCTTGGTTTAAGAATTACTTCTATCAGTGATACAATAGGGCTTGCACCAGACTTATTTTTATACATGTGTGCGTGTGTAAAAAGTAAAATAAACAGTCCACTCACTGTTATTAAACTCGATATGTACAAGGTACTCAAAAAATTAATTCATTTAGTGATTACATTTTCATAATTCATTTACATTTTGAATAAAATACGGATCTGAAATTTTGTGGGTATTTTCTAGAGGAAATAATCTAAAGGTGAGCTCTAGTTCGTGAATCGGACCGTGCATCCCTATACTTGAAACTTATTTTTATAAACTGAATAGATTCTGAAAAATAAAATGCTTTTCTTAAATAAAAGTGCACTTAACTTACTACGTCAAAAGCTGAGTTTTCTTAATTAAAGATTTTCCTAATTTTCTTAGACATACAAAGTTAAAAATCAGCCTCAAAGAGATGAGTTTTCTTAACGAACTGTTTTCCTAGTCTCTCGATGCAACCAGAACAGCATACAACTTCTTACCGGAATTAAAAGGATTCGGAAGATTATTAGTATTATAAGAAAGCATATGCACACAATAGGACTCCACAAGAAATGTTGATAAGCAGGTTCCTGACCATTTGTAAGATTTGAGTGAAGCGAATCCCCTCAGACTGAAGTAGAAAGGGAGCACAATGGACCATAAGGTCGAAATGCAATTATACTTTTTATACCCATCAGATATATCCATCTATTTATCTATCTAACTGTTTTCCTAAATTTAAAATTCAATCACAAAGTTTCTAATTTTAGCCTCGATTATTATGGTACGATAACTAGAAAAATGAAATTCATACACATCGTAGTATCTAAGTACACTTGGCCACAAAAGTTGATGTCATTTTTTTAAATTTAATAGTTAATTTGGGCTTTATTTAATCAGTTTTCGAAAAAAAATTTTCGCAAAAAGTTGTTACTACATTTTTAATGAATAACTTTTATTCGAAATATTTTTTCGAAAACCCAATCAATTTTAAAATTTTAAAAACTGACATCAACTTTTGTGGTCTTTAGTACATAATAATCGCATATATAGTTTTGTAAAAAATACAAGAATTTGATGCACATCGTAGTTTATTATACAGGATGAGTAAAAAAACATAGAGTTTTTTTAAGGGGTGGATAGGGAATGAAATTCTAAGATGAAAAGTCCTTGGACATTTTTGCACCTGACCCACCGTTAATTAGATATTAATTAAATTAAGTAACCAATTAGAGAAGTGCGTTAACGGAATAACAAATGGTGCCGAATGAACGCAGCGGAAGCAGGCATACATGAGGGGAGCTACCTCTCCCCACCACTGCCGTAGAGCGAGTCAATCTTATGAAATCATCGTAAGTCAAATTAAGTCAGAGTCATCGCAAGAAATCGAATAAAAATTGAATACTTCAGTCAACTAGATTTTTCAGGAAAAAAAATATAAATTTTTTCCAAAATTTTTCAAAACTCGGCTATAAAAACTATATCGGATTTGAAACACATAAGATTGACTCGCTCTACGACAGTGGTGGGGAGAGTTCGCTCCCCTCACGTATCCCTGCTGCCGCTACGTTCATTCCGCTAACGCACTTATTCCGTTAACGCACATCTCTAATTGGTTTCTTTATTTAATTATTATCTAATTAACGGTGGGTCAGGTGTAATTAACGGTGACTCAAAAATTTCATTCCTTATCCACCCTTTCAAAAAACTCCATGATTTTTGACTCATTCTGTATACAGTATAATAATGCAACACATGATCATTTAAATTCAATAATTTAACACACGTTAAAAATTATTTATGCTAAATAATATGAAACAAGTGATTATATTCACATCCATAAAAGAAATACTGTACTATTTATTGCATACAATTTAATTATATCTATCCATTACTTACTTCTTAGTAAAATATTCAAAGCAGTATACTATATAAGTTTAATATGTTTTATTTAAATGTTGGTACTATATTGCATTGCACTACAACATTATACAGTTAAAACATTCATATAAAAATATTTCATTTTAAAGCAAAAAAAAAAACACAATTGTTTCCTTTTTAATAAAACAGGAAACAAAACATTTGTCTTATATAAATTCCTAACCGTAAGTATTGAACTTCTACATTTTGTTTAGCAAAAATATACAGTTGTTTGACTAAAACTGTATACTTTATCAAATAATACATTTAAAAAAAAAAACATTAAAGCATATTTAAATTGTTTAATATAATGTATGCTTCTTGCTACTTTGATGTAGCAAGCCTTCGAGCAACTGTCAATAGTTTTAAAAACATGTCATTTAAGTTACATAATTTGCAAATAGTTTATGTTTTCTTTTCAATAATATCCATAAATACTCGGGTTTGTAGTACTTATACGCCGCCGCTTATTACAAAAAACGTTATTTCATTCTCACGATAAATTTATCAAAAGATTCTTAAACGCTCTTGCGAGTACTATCAGCTCCAAAAGTGGCGTTTCTTTTCAAATTTTTGCAGTCGATCCGATACCGAATCCATTTTATTAAACGATTAAACATACAATGTTATTAATTTATTCTAAAAAACTTTAAATCATCAATGTTTCAACTCGGGTCCCTGGGTTTCGAGGTTTTGAATGACATGGAATTCTTACGTAGAGAATTCATCACGTCACAGCATGATGGGGAGTATAGACCACCTACCTCTGTCTTCCAACCCCCAACCCCCCACATGAACAGCCGATAGAATTTTCTGTGTATAAATAACTAAACAAAATAGAAACGCTGCCTAAAAAGTTCGTCGTGACTTACTTGGTAATTCAGTCAGCTTTCTCGCAACCAATTGCGTGGGCTACTAAGCCTTTTTATTCGCCCAATATCTTACTGAACATTATAACATCTGGCTCATGTGAAATTTGGGATAACCGAAACACATGTATAGCTGCGCACGTTATTGAGAACAACCACAAAATTGATAAATCGAATTTAAAACTACTGAGGTACAAAACCTCACAAAATTAGATGCATACTAAAGTATCTAAATATACAAATTGAGAAAGCAAATAATGAATTTAGACAATGGCCCAATTCCAAATTCTGATTTAATAAAATTAAACCATTTTCAAAAAAATCTAATAACTGAATATCAAGGCTAGCTTCGATACCCTACTTTAGTGTCAAAAACAACGCCGCATAGTCACAAAAGGATACCGTCAATAAATAGGTGGGGTTCTTCACACACCTAATCCTTTAGTCAGTCAACTCAAATAATCCTCAGGTCAGATCATACCCTCAGTCAAATCATATAAAAGACAGAACTTTTTTAATATCATTGACACGCACCAAATTAGCAACAAGCAACATATCTCTGAATCTATATATCCCAGAGATAGTTACAATTAACTAATTCATACTGATGATGACTACATTGTAGTCGAAATACGTATTTATAAAATACAAATAAATGTTCTAGGAATTGGGGCAAAATTTGAAATTTAATTTCAAAAAACCTAGAGTTCTCTTTGATTATTTTAATAATCTGTATTATAGCATTACTTATTTTGTACGCATTAAGAACTATTTTTGAACAATAAATAAATCTATTAGCTATCATCATAAATGCCGTTATATGTTTTAATAACTTACAGTTAGAAATCTATAATATATTATTTATTTATTTCGATAATCTGTTCGATATAAAATATATTGTTTATGGTAGAAAATACTATATTTTAACATTTATTATTTTAACTGGGTCAATCAAATATGTATCGCATCTGTGAATATTACATATATGTTGGTCTCTGCAATCAACTGTTAATAGTTTTCCATATAATTTTAAAATTAGAAAACGATGAACGTTATCAAACAGAATAAAAATGTTTGACTAAACTAAACAAACACACAAAATTTTTTCCTACTCCAGTATATTTTTTTTCAACGAATTATACCCCCAAGAATCCAAAACCATCTCCGGTCAGGTATTTATATATTTTAATAGTTCTCATATCATATGGATGCCGAAAAAGTCAGGGAACGGCATACTCACTCTTGAACCTGTATATTCTGTGTCCGATTCGGCGTTGTTCAATTAAATTAAAAAACACGTCCATTCGGGGACGGTGACAAACGATGTCGACGTTGTTTTTATTATTACAACGCAGTTCGAGATCATCTTGGTTGCCCAGCGCGTTTACCTCCGTGCGCTGTCGTTGACTGTAAAGGTGCATTTTCATGCTGACGCTTGACGCTGGTTTCTAGCATAAAATTCGGTCACGTGATGATAATTTAACATGCGTGCCATCTAGAAAAAATGTAGCGATAAAGCTAAATTTAGTTTAGCTTTTCTGCCGGGTTATATTAGCGTCAACGTAATAACTCGAACAATCGCATCGATAATAATCGATCTTTTCAAAACAGTAATCAGCTGTTACTTGGTGATTTTATAAATATAGCAAAAATAAATACTAATAAATATTACTCACAATTACAGACGTAACGTATAAAGTCTAGTGGTAACATCGATAATCGACTTTACGCTAGAAACCAGCGTCAAACGTCAGCATGAAAATGCACCTAAATAGGTAGACGCCTTATTTTAAATTACTTTATTTATCTATGCTACATATTTTAAATTTTTGTTACAAATTTTAAATAATACACTTGCTTGACTATTTTAAAATTTCATATCTTATCTTATATTGATATTTTTTAATTATATCGCTTTTAATTATAGAAAATTTCCTTTGTTAGTTATGAAGTTAATTATATTACTATATTACTTTATTATATTATATTTTTCTAGTAGTATCTAGTGAAATTATATAATTTTCGTGCAGTGTTCTGCAGATCAGTGGAAGGCGTACTTATTACACACAAGTTACACACTCGATTCTGTAACTACCGCTTTGAAGCCTTCGATTCGGAAACAATGGCAAACACAGCTGCTAATGTGGTATTACCCATTAGATATTACCACGGGTTCTGGATCATTGAGTATTACTACAACCACGGCGGTAGAATGACGTTTAATTAAGACAGTTTATCTCGCACAGCTTATTTACCCTCGGGTTCTATTTGAAACATCAACAGATATTTACTTGGAGTAGGCACTAACCTCTGTAATGATCAAGTGGCTCTGATGAAATTATCAAAGTTATAAATATCATCGGCTTTTGCATGATATATTTGAGATTATTTGCAGAGTATTTGAGAGTATTTGTTCGTTGTTCAGTTGTCCGCTGGTCCGATTTAGATACTTTTTTTAATTTATAAATATGCTGGCCAGGTTTATGAGTATGTATAATCGTATTTGTGCCCACATGGAAGCGGTGCACAAAACAAATTTGCTAGTCATAATTAATCTCCGAGAAGATATATTATTCGTTGCTAATTTCATGCGTGTCTCGCAAAATCAGCAACCTTTAACATATCTTCCCGGATATTAATTCAGGAAGAATTCGCATAAATTGCTAATTCATGCTGATAATGACTAATTTGTAATAACAATTTATAAAATACAAATAATTGATCGAGGAATTGGGACAAATTTGGAAATTTAATTTCAAAAACCTCTTCGATTATATTTAAGTATATTTCTGACTATGTTTAATCTCTTCGGCTTCGAATACATTTCAAACTGCTTAAAAAATTATATATTCATGAATGTGTGAAAGTGAAATTTAGCAAATATTGGCTTAAAAGTGCTCGAGGTTAAATCTATTGATTTATATTTTAATTAATTCATGAATACCGTTATAAGTATTATAAAAGCATAAAATATAATGTAGACCCATTTATTAGTCTTATTAAAATAATTAACAATATTAATGATAAACTATTATTATGATAATTATTTAAAAATTATCATAAAATGATTGATAAATATGTTTATAAGAAATGGTTTAACTCGTCTTATTTTTAGAGGCGATTAATGAACTAGAATAAATTGAGAAATTTTATCTGACAAAATAAATTACCATTGACCTCTAATTATAAATATCTGTCGTATATAAATACTAAACGTAAAATTTGTATACCATTTCTCCAAAGTGGCCAAAGATTGAACTCTTTATTGTGTAATAACTATAATTGCATTATTTTAATAGACTCAATTGCATTCTCATCAGACTCAATCTAGACTCGATTGCATTCGTTTATTTGGAAAACTATTCCGAAATAGCATACTCAATTATCAGACACCCCCGAAAATTTGTTATTTCAAAAAATTATATAAAGATGAAAATTCCAAAAAATCTATTTTAGTGGAATCTTACGTTAGCTAATATTGTAACTGGGTAAATTATATTGCCCTTACATCTAATTAAACAATTTTCCATCATTTTATGTAATTTCCAAACGTCAGTTAACACGGAGCACGAATTTAGGCGATGGGATTCAACCAAAATAAAATTATTATTATGATTTACGCAATTTTCAATAAAAATATGCGGTAATAAACTAAATCTGTAGCAAAACTAAAAATTTTAAAAGCCGCAAAACATTTATTCAGTGTCTAATAACTCTCACATATTTAACGAACTGTTTGGGAATTGGCTTTCGCACTTTCATTATAATGGAAATTTGCTTGACTAAGAATCGACTAGTTAACTATATCAAAATTGATTCAACCGAGAATAACAGAAATATTCGGTCATTCAGTCAACCAGACACGTAAGTCTATTTAGGTCTTCTTTTTGCCAACCATTGATAATCCCCAGTCCTCAGTTAAAACCCCGCTATTAATTGATTCTCTAACGAAATTGAATATATTTGTTAGGCAATCTACTCGTTCTCTTATTCAACAATTAAGAGATATATAGAATTAATAAAATTTAATTGTTGGCTCTTAAAAAATTGTGTTTTTAAACGCATTAATTTTCCGCCAAATTGACAAGCATAAAAATTTATCTGTAGATATACACCAAAGAAGTCAAAAACAGAAAAATAATTGCTTAATGCTTTTTAATTAAACAAAATATTTTAAATGGCATCAAACAAACGTTGTTTTATTTATTTTAAAAAAAAAAAAAACTTTACTGTGATAAAAACTTGTTTGATTTACTCAGCCATATAAATACGCAAGCGTTTATATGGTGAACACGAACAAGAAAAAGATCTATGTAAAGTCAAGGTAAATTCCAATATCTTTCAACGAAAGAAGAAGATATATTAAATAAATAAAATATCTTCGTTTAATTTAATAAAAAGAAAGCTGTTCAGTTGAGAGTTGTTTGGTGTATTCATTGATATTATTAAAGATGGTAGCTCAACTGCAGCCATGTACCTATCTCTATACACATTTGATACAAGAAGTACATAGTATATACGTTTGTATACCTCTAATTCTGGGCGCATTTGATTACCTGCATTTGTATCATACAAACCAGTATATATCATTGATATTACCATAAATTTGTAGAAAGTATATTATTATTTTTATATTACCTTTGCTATAATATATTTTATGATTGCATCTTGAATAAGTACATCCTATGAAACTTCCATTACATGAAGTAGATCGATACTTTCACCACAATAAGGTATGATGGAGGATTTTTTTTTCGACTTTGTTCATCTTGAATCATTTCCTAAACCTCGAAGAATATACAAAAAATATCCTTTGTACAACTTGATTTGCATTTCACGGATTGTCTTTTGCTGATGCTAAATTACATTTAAAATTTTGCCCCAATTCCTAGAACATTTATTTGTATTTTATGAATTGGGGCAAAATTTGAAATGTAATTTCAAAAAACCTAGAGTTCTCTTTGATTATTTTAATAATCTTTACTGATGCTAAAGCTGTTTTTTCATTTTAATCTGCTTGTAAGTAATATTAAAACCATTCTTGTTTATACACAGCAGAGCATGAAATGTAGATTTATAAATGTAATACATGCATTATCCAAACAAATTATCTATTTACATGTGGAACTTCGTTCGCGTGAATGTTTTCATGAATAAAAATGAATGTATAGACTATTGATACTAAATTAATTTACTATACTAATTTACTATAACTATTTGTCTATACTAATAATAGAAATGTTAAAACTAGACCATTTTTAGCGAAACAATAACATTAGTACACAAATCCTATGCGCTCAGTCTCATTCTAAAGGCCCAATTACACCTACCGAGTACTCGGCCGAGACTCGGCCGCAATGTAATCGGCCGAGCGTCGGGCGAGTGATTTTGGGCGAGTCAGTGAATAGAACTATGTTCTATTTTCTCGGCCGAGTAGGGATCCCCACCACTCATCTACTCGATCGTTCGCCACGCGGCCAATGTAATCACCTTTGCGGCTGGCGAGTGCCCGTATTCTATTGCAACTTTCTTATCATGATCCATTATCAGTCAATTATTGTCGCTCTTTCATTCAACTTGTTTTGTTTTTTCCTTTTGAAAATGTACACACTTGACAACTGTCACTCCCTGACCAGCTGGAATGTAATCACCTACTCGCCGCATCGAAGTAGCTAGGCCGAGTACTCGGGCGAGCATTCGGCCGAGCTACTCGGTAAGTGTAATTGGGCCTTAAGCATATATATTACTAAATATATGTTTATTAACACTTAGAATGTTTTAACTGGTTCAATTTTAATGAACGGAAGTGTACATGAAAAATTTAATTTTTATTTGAACCTCAAATAAAAAGGAATGTATCTGCACTAGTATATTAGACTATACCACTTTCATCGCATATGTGCATATATAACGAAATTCATTCCCTTAGCATTCACAAAAAAATAATATCGTAATTTTTCACGTATTAATCGTCGATCCACGTATTATTTCACAGTAATAGTGTAGGAAAGACCGAAGCCATCCAAGTACGCTTTTCTATGCCTTTTCTACCGACCCCTGTTCTTTCTCCACGAATCATTTAAAAATAAAACCACGATTTATAATATATGTGAAACACGTCTCTCAAGAAATGTTTAGAACCTATTAAAACATTTTTGAGACACCACCATACACTAACTTTTGGATTTTATTAATTAGTATTAATTCTTGAACTAATAAAGACAAAATGTTGGAAAAATTTTATTCTATAAGCTATTCTTCGTGCTATAAGCTTAAGGAGGTAATAAATGTTAATGCGAATATCAATTGAAGTTTGGTAATTTTGAAGTAAAATTTGAAAAAAATATGACGCCAATATGAAGAAAATTTCAAATAAACAATACAAACTGAAATTATTAACTGAATACATAATTAAATAATTTTTATTACTTCTTATATCATTTCTATAAATATATATATATATATATATATATATATATATATATATATATATATATATATATATATATATATATATATATATATATATATATATATATATATTCAACCTCTAAGAAATGAAAAAAGGGGTCCAAGTTTACATGTATAAAAAGTATGAATATTCTCAAAAAAATTTTACTGTGAAATATACAAGTTTTTAAGTCAAAATTCATTAGTAAAATAATCATGAATATAAAATTTAAACAATTCTTATTCACTCCTGTTCATAAAAATTGAACCAGTAAGTCACATTCTAAGCGTATATATATTATATAAATATATGTATAAAATTACATTTAGAATGTTTCAGCTAGTTCAATTTTTATGAACGGAAGTGTACATACAAATGTTATGGTGTATTACACCATTTCTGACGGTAAAATATTCAATAGGTAAAAGTAAATTATTTATCATTTCACATTATTTAAAGTGTGATTTAAGGTTGCTATATACTCAAAATCACGCCGGTGAAGCCGCCGATTTTTTAGTTAGTATTTAAATATATTATTCTGATTATATTTTAACATCCAAAGATCAATTATAGTCATACATATATATAAATAAATATGACGATACGTATTTTGTAATAGATTTTTAAAATAAAAACAAGCAAAATAAAACCTCTCCCAAAATAGATATGACAACTAATTTAAAAATCAATTGTAAACACTCGGGAATAAGTTTAAATCAGAAGACGAAAAATAAACAATAAATATTCAATCTGTTTATGACCAACCCTTTTGGTAAAAGATGTTGGTGCTGGGGATGGAAATGGTTTAGTTTGCTTAACTAACATAGCTATTGTTGCAATCAATAAAATTACTAAATCAATAAAATAAACGAACTTATATTAAACAAGTGAAAATAACAACTAACTGAGTTAATTGCTTAAATACCCGGTATATACTGAGTTTATGAAAAAAGTTTCATACAAAAGTTATTTATTTTTAAAAAACGAACATTTTATATCTTTTAATTTTTCTTCTATCTCTTACGGTTTCAAAGCTGGTTAGTTTTGCCGGAACATGGTCCGATTTTGTCCATTCACGAACTTAACCTTACTTTTTAGCTTTATAAGAAATGGAGTAAAAAATCGTCAAAATTAGAGAAAAATTTGTCGTCTCTGATTTTAATTAGAACTACTTTTAAAACTAATTTGGACCCAGCGAAAACGATGATGTTTGTAAAAATACGATACGATTAACGGTTTTCAAAATATCATATCCATGGTGTTAAAATTCAACACTGCGTGAATTAAGAACAGAAAATTTTGAAATGTGTTGGTCGGACGTTAAAATGAACCTGATTTTCGTACTGTTTGGGTCAAAATTAGCCTAGAAAATGATTATTATTAAAATCGATAACAAAAAATATATTCACTTTTTTCACATTTTTTCCAAGGGGTTAAATTGTTAAATTTTCGACTCGTTTTAAAACTTGTTAGCAGATTTAATAATATTGATGTAAGCAAACAGCACATGCAGAATTTCCCAACAAATATTTCAAAAATTGTCCGCCAGATCTTTGTTGGGAGCCAGAAATTTTGTTAAAATCCAATATTAGGCGTTGGCGAGAGACTATTCAAAAAAAATAACATTATTATCAAAATTCTTGATTTACAAAAAGTGCAAAACATCGATTGGATCAAGTATTTCAGCGCAAAATATTAAAAATTATATAACATTCATATCTATGAAATTTAAAAGTAGAAAAATTTCGAAAAATTATACATTAATTATTAGCCGCGCCCGCGGCTTTTGTCGCATTTAAGCCAAAATTATTATTTGTGTAAAAAATAAGTCCTTACTTTTGTTAATCGGCAAATTTTCAACCATTCGAGGAAAACTCTACTAAAATTGATTCTGTCGTTTTAATAGACAAAACAGGCAAAAAATTTTAACGAGTGATTTTCCGGCATCTGTTAGGTATTATTATTTTGTATTTACAAAATTCAGTATTATTCGAAAATATTTTCCATAAACAAAATGACGTTTCTATTAGTTCTACCTACAACTAATGAATAGAAAATTGTACCTTAACTAAATCAATAATCAAAAATTTACATTAAAACCCTAAAATTTTACCACAGCCAAATTTAGTGTAAAAATTTTACTATCGTATTTCCGAAATAAACAATTGTTCAAATTAAAACAAATTTTAGTGGATTATTTACTGGTAAAAATAAAAAATATATATCGTTATAGATATTGTTGTAATTTATTAATTATGAATTTCCACAAAGTAAAGCTCAACACAATTAATTGTTCAAATATTTACAATTTCATTCAAATAAATGGTAAATAAATAATAAAAGCCAATCAAGTGATTTGAAACAACATTTTTGCATATATAATATTATTATTTTACTAAAACTATAAATATATATATAATAAATTACTATGAAGGTTACTGCGTCTTATCACACACAAAAATTTTGGATATTCTAGCAACATATTCTTTTTTCTTTTTCTAATGTTATTCTATATTCTGACATTATTCTATACTACCCTAGTAACTTTAGTTAGTGGTAGAGAAGGAGGAGTTGGGACCTGGGAACTAAGCCGATCTATAGTATCTTTTAACTGAGAATTTTCCTGACTGAGTTTTAAATTCTCTGGCCTTCTTTCCTAGAATCTCTCGTCGACTTTCCTAGAGCCTCAATATACAGTGTCATTTCCAGATTTGTAAGGTTTTCTAGGAGACTCTGGCCAGCTATTTAAAGCATCAAAAATATGTTAAAATATGAGAAAATATTTATTGCAACAGCTCTAATATATCGGAATGAGACCCTCTAAAACCCTCCTTAACAATATTATTATGAGCTTGCAAAGTTTCTTTGAGATCGGTCAAGTAGATGCTAAGATTACCACAAAGTTCCGAATTTTTACCATTATATATATGGTTTATAAGTATATAATCGCGTGATAAAGAGGTAGACCTCTACAGATTTATTTATATAGATTATTACAATTTGATGTTTAATAAATATATTAACTCATAATTTTTGGTAATAAAAAGTTCAAATTATATAGATTGTGTGATATTGTATCTGAAATATATTTCAATCGCTATCCAGAAAGAAGACAACCTGATAAACGTGTTTTCAAGAGGAATAAAATATAAAAAACGCAAAAATTAAACTAGGAAATTACTATTTTGGCTATTTCAGACTTACGGATGAAAAGCGACCTGATAAATGATACATGGTTAAAAAGAGGAAAAAAATCCGTTCTTACTAAGCCATAGCCAATTATACTTTCTATTTAAAAAAAGATAACTTTAGGTCATATCTCGAAAACCAACCTTTTTTCTCAAACTTTCACGACGCCACTGGATTATACCAAAAAAAGTGCTTGAAGAATGTAAAAACTATTTTCATCTAGCTTTACAAACAACCAAGATATTCACATTTGTTTAAAAGTCGAAAAATCGAACTTTTGCTGATAACTCGCAAACAAAAGATGCTAGCAAATTTTTGTTGACACCAATGAATTAGTCTCAAAAAAAGAGATTGAGAATGTGCCATCCATTTTTTTCTATCTCTTATAGTTACCGAGTTACCTCATAAAACCATCGAAATTGATTCACTCTGTACAATGGGCCACAAAATTCTATAGTTGATTAGTGCCTTATTTATTCGGTTTTTGGGAAAATGCATTAAATAAAAGTTTTTAGTATGTTTATAATGAACAACTTTTATACGAGGCATTTTTTCAAAAACCGAAATTATGTGTACTGTATAATTAAAAAAAAAAAAACACTTTAAATAATATTCATACCAGTCAGTGATAATTAAAATTATAAATAAAAGCATGTGTATTTATAAATATCTTTACAATTATATAGAATTAAATTTACGTGACAATAAAACATCACGCAAAATTATTGTAGGTGTTTTTAGTTAATATTTCAATTGTCCTATTATTTATTACGTAATCAATTAATAAATTCTTGAATTTGTATTGAAATTTAAAACCCATTAAATTTGATTAATTAATGGTATGGTAAACTTCTTTCCTTGATTTATCAAGAAACTGTTTCGTTCCCATCAATATCAGTCCCTCATATGATATTTTTAATTGCATCGCATGCAATACATAAAGCATCTAAACATTGTTTTCATTAGGTCGATTAAAATACATTTTATTTCTCAGAGATTATCTTTTATATCCACTATCTGACAGTGGCGTCACGAGCTTTACTCATTCGGGTGGGCCCGTATAGTGTTTGACAAATTTAAGTTGTCACTTTCTTTATATTGGCCAAATTTTGATTACGAGCTGAAACTTTGTGTATGTGTTCTAGAACTAAAAAGTGAGATAAAAGTTCGTGAATGAGCAAAATCGGACCGTGCTTCTCCCGGCAAAGAGGGAAATATCCATCTTTGAAACGTTAAAAGATAGCACAAAAATTTAAAGACAAAAAAAGTTGAAAATATTCACTTTCATTTTAATATCAACACATTTTACAAATACTTTTGTTTTTCCGTTCCGGCTTAAATTATAAACCCCTCCCCCCCACCCCGTACCAATTATTATTACCATAAGACAATAGAAACATATATCGGTAACAAAATTAAATTTATTTTCATAAAATTGTGTATTCTTCAAAATGTCATAAAAATTTCACCAAATAGAAAAGAAATGACCGGATAAAAGTAGGTCATACACTAATTGATAATAATAAAAAAAACAATTGTGGATCTTCATTTAAAAAAGTACAATAATCAGGTCACTTAGCTATAAAAATCGTTACAGCTGGTTAACTTACTTACGTTACCAAAAAATTTCATCCTCACTTAGTAAATAAAATAAATTTTTTAGAAAATATCTAACAGTATTTGTGTCAAGCATATTTTTATTACAAGCAGGTCCGTATTTAAAAAAGAGTAATCGGAACATTAAGTGACAGACCAATACTTGGATATTTGTGAACCAAACCACGAGAATTGTGAAAATATTGGCATACAGAGAAGATTAACAAATAGGTTATCACCATTTATTTTTATTATTTTTATACCCGGTATACGTAAATATACAAGGTATAATAAGTTTAGTCCTGAATTTGTAACGCTTGAAAATATTGATCGCAGGCATGAATGTTTGGCATAGGTGTTCATAAAATGGCCTAATTCGGCCATTTCCGCATGTCCGTCTGTCCGTATGTCCGTAAACACGATAACTCAAAAATGAAAAGAAATAACCAGCTGAAATTTTGTATGTGTGTTCTAGAGCTAAAAACTAAGGTCAAGTTCGTGAATAGGAATATCGGGCCATGTTTGGGCAAAATGGAAAAAGCTGCCCATCTTTGAAACCGTAAGAGATAGAACAAAAATGTAAAGACAAAAAATGTTCTTTGTTTAAAAATAAACAATCTTTGGTATAAACTTTTTTACATGAATTTAGGATATACTGGGTATTTAAGCAATTAACTCAGTTAGTTGATATTTTCACTTGTTTCTTAAAATATGGATCTACGAGAGCTTTTCATACCGTATGGTTCCATACGTTCATGGTTCCTTTAGACGGGTCATCGAATAATACAAAATATTTGACGTGAAAACGTCTATTCGCCGATTACACTGATGGTTAGTCGAACATTCTTGTGTGACGAAATGCTGTAAGATTTCAATCTCTAATAACTTCGAGACTAATAACGCGTTTACAATGGTTGAGCCCACAACAGATAGATCATACCTTTACGTATCTGTCACGCTGTATTTGTTTTGCCTGTAACGTCATCATACCATTGTAGGCGCATGCACGTGAATGGTTACGAATTAGCTTTGTGAACAGCTATAAATTGTGTAGCATAGAAAATTGTTTAGCTAGGACATTGATTCTAGTGTTATTGTGTAGATCTTGCAAAGCACTACTAGGAGGAAAACTAGGACAATAAAAATATTCGCCGGCTTATAAGTGAAAACCGGTATTAAATTGAAAATTACCAAAAACATGAAGAATTTCTCTCATATGACTCCTAAATATGCTCGGAATTATATAAAACGCATTTCAGCGATTACGTAGCTGGCCTATTGCTGGGCATACAATAAAGATGGTAATATGAGCCAGGTGGATAATATATAGCTCCCTCCACTATTGCTCTCTGGTTAAATTTCGACAGTAATTTCCAAATTTACCAAATTTGTTTAGATTTACTCTAGTTGTTAATGAATGGAATACAGTATGTTTTAAATCTACATAAAGATTTTCATATAAAAAATTTGTGGTTTTAAAATTAGCAAAAACTGGCTATAATTTTCAGAACACCACCATGACAATGTTTATAAAATGAGCCCTCAATTGTGCATGATATCTGACTCCCTTATATACTTGTTCTAATTGTTTTCATTCCACATGCCAAGAAAGTTGCTAATAGACATTTAAGAAATGTGGTTGAAATAGACTACCAAAACATTTTTTGTTCCCAGATCTATTCCAAAAAATAACTTATTTAGACTTAGTAATTTTTTCATAGAGGTAAAATTGATGTTATTTTCATTGAGGTAAATATTTACATTTGTGTTATTTTGAAGTTTCCATAAAAATTAGTACGAAAACCCTTAAATTGTTGTTGTTTTTTTTTTAATAAAAAACAAATTAGGGGTCTATATTATCTCTTTTACCTCTATTTATAGTTAGAATCCATTATTATACATGTTTAAAAATTTCTAATTATATTAGACGCATAAAGGTTATTTTTATCGCTAATATTGAGTACTCGCAAACGGGTGTTTATAATTTTTTATAAAAATATTCACTAGAAACACATTATCTTTTTTGACACAATTAAATACCTAAATAATAATATATTTTTATCACAAAAAGATATTATGCTAATACTCATTATCAGCAAAATAATATTTTAGTTCAAAACGAAAAACTGTTTTCTTCAAGAATTCGAGAAATTTCATTACAAATCACTGGAAAAATTGCGCATTAATTTTATTTTTTGCAACTTACCGCTTCAGCAATTTTTAACATTCCCGGTAGAGTTTTAAAATAATCAACATTTAGTTTCACCCATCCCAAAGGTGATTGTTGTTGATTGGCTTGGCCATTTGGCTCATTTGGTTTTGCGGAATTATTTGAATGTGGTGATGAATCTTGCACTTGAACTACGGTTTCCGTCATCATTGCTATTTTACTTTAATAATTTACACTTAAACGAAAAAAAAATCACTGAATCACTTTTCTATAAATTTATAAAACACAGTATGGAGTTCGAACTTAAATAAATTTAAAAAATATATTCAGTTTTATTCTTAGCTTGTTGCTTGAATTGTAAATAGCTGTTGAAGAGCTAATGTTAGACTGGTTGTTAAGTTCACTTTAAATTCCCGCGACAACGCGGTAACACAACTCATGACTGGTGGAATTAAATTTATTATTGTTTAATAAAGATAGACATATTATATATTCTGAATATGTGTACTGTTATCCTACTCATAAGTATGATGTTCAATTGTATTTTTATATTTTGTATGTTCGTAAACAGTGAACCGTATACGGAAAGTAACGTTATATCGTACTATTTACTACTATAGTTGAATATTTTATAATATAGCTACGTGTTTCTATTATTATTATGATTATAAAAAGGTATCATATTTAGGAAAACGGATATTCAGTGATAGTCTACTGTCAACTGTTATGTTTTGTTCATCAAAATTAATAGCGATCAATTACTCTTTAAATAGATTTATTAAATACCCATATTTATTCATTTCTTTTAATTCAATTTTTTTTAATTTCGTGGTAAATGTTTGAATAAAGGATTAGAAATCAGATTTTCGTAAATTATTTATTTTATATCCGCATTTCCTCGTCATATAAAATGATAAATAATAATCAATCTGATCGAAAAGTTGTAACATCGAAACGTAAAGATAATTTAGGAAAACACACAAAATATTTTTTATTTGTAAAATAAACACATTTAAATGTACTGAGAAAAAGTAACCATTTATGCAATTTTTATAATATATCAGTAGTACAAGTTGCCTATACTACAAAAATAATAACTAAATATTTAAATCCTTCGAGCAATAATAATAGTGAAGTCAGTTTGCGATAAGATTGTTGAACTGCTGAATTTAAGGCACATAATTCTTATATACTCCAAGAAAATTTAAATTTTTGCTCTAAAGTAGTTGATTTAGACTCATTATCTAATTTGAAACATTTTTTATCAACTAGCTGTACCCGGCATGCGTTGCAATACCTCTTTTTCTAGCAGGTACACATATACAAAGCAGACCGCTTCGCGTTATGAAACGATTCGCGTTAAAATTATGGCAAATCTATAAATTTTAAAAACAATTTATTTTCAAAATTTTGTTAATACGTTACTATAGAAACTATAAACTATATTAGAGATATGTGTCGGTTATAACTTTGGAACGGTCAGAAAGCGACTAAAACTTTGGAAGGGTTTGGAATTTTGAATTTTTGGTCAGAAAACCTCGCGGGTGCTACTTCAACGACTCGCCAAAGTTTCATCATAATGGGATGAATGGTATAGGAACGCATAGAAGGCGAATGAACAAACTAATATTCATTTGATATATTAGATACGTTAGAAAATTTTGCACCCACTATCATTTCAGATATGAAATTGCGAAGAAAAAAACTGATTTCTTAAGTATAAGATAATAAAATTGAATTCGCCGATATCATATTAAAATCAATGTTTATGGCAGATATGGAAATCGAGCATTCCCTTTTAAAACACTTGTTTTTGAGGTTTACAAGAACTGTGCAGGTTTTTGGTTGCGCGAATAACCGTAGGTTAACAAAAATCCACATTGATAACTTTTAAAACGTATACCCTGTGTTTACAGTTTTCGAATTATCTACACAAATCGCAGTTTCCGATTTTGACTTCTTCTTTACATTGAGCAACGTTGCTTTGAAGAAAATGCATGTGAAATTTAGTATGTTTCCATTAAAATAGTATGCAGATATATTTATGTAGATATATTATTATTGGGTTTGTTCAGCGGATAAAAGCGGATTCCATCCGCTTACAAGCGCATTGATTCGCTACACACACCCATTATTTTTGAAATCCATAGTAACCGTTTTATTCATGCAACAGATGTAATAATTATTATTACAAATACATTCTCTTCCTATAAATATATTTAAAAAAGAGATATCAAGAAAAAGAGATAAACAATTATCTTATTATTATTTAAAATTTTAATAGTTGTTTTTTTGTCAATAAAATAAACTATCAAGGCTACATATATGCGATTTTTATTAAAATTTAGCAATTGTTACTTCTATATACAGGTGAGTCAGGAGGATCGGGCTAAACTCCAGAAATGTATTGTACATTTGTTTTCAAGTTATAACGTAATTAAAAAATTGTATCTTGTGTTCTACTTGTATTCAAATTGGTGATTTAAAACACTTGTAATCAAGGTATTGCTATGTTCGAGATTCAAAAAACAATTGATAACTTTGTGGTTTTGATGACAGTTATGTGTCAATGCATTGTGACAGTTATTTAACGTTTATGAAAATAATGAAAACCGAATAAGAACATATGAGTTTTTTTGCATTATTTTCACGTGTACAACTCACTCCTGGAGTTTGGTCCGTTTCTCACGACCATGTAAAATAATACTATAACCAATTGAATAGAACGGAAAATAAAAGGAGTTTTTATTATACCGGGCATATATATATATATATATATATATATATATATATATATATATATATATATATATATATATATATATATATATATATATATGTGACTAAACTATTATAAGTTTATCCCAAGGGTTGAAAATATTAATCATAGAAAATAATTTTTGGTATAGGTGTTCATAATATAATTAATCCATTTCCGCATATCCGTTAGTTATTTTAGTTATCCTACACGATAACTAAAAAAAAAAACAGATGAGCCAAAATTTTGTGTTTGTCTTCTAGAACTAAAAAGTGATATCAAGTTCGTGAATGGTCAAAATCGGCTCATGCGTTCTACCGCTAGGGCGGAAAATCTCTACTTTAAAGCCGTAAGAGATAGCGGAAGAGTTTAAAGACTAGAAGTATTCCTTTTTATACAACAATGACTTTTTTGAAACTTTTTTCATAAACCGAAGAGTTTTGCCACAATTTCAAACATCTGTGATTAATTTTATTGCAAATTTATTGCTACTTAGTATTTTTTAAATAAATAATAACATAAGGTTACGTATTACGTATGCAATCATGTTTTTAAGTCAAGTTATCGCATATAATCTTTTCGGAGTCAAAAATTAGAAATTTATCGGATTTATATCCAGTAACTTAATAACCAAACTACCAATTTTCGTATCTCTAACTTAAATAGATAATGTTTAGTCCCGCTTTTTTTATACGTATAGATTTCATCTTATATAACGATTTATAGTGTAATATACTTTATAGTTTCTGTTGGAGCCTTAATGGCCGTTTCGATAAAAGGCGAAACTTCGAAGTTAGTGGACTGTATCCAAACAAATTTTAGTTTTAAATCGACTTACCAGTTGATGCGTCTGCTCTTCAATGTGGGTTTTAATCGAGGGAAAGAATGGGGAAAGTGGATATAGTTGGGGAAAATCTCGACGATTCACCTGGTTAAGACGATATTGTCCAAACTATAGATGTTTCACTCTAAACTTGAGTGTTACGACGCGAAAACAAACACAATGATTTAATTTGCAATATTGTTCGATAGTTTACACTAAAAAAATATACGATGCGTATCTAACAACTAAAATATATCGAATATATAACAACTAACTATATCGAATGGGAATTTTCAACTAACTATTTTAATCAAAAACAAATATATTTTTACTTTTAAAAAATCAAAAACAATTATTTCTTATATAAGACCCTGCGCATAATTCTGATTCAAAATAACAATTGGCCAAGCAAATTATAACTAATTTTAGTATGAGACCAGGGGCGTAACCATTCCCCCCCACGCTCAGGGACTAAACTAAGCAAAAAAAAAAAATAATAATAATAATAACAACAATTCTAATAATTTACTGACTTGGTAGAGGACACAGTCGAACCACAGGTCTCTTGTAAATGCCAGTTTTTGTTTTGACATTTGCCACACGAACAACTCCATCCTTGCCAGGAAAAACCTCCGTGATTACTCCTAAAGGCCAATGAAGGGATGGAACATGTTCCTGGTGTACTAATACTAAAGTGCCAACCTTTATGGGAGCTGAAGGTGTATTCCATTTTTGGCGTAATTGCAGCTGATGCAAATATTCTAAACGCCAACGACTCCAAAAGGTTTGCACCATATGGTCAAGCAAATGTTTTCGAGCTACTAAGTTAGGGGCCTGATCAGTTATATCTTGCACGGGCAAGAATTGTAACGGGGTTAGGGTCAAAAAATGTGCCGGTGTAAGGGCCAATGGCTCGGCTGGGTCCTCACTCAACCAACAAAGTGGACGCGAATTGAGCAATGCCTCAATTTGAACCAAGACCGTGTACATTTCTTCGTACGTTAATATCTGACTCCCAATGACTTTATTTAAATGGGTTTTTGCGGATTTTACATTAGCCTCCCATATTCCTGAAAAGTGTGGACTGGCCGGGGGCTGCAATTTCCACTCAATGCGACGTACTGCCAATTCTTTTCCTAGCAATAAATTATAATCGCTGGAATGAATTAGTTCATACACGGACTCTAAATGATTTTTTGCGCCAATAAAATTAGTACCGCAGTCCGAGTAAATAGTGGAGCAAGCACCTCGTCGACCTAAAAATCTCTTAAAAGCCGCTAAAAACATTTCCGTGGACAAATCAGATGCCAGTTCTAAATGGACTGCCTTTGTAGTAAAGCATACAAACAAACATAAATATACCTTTTGGCTTGTAATTCCTCGTCGTTTTCCTAAAGTAATGCGGTAAGGTCCAGCATAATCCACACCACAAACTAAAAATGGTTTAGCTTCTGTTACCCGGGCTGCCGGCAAGTTAGCCATTTCGGGATAGATATGCCGTGGACGATGCTTAAAGCAAAAATTGCATTTTTTTACGCGATGGCGAACCAAGTTACGAGCTGCTAATATCCAGTATTTTTGCCTAAGTATAGACAATAATAGGCTAGGTCCAGTATGAAGATTTTTCTGATGGTAGTAATCTACCAGGAGATCAACAAAATGATCCCTTTTAGGGAGCAATACAGGGTGAATTTGATCAAAATCTAAATTTGAATTTCTGAGTCTCCCTCCAACTCTAATTAAACCGTCCTTTAGGAAAGGACGTAACGAACGTAAATTTGGAGAACACAATTTTCCCTGTTGTAACAAGTTAATTTCGACGTCAAAATAAATTTCTTGAACAATTTTAACTAATGTTAATTCGGCAGTTTGCAAATCCAAACTTGAAAATATCCTAGAAATGCTTAGACTTTTAACGAACCGTAAAACATACACCATAGCATGTAGTAATTTTTCCCAATTCGAAGAACGTTGAATTAAGGAATATAAGGCATTATTATCCAAATCCTTAGTAACTACTAAAGAAATAATTTTTAGCTCTGGCAAATCTTCGTTTTCAACGATTAACGTTCTTATAGGCCAATTAGAAGGTTCTAATTGCAACCAGGATGGTCCTTGAAACCATTCAGGGTTATTTAACAACTGAACAGGTGTCAAGCCTCTTGATAAACAATCACTAATATTACATTTTCCAGATATATGGAACCAACAATTCAACTCTAGCATATCCTGAATTTTTGCCACCCTATTGGCGACAAACGTTTGCCATTTATAGGGTGGAGACAAAATCCAACTAAGAGCCACCGTTGAATCTGTAAGAGCAAATATTTTATTAATTTTTATCCGGTCTGTGAGACAATTTATCACAAAGAGCATAAGTTGGGCTAACAAATAAGCACCACAAAGTTCCAACTTGGGAATGGACAACGTTTTCATTGGGGCAACTTTTGTCTTAGCACATACTAAATTAGTTCGTATTTTGCCGCCAAATTTAGTTTTAACATACACTACCGCTCCAAAAGAGGATAAACAAGCATCAGAGAATCCAATTAGGTCCACAATTGAATCTTCAATGATACCTAAATGCCGAGCAATCTTTACTTCGGTTAACTGAGAAAATTCTAATTGTATTTTTTGCCAATAAATAACAACCGAATCCGGAGGATTTTCGTCCCAGCCTATATTTAACTGCCACAATTTTTTAACTAATAGTTTTAACAATAAAGTAAATGGGACTACAAAACCTAATGGATCAAATAAGCGTGCCAAGGTAGACAAAACAGTCCTCTTTGTACAAATTTTATCTTCATTGATAACTTTAAATGCTAATATATCGGAATGTGGATGCCACTGAAGGCCTAAAATTTTCAAAAAATCTTTTTCAAAACTAATAGTTTGAGGGGCGCGAAGAGATTCTGGAATATCTCCTAATAATTGATTTGAATTAGTCGCCCACTTTACTAAATCAAACTGTCCTGACTTGAACAAATTTGTTAATTCAGTGAATAATGATTTTGCATTAGCCAAATTAGACACACTATACACCAAATCGTCCATGTAAAAACTAGTTTTTGCAATATTTGAAGCCAAGGGATAGGTATCAGCTTCATCCTTAGCTAATTGGTGAATGGTTCGCAAAGCTAAAAAAGGGGATGAACGAATTCCAAAGGTTACGGTATTCAACTCGAAAATACTGACAGGCTCATTACTGGAAAATCGCCACAGGATTCTTTGAAATCGTCTGTCATTACTATTCAAATTTATTTGCAAATACATCTTTCGAATATCAGCCGTAAAAGCTATTTCAAATAATCTAAAATTCAAAAAAATAGAAAGAACATCTTTTTGTAATTTTTTACTTGTATGAAGCAAATCATTAAGAGATACCGACGTGCTAGATTTTGCACTAGCATCAAAAACACAACGCAAAGGTGTGCTAGTACTGTCTGACTTAAAAACCGCGTGGTGAGGTATAAAATAACAAGGGGGCGACAAATCTGGATTTTCTAATTTTGTTATATAACCAGCACTTATATATTCACGCATGACACTAATATATTGATTCTGAAACTCTGGCTGCTTTCTAAATTTACCTTCCAAGGAGTACAATCGTTTTAAAGCAATCGAATAAGAATCACCTAACTCAGAAGGATTTCGCTGGAAAGGTAACGCTACCTGGTATCGTCCAGACTTCTCACGGGTAACCGTATTATCATAGATTTTTTCACATTCCAAATCTTCAGGATTATCCAATAGTGTGGTTGGAACACCTTCCAATTCCCAAAATTTCGCAACCATCAGTTCCAAAGTGGGTTCAACATAGGTGCAAAAATTTTGAATAGCTTCTGATTTTGATTCAACAAGGGCTGGACCCATCAAAACATAACCAAGGCTGGTTTCAATTGCAATTGGTGAAGGCTCTGGGCCCAATACCTTTTTTGAACCTAATAATAACGAGAATAATTGGGCTCCAATAATACCGTCAATTTTATTTGGCTGATAAAACATATCATCAGCCAACGGTAAGTCTAACAAATATGATAATGAATCCTTAGATACATTACAATCAGGCAATCTATCAGTTATTTTTGGCACTAATAAAACGTTCATAGAATAACGTTTATCCGAATAACGAGACGAAAATGTAATAGTTGATTTTCGTTCGACTGAACTACCAGCCGAACCAATACCCTTAATAGTACAATTATGTGGGAAAATATCTAAATTTAATTTTTTAGCACATTCTACTGTAAGAAAATTAGCTTGTGAAGCGGAATCTGCTAAAAATCTAAGTCGATGAGGGGTGTTTGTATTGTCATAAACCAAAATAACAACTGTTGATAACAGTACGGTTGTATTAGGCCGAACCAAAGAATTCGTCATGGAGCAAAATGTTGTAGATGAATTCGTCCCTTCGCTTACTAAACGATTTGCATTCGAAGTAGAAGCTATCACTGGCTTCGAACCAGAATATTCGACTATAGGTTTAATTTCCGATTTAGTTGCACTAATAGAGTTAGACGATTTATTGAAATGTAAAAGCGTGTTATGTCGATAATTGCAAATCTTGCAACTGGATTGTGTTTTACATTTAATTAATCTGTGTGACCCAAAACAATTCAAACATAAATTTTTGTCTTTGACAAACTTGTAACGATCTGATGGACTCAGTGACAAAAATTTCGAACACTGATATAACAAATGCATCGTTATATTGCAACATTGACAAACATTATTAGTATTTTGAATAATAAACGACTGAATAGGTTTTGATTTAGACCCTTGCGCCGCTACTGATTTCGAACCATGTGGAAGACAAGCATAAATTTTAGCTTGCTCTTTAATAAACTCAATGATTTCATTATAAGTCGGAATGGTTGACTTTCTGCGGGTATTTTCGAATAATGTCTTAGTTTCGGCATCCAATTTGCTAAGAACTAAATAAGAGACCATATAATCGGACATATCCGTAATTTCTAATTGCTGTAAGGCATTATACGATGTATCAAATCTTTCTAAAATCGTATATAGATTGTTTGCAGAAAAAACACTATTAGAGGGTTTTATTTCAAGCATTTGTTCAAAGTAATAATTCGCCAATGTTCGGGGATCCTGAAATTTTTCAACTAATGATTTCCAAATAATTTCATAGTTGGAACCAACAGGGGGTAAACCAGTGCACATGGCAGCAGCTTTGCCTGATAATTTTCCCATTAAATAGTGAACTTTATCGGTGTTCGTTAAGGATTTGTTTTCGTGAATACGCGTACGGAAACATTCGTAAAAAATAGTCCATTCCCTAATATGACCTGAAAATGTGGGCAAATCTAATCTCGGTAAACGAGGAATGTAAGCTAAAGAGGAACGGTCACCAACGTTTTGTGCTTGCTCATTTGAACTAATATTAGAAGTTGATTGTATGGGAGTATCCTTTTCCGCTATTGTTAGAATGTTGCAGTAAAGCTCATCCAACATGTCAACTGAGGTGAAATCTGGTATAAAATCAGAATTTAATTCTAACTGGATGCTATTTATTTTGTCCAAAGTAGTTAAAAATAACTCTTTCGATTCATCTAATGAACGCAATCTAATTCTAAAAATATTTAATTGCTCGAGATCATCCATTTTCTTACCGGCATCATATAACCGTTGTATTCTAGTAAAATATTGTTCCTTTTTTGCTAACAATAACTTTAACTGATTCTCCAATTTTGTAGCCATTTTAATTTTGATGTAGAAACAAAAATAAATAAAAATAATCTAATAATAATTCAATTTAATATTATTCCTAAATACTTATTATTTTTAATAGCGGTAAATGCACCAACAAAAACAACTTTAGATTATGTGATAATCTGTAGCAATAAACAAATTTAGAAAAAAACAACTTCAGATTATGTAATCTGTAGCAACAAACAAATTTTAATAAATAAATACTACTGACTAATTATAATTGCCAAACCAAAGCCAATATATGAACCAAAATTATGCGAAATTAACCAATACCAATACATACGACTATTAACCGGACTATCCGGCTCGTATGGACCAAAAATATGTTGGAGCCTTAATGGCCGTTTCGATAAAAGGCGAAACTTCGAAGTTAGTGGACTGTATCCAAACAAATTTTAGTTTTAAATCGACTTACCAGTTGATGCGTCTGCTCTTCAATGTGGGTTTTAATCGAGGGAAAGAATGGGGAAAGTGGATATAGTTGGGGAAAATCTCGACGATTCACCTGGTTAAGACGATATTGTCCAAACTATAGATGTTTCACTCTAAACTTGAGTGTTACGACGCGAAAACAAACACAATGATTTAATTTGCAATATTGTTCGATAGTTTACACTAAAAAAATATACGATGCGTATCTAACAACTAAAATATATCGAATATATAACAACTAACTATATCGAATGGGAATTTTCAACTAACTATTTTAATCAAAAACAAATATATTTTTACTTTTAAAAAATCAAAAACAATTATTTCTTATATAAGACCTTGCGCATAATTCTGATTCAAAATAACAATTGGCCAAGCAAATTATAACTAATTTTAGTATGAGACCAGGGGCGTAACCAGTTTCTATAGAAATATCTACATTAACAAAATTTTGGAAATAAATTATTTGTCAATAAATTTAAGTTAAATTTAGAAAAAAATAGTTCGCCTATTTCACCTCCTTATGGGGCGATTTTCTAAAAATCCTGTCTTAGTTCACCTCTACGCTGTCTAAGGAACATATCTTCCAAATTTCATGTTTCAAACTTCATTAGCTTTGGCTTAACGATGATGAATCAGTCAGATATCCACTCAGATATCATTCCATCAAATTTTTCCAATATTCCACATAGAAATCATCCCATCAAAGAAAAGTTATTTTGGGAGTTTTTATCTAGCATTGTATAAAGTATACAGTACTTTAAAAGTTTGTAAACAGTCGTAAGTAGGTCGTTTTCGAGAATCCAGTCAAAATAAATATAAACGGTTTAAATGGTACGATTACTAAAAATCAAATATTATTAATTAATATTCCTTTGTAATAATGAAATATATTAATAAGAACTATATTAAAATACACTCCGTTATACTAATTAATTTTACAGTAATTTAACTGTATGAAAACACATATTTAATATAATCAGCCATATATTAAAATCGATATATTTCTATGCGAATAGAATGAATGACATAACAGTTATACAAGGTGGAAGGTAAATAATATGCAAATTTTACCAGATAAAAGGCAACGAGAAAACTGAGCGGAAAGACTCTTGGGTAATTTTCCAAAATTCAATATATTCAGAGATATTTAAAAAAAAAACCTGATCTAGGATAAAGCATTTTATATTATAACACTACAAACAAGTTCCATCGAGTTTAATATTGTTTAAAATAATAATAAAAATCACATATTTGCCTATAAATTCTTGTAAACACACTTTAATGGTCTCATGTGTTAATGTCATTTTATAGTATAGTTATGTATAAAACTTTTTTTTTATAATTCAAACTCTGCGTTAGACAAGCCTGAGATCACACGAGAGTTTACTCAAGATAGACCTAATCACATTATATCGTGCATTGAAAATAATGCGAGTTGAAAACGGACGTTGTTTTCCTGTTGTTAAACTGCTAGAATGCACGTTGAACGTGTTTTATCTAGGTTTCGAACGTGTTTCACCTAGGTATTTTTTAAAAATAATATATTTAATAGGAATAATATATTTAATAACGGTGTGCGTCCTAACGACATGTGTGTATCGACGATTAAATAATGTGCGTCATTTTTAACGCTTGTGTGCTCTCAGCCTAATATTTGTATATCAATAGGTCCTAGATCAATAGGTCCTTGGTCAATAGGTCCTATTAATATTTTGTGAATAATGTGAGAAAAAATAAGAGTTTTGTGAGCTCAATACTCAATTTACAAGCTCAATACTTTGATATTTTAAAATAACTTATTTTGTCCTGACATCTATTGAGTAAATATCTTGGAATGACGATTTATAAATAAATAACTGTACCCGGGATGCGTTGCAATACCTCTTTTTCTTTCTAAGTAGGCAATGTTTGATCAGAAATTATGACAAATCTTTAAATTTTATGAAACAAAGTTTAAAAAAATAGTTGTGTCTTTTTAGAAAAGGAAAGTTTTATCTCTTATCTCTTTTTCTATCTCTTATCGTTTACAAGACAGAAATTTTCCGCTCCCCGCTGGCAGTGGTAGGCAAATTATGTTTTTTGGCCAGAAACCTTCTTGGGTCCAGGCAAAAAAACTCCTTAAAGTTCATGGTGTTCGGTCAAACGGTGCCGGAGTTTATCAATCTCATACATGTTGTATATATACCAACATCCATTTTTTATACATATAGATAGGAGTGTATAATCAGTGGCATCAAACCAGTGAACTACTAAATATTTTCGGCTCATTTTTGAGATTCAATTTATTTGTTATTCATTAATTTAAACGCCTTCAATAACCATCCAATGAAATTTGATATATAATTTCGCTTCCACCCTGTATACAATTTACATAAAAGTATAATTTTTGTCAACGTCTTATTAGTATAAAATTGAATTAATAAAAATCTATGTACCAAGTTATTATAAGCGTTGCTAAGTATATTTATTTTAATGTCTATTTATAGTTAACTAGTACTTATTAAAAGTAGAGATATTAATTCACGGATGTTTGCCGCTTCTAAAAATCATTAAAAAATTACAAATTTAGTACTAAAATAATTCAAAATTATAAAGCATTATTGTCATTATGATGAGCTTGTAGCATCTGCACCAGAACATTTTATTTTGTAATTGATAATTATTCAACCATTATTATTGATAAATAGAATTAGATTGTTCATAACTATTTATTATACATTTATAACTTCTTTCCTTTTTTAATAGAAGTAAAACATACTTATAAACACTATGTGAATAACCTACATAAATATCACCTCCTGCAGACACCTGTGTTAATCAAATACGGATAAAGTAATACAAAGTGTAGAAAATTTGACTGTACAATGTATCCTTATCTAACACATGTATATATCATATATATGTGGCTTTATTGTAGAAAATACGCGAAGGTTGATAAAAAGAGATGAGATTATAATATTATAAAAACTTGATTAAAACAAAGTAATGGCTGAGGCTGATGATGGAACAAAAGGTGAACAAGTATTATAACGGAATAAAAACAATATTTTTGTTTGGTGCCAACATTTGATTCAAACACACATAATGTATTGTTTAATTAATAAAATGTGTTAAAAATATTAAATAAATGTAAGTATTGAATACTACATGTTTATTTTATTATTGGTACCTACTGTGTTTTTAAAATTTTTGACGTTCAATATCAAAATATTATACAGGCCTTCTTTTATCTGCGCACTCCTGTTGATGTTAAAATATAAATGTTTCTTGTGATGTACAGTTTTTTAATAAAAGTGTTATATTTTGTGTTTATTGCCATCTTTGAAGGATTGATTGTAGGAATAACACCGACCGAGTAATCAATTTTTAATACATTTTAATTAAAATTTATCTTAATTAAAGTAGCTAAATTGTAAATTTATTAAATATTTTCAATATTTCATATCAAAACAATGATTTACTATCATCTCTTAAATATATAAACAATGTTGTTTTTCTTAAAAATATTTTACCTTGGCCCAATTTGATTCTAATTATAAAATATTTATTCATGAATGACGAAATTTCTGATTTACTAATTGAAGATTATGTGTCATAGTTTCTTTTGTGAATAAAAATGCACTATGAACATAAATGTTTTGACATATTAGTTCAAGAAATTGTATGAGATGTTATGAAATATATTATTTAATCACAATCAGGAAAAACTGTGGTTTATTTAAATTATTTCCGCAGAAAAACAATATTTTCTGAAAATATATTAGAAAGGAAAATTAAATTTCAAACAAAGACAAACAGTTGAAGGACTGTTTTTGTTTCATCTATTTTGTTTTGTTGTTTAAATTATACAATGAGCCTAAATTTTTTTTAACATCTATGAATAATTAAAATCAATCGATAAGAAAAAAGGGTTTGTTTAAACTTTTGGTAATTTCAAATAAGATAAATTTCTTTTCCCACAAATACAAATTATTGCATTATAATAACAATGATTTTGCAAACATCTTTATTCATAAAAAAATAATACATACTTTCTCTTAATTTTTTTTAAATAGTAATTTATCGTTTTGTTGTGTATAGTATATTACTTGTAATTAAGAAAATAAAAACAATGAATCATAAAAATATGACATGATTTAGTTATTTATTGTTGCCTGTAATAAGTAATACCATTATTTTCACAGACAAATGATTATCCTAGTAAGAAAACATATTTGTATTTAAAACTATATTGAGAAAATTTTATCTTTTATCGTTTATCGCACTTATCAATGCTCAATCAACAACCGTATTTTAATACCTTCTGACTAATTAAATTTTGAATGACTAATTGCAAATTATTGTTTCAGATTGTCTAATAAATTGAACTGATGAAATGATGAAAGTTAGGGAATGGGGGTCTTATGATCGCCCCTTAAATACAGTTGATTTTGAATCGCCAGCTCACTCAGGTAATATAAATTTAAATTTAAATTTGATATTATAATTATATTTACTTTTCTGGATTAGGTACATTATTAAGTGGCCTTAATGACTTAAGATCAAAAGGTGATTTACTGGATATTACGTTACTTGCCGAAGGAGAATCGTTTCAAGCTCATCGCGTCGTCCTAGCATCATGCAGCGATTATTTTCGAGCAATGTTTACAGATGCAATGAGAGAATCCCGGCAAAGTGAAATATGTTTAAATGGCGTTACTGCTGAAGGAATTAGATTGCTATTAAATTATGCTTATACATCACGTCTTGCCTTAAACCTTGCCAATATTCAGGATGTACTGTCAGCTGCTAGTCATGTTCAAGTTGTTGCCGTTGTTGAAGCGTGTTCAAATTACTTGCAATCACAGTTAGATCTAGAAAACTGTGTAGATATTGCAACTATTGCCGAAACGTATTCATTGGTACAATTAAGAAGGCGTGTGTACCGTTTTATAAGTGGGCATTTACAAGAATTTTCAATGTCGAATGAATTTCAACGTTTAGCACCTCAACAATTAGAGTATCTGTTAGCTTGTGAATTCCCTGTTGATTGTCCGGAAGAAGAAGTGTTACGAATTGTACTTAAATGGCTTGAGAATTCTGATGTCTGTGGGTAAGTTCCCAAAATATAGATAGTAAAATAGATTTGATATACCTAGATGTCTTTTTTCTGCACATTTTTTATTAAACGCAGTGGTAATATTATTATTGCTTGGATGAAAATTTATAATGATGAATTCTGTTAAAACTCTAGGTTTTCGCTTAACAAATATTTTCGTTTTCTCGTTTAGTTTTCGAGATCCCGAATGTTAAACTTTAATAAAAAGAAAAGTAAAATAGATTACTCACTGAAGGTAATTTGGTTCTTTTGTTAAAAAAAAGGTTTAAAAGGTCAGATTTTTGCTCAAACATCGAACCCAAATAATACCTCAATATCACCCAACTCAACCCAATCCCCCAATCGCTCGATGTGAGGTCTAAATTCGTAGTTAATAAAAAAATGACTAGGATCAAAAGTACAAATGGTCTCCGGATAAAATAGAATGTTGGAACCATTATAAAACTCCAAAAACCGAACTTCACACTTAGAAACGGGTTCCAACAGAATCCATCATACTGTCACTAAAGAAATGATAATATCCCCAATATGGTTTTCAATCATTTAATTTCTACGGTTAGTTTAAAAATAATGGTACAGATATTTACTTTTCGGTGCCTAATTGAAGATAGGAATAATATTTAACGAATGTATATAAACACGGGCACTTTTTGTCAAAAGTGTTTATATACTGATACAAGAAAAGTATCTAAATTCTGTCAGATCCTTTTATAAAATTCAACGAACAAAAGAATAATAATAATTAAATAGTCGTTAAATTTACATATGTAAAATAATGTTTAATATTTTAAAAAAGTTTGATTCCCCTTAAAATGGTAGAATGTCACAATATCATTTTCGTGAATTGCTATTTATTTCAATTTAGGCGTATATATACTATCAAATCTATTTCAATATATACTAACAATTTTATTTCGATTATTTGAACAAAATGAGTATTAAAGTATCTGATCTTTGAGTATCGTAAATAGTTTTAGTCCTATGCCGACATAACTGATCCATTTACATTTAATTTTGTTCTTTTTATAGATTCACTCATCGTTTATCGTTTGCTTCTCGCCTTTTAAGAAAAATACACTTCCGAGAAATACCATCATGGAAATTAGATAATCTATTACAAAAAGTATTTATTGATCAATCAATCGAAAAACAAAGTATTTATAAAATTGTTATAAGAGAAACTTATAGGCAAATTCGAATACCTAATAAAATAAGAGAGACTGCTTTCACAAAAAGTCATTCAAATCATTTGGTAAATTCTCGTGGTATGGAATTAGCTATCGTTAAAGTAGGAGGCTTCAGTATTGGTGGAATTACAAACGAAATTACTTATTGCTTGTCTAAAGGTAAATGGAGACATTTAACATCCATTCCACATGTAGAACAATGTAACTTTGGAACAGCTGTTTTGGATAACGAGTTATATGTGGTTGGAGGATCATTTAATCAATCATTACAAGAAAATATACACCCGTTTGGATTTAGGTACAGCCCAAGATATAATAAATGGACAACAATAGCTCCAATGCAACGCGAAAGATGTAGATTTTCGTTAAATGTGTTATCAGGTCGATTGTATGCCATTGGAGGTTCAAGTGAGTTAGAAGAGTTTGTCGATGGATGTACTGATCAAGAGGAAATTAGTGCTTGCGAATGTTACGATCCTGCTTCAGATAGTTGGTCAAGTATCAGTCCTTTGCCAGAAGGACGATCTCAGCATGCAAGTGTAACTTGGTGTAATAATGCTAATGAAAAGTATATATTTATAAGTGGTGGGCTAGAAAGAGATTTAACTTCTGATACAGTTCGCAGATATGACCCATCAACAGATATCTGGGATGTTAGAGCTCCAATGCTGTCTCCTCGAGCTGATCACGTAATGATTTCATTAGGACATCGAATTTATGTGTGTGGGGGGTGGTTTGAAGACGCGGATATCGGGAGTCGAGTTTTAGTTGATACAATAGACGCATATGATTTAACGACAGATAGTTGGGAAGTGGTAACTCGAGTGCCGACACCCAGATACCACGCGGGCATAGTAGAAGTTGACGGTAAAATATATTTTATTGGTGGATTTCATAGTGATGCTATGTTCGACAGAGATACAGCTGCCATTGAATGTTACGATGTTGAAACTGATTTTTGGACTACAGAAGAAAAATATCCACAAGATGTTTGGGAACATACTTGTGTTACATTATATATTCCTAAATGTCGGGATGATATGGAAGTAATGACTACAAATGATAACAGAAGATAGTATTATATAAGCTTTATATGATGTGCCATTTACATAATTGAAATACCGAGGTATTTCATAATACACTGATTGGCGAAAAATATGGGATAACGTTAGTAATGAAAAGTTAACTTTGTTAGTCAGTGTATTTAGCACAGGCAAATAATATTTTATGGGTCGATTTATATATAGAAATTATAGACGTAATATTTCGATTTATAAAATAAACATAACAATTTGATCTAATGTTTTATCAAATTTATGTTTATTAAAATTTAAGTCTTAAAAGCACAAACGAAAAATTTAAGCTTCGTCTACAATAACACTGACGACGGAAACGTGAGACCAATGAGTGCGTAAAAATCACTCCTCCTTCCCTAATAATACACGAATGACGGATCTACATACGGTTTGCGTCTAATCTGTGTTATGGCATTCGTTTGGTGGGCAAAAAAGTTGCCGATTAAAACGTTAAATTAGGTCAAAAGTTAAATTAAGTTGATTTCATTGAAATATTTGTTTTTTATTAACCATATTCGTCAATTAGTAGTCGTATGACCTTTAGTTAATTTTAAAAATACACATAATGTATAAGAATTGAGTTTCAACTATCAGATGCCTTACGTGATTCAGTTTACAGCTTCCGTTATCTATGTTATCCGAAGCTTAATCGTACAAATATAGTAAATATTTATCGAAACAAAACTGTGTTCCAAAGTTTTATAATTCATGTGTTTAAGAAAGGCGACTTGGAATTCAGGGGAGAAGTATTTATTATTGTTTAACATAGTTACATAATTACGCTTTCTAACTGAAATTCTAATCAGCATTTAACAATATTACATCATTAGACAAGTTTTTTTAATTGTCTTCGTGTTACTTTTCTCCATTAAGATAAACAGTTGATTTACTTCTTCTTTTTAAGGTATTTATTGGGATTGTCAATATTTACTGAATATTAAAATGTATTTGACAATTGTCTCAAATTCTATGGTGAATGTGCGCTATTATTTTCTTGGTTTTCGGGTTTCTAGAATTTCAGTTGTGAATGGGGATTAAGTAAAACTAATCCGGACTGTTAAAGCGTTATTTTGGAGTTTTCTTGATCCCCATGTGATTACCAATTTTGTTCATAACAAAATTCTCTATTAAGGATAAATTTAAAAGAATATATTCAGTGAAACAAAATACATAATAAAATGAATTCTTGATAAGTTCGAGTTGAAGTATAGTTATTTATATAATAAAAGTTATACCACAAAATTCGAAACAAATTGTGTACCAGAAAATTAATTTGAAATATATACAAAAGGCTTATGTCCAGATACTGATAACTGGTATTTCGATTGAAACACACTCATTGTTAGTAGGAATTCCGTAAACAAATTAACAAAGTAGAATTAACCCTTGTAAAAAAAAAATTTTTAAACACACCAAATGAACTTTTAACATGTTCACCGAATAAGTCATTTAGTTCAACTAAATTTAGTTCTTTAATAATTTTTTAGTTTATCCCTGGTAGAAATTTTTGTATGAAATATGTAATATGGAGTTTCGCAATAAAAATGAGAAGCATTTTTACAGCATACCAAAATATTGTCGATTTGCTTTTTACTGTCCACTTTTGGGCATATTAGATAGAGGTGGAATCATCGTTGCAGCCAATTTTCGATATCCCAAAGAATAAACTTGCACGTTTCAAGAATATATTATAGTAATTTTATAGGCCAGAAAAAGTATTAAATTTCAAATTTTGCCCCAATTCCTAGAACAATTATTATTTGCAATAACCATTAGCATTTGGTAAGACACGCACCAAATTAGCAACGAGTAACGTATCTTCATATCCCGGAGATAGTTACGATTAGCTAATACATACTGATGATGACTGCTTTGTAGTCGAAATACGTATTTATAAAATACAAATAATTGTTCTAGGAATTGGACAAAATTTGAAATTTAATTTCAAAAAACCTACAGTCCTCTTTGATTATTTTAATAATCTTTATACAGAAAAAATATGTTTTTTCTGCAAATGTTTCCTAAAAGAACTATCACAGCGATACATTCCAATGTCAGATGATAAAAACACATCGTTAAACAATTGATACAAGAGGCAGCAAATGATACAAGTGGTTGTAAATATAAACAATATTGTTAGGTTGTAAAACAATCCCTATTATATTTGGTACACAGGTCGCCTCTTCTATTTTAAACGATTTATCATTCACGATAAATATTTTAAACGTTGCCAGACGAAGAATCATATTATTTTACCTCGAATTTGTATTTTGTTTCTTATATTAATCTTAATGATTTTTAAGCGCTCATTAAAAATTAAGAATAGTGTTAGATCCTGAATTCCTATTTCGTGAAAAATTACCATTACATTATGAAATATGTAATAAAAATATAACTGAAAAAAATTTTGTTTAAATATGAAAATTTTATGGATTTTGAGTGTGAAAATATTATTGGACTAAATTCTACTACAGGTACATTAATTTTTGGGTACTTTTATGAAAAATTTTTTGTGTAAAATTTTAATGAGATTGTCTAAATATTTTTTTATTTTATTTATTATTTTGACATTATATGAAAATTACTATTGTACTTATTATGGGCCATGACTTTATGGTAAATATTATTCGTTGCGAGATAAACTAGATAGTTTTAATTATAATATATTTTGTTATTTTTTTAAATATAAAATAAACATGCTTTTATAAATTTTTTGTTTAATACTTTATGTATTCTATTACAGATATTAATGAAAAATGTTAAATTTCTTTATTTTACCTAAGTTTTTCTAAATTAATTGAAAAAAGTTAAAAAAAAACGTCTGCTTATACTTACAACTCGAATCTATTATCTATGACTCACACCTATTTAAAAATATTCGTAAAATAGTATATAGATGTCTGTACTTGTTAATGCTGTGTATGTTCGTACGAAGCACGATTCGTCTTATCACTTCGGTAAATAAAATCGGAATCGGTTGGTGCATTCAGACATTCAAGCCGGCGCAGTAGCCAGTTAGTCTATAATATTTGATTGATATTGACGGTACGATTTCTATGGTGGTGTATTAATTTGTTAAACTGTATTATTTTATAAGTGAATTTGTTCTAAAATGCGGACATATGCATTAATATCAATGCAAATATTGCTGTCGTTAAATAAACGTCATAAACAATCGTAAATAATCGTATTGTTTGTAACTGTTTAACATTTCTTTTACCGTACAATTAGTGTCATTTGAAACTTGTGAGTGCCTACTTATGTTTTCATTAAATCGATGAAAAGTAGTTGTTGAGTTGTTGACCAATGGTTTAAATTTACTTTTTTTGGTAGTTTTTACTTGAATATTCAATGCGTTTTTACTCATGGCATTGGTAGTGTTTGGTGATAAAACTAGTGCTAGTTTCAAATATAAAACTTGTTTTATTAGCTGTCAAAAAACCGAACTGATTGGTTTTTATTATTATAACTTATTGTAATGCCTGGAAGTCGCTCAAGTAACGATCCGGAGCACAAATCACCTCGTGAAAGTGGTGAAGATTCCGAAGATGAGAGTGAAATTTTAGAAGAAAGTCCTTGTGGCAGATGGTTGAAACGTCGGGAAGAGGTAAGGATACATACATACTTTCATTCATTTTGTATAGAGAGAAATACCTAACCTCCTATATATAATATGGTTAGTTTATTTCTTGGTATGTGATATGCACCGGGGTCGCTGCCTGACCGGCTGACGGGTGGCTAGACCCTCGCCCGCCAGACGTTGTTGGCACCGAGTTCGGCTGCAATCTCTGCAATCCGCATGCGTTTTCAGGTAAATGACGTCACATTTTATTAGTATCGACTATCAAATACCATGAATATTGTTGCCTCATGTTTTTACAGTGTGTTTATTTCACAGAAAATCTACAGTGATTGTATTATCAACTACAAAAATTTCCTTTAACTGCAGATTACATAAACATCTCGTCATTCCCAGAAATGTACCTTCAAATTTGTATTATGAAAGTATACCTTACATTATCTCTATAATAGGAAATCCGTTAAATTCTTTACCTGTACTTACATATCATTAATCGTTTAAAAAAATTTCATATAATAAACGTGTTGAAACATGTTTCATATCATTGTGCTGGTCATCATAGGGTATAAAATAATAAGATTATATGGATGTTATGTTATTTTTAGCATTAGATAGGCGACCATACGGCGTCAAACCGGTTTATCACAAGTCTAATAAAATTCTTTTTTTTTGCCATTTGTAATCTATTTTTATCATACTTTTTATAATAATTACAAAATATACCTGAAATCCATGCGTATTGTTTTCTTCTAACACTGGTTTGTTTCTAAGTCAAAATTGATTTTGCTGTAGGTACAAAAAGGTTGGAGACCCCTGTTCTAAAAACACATCTAATCTTACTAATTTTGGATTAGCCATGATGTTGCTTTGCTGAAGAAATTTATTATGTAGGGTTTTTTAAAGTTATACCTTTTTAGCATCATAAAGTTTAATTTTTAAATCCTATGAAACGTTTTTATTTTTATTAGTTGTTGAAACTCGTTAAAAATTCAAAGATACATTTACGCCCTGATCTCGATGTACCCTTTCCCCACTTCTGTAGTATATGTACAAGCACTAAATATACAAAAAGAACGAATCTAAATATAATTGTTATTGTAACGATCTGTGATACACATCTAAATTTTCTGCATTTTCGATTATAATTTTTTATATGCAAAAAGACCAAATAAAAAAAGGCTTTTGGATGGTTTATTTTTTTTCAATTTTATTAGAGAATAGTTATTTTAATTTTAAAGGAGGATACTTTGATGCAAAATTTTAACTTCCTAGATCTTGAAATATTTTTATTGGTCGGGCAGAGGATATTTGTATATTCAAGAAAATTTCGTATGTACAAGAATAAGGATTATTAAAACTAAGGATTTTGTTTTGGCTCTTAAATTTCTCTTATATCGTGCTAAAAATTATCTTATGTAGTTACGAAACGAATCAATAAGGCATAAATCAATTATAAAATTTAAAAAAAATGGCATCAACTTTTGTGGCCCATGGTACTTTCATGAGACAAAACCTCTTTGCAAAATTTCAACTTTTTAAGACTTAATACACTTAAGGTATTTTAGGCCGGACAAAAGGATATTCAAGAAAATTCTTGAAAAGTATTCTGCAATAATTTTATTTTAAAACGTTAATTGATTACAAATCACTCATAATTTTTTTATAAGTGTTTTCTCTAGTTTTAGAATATTTATTTCAACTTTGAACTCTAAATTACACAGTTTATCATCTTTTTTTAGAATGTAATTGATTTCATGAATCAATGAATAAGCATGGCATGTGTGTGCTTTCTAGGAAATACCAATTATTATAAGATTTGAAAATTTAGTCACTTTTTTAAATATTGAAATTAGACTAGTATTTATATTTTGATTTTTCCTGATTTTTCAAGTAATTATCTTGTTTTTTAATAAATAATTACAATTAAAATGCTTTTTTCTAGGAAACGTAACAGAATTAATAAGTAAATATCTACGGTTTATTTTTATGGAATTTAGTTGCTTGTTTAGTATTATGCCTGTTTTTAAGAAACTGACTTAATATATGCTGTCTCTTTTTACAAATAAATGTATGTCTTAATTAATCGAATTTATCAGTGTTGCATTTCAGATATCCCAATGTCTCGTCTTTAGGATTACACCGTGTAGATATTTTCTATTTGAAATAAATCGAAAAATTATAAAAAGGCCAAAAACCCCTTAAACTCGGCCTTGCGTACTTCCGTGCTCTAGATGTCCAAATGATGTCTAGATGTCTTATATCACTTTTGGTACAAATTATTCTTTATGTGATTTACTCCCTAAAAACTATCTCACAACGAAATTCCATTCCCTATGAAAATGTATAATATTGACGAGTATAAATAGCCGTAGTGGTTAAATTATCCATTTTTAGAACCTGTGAAAACCGATCCGATCCGAACTACTATACATTAAAAATCAGCCTAGTCTTAACTTTTTTCACTAATTTTTTTAATCGATTGATAAAAAACTGTTGATTTTCTGACTTTCTGCTTTCCGTTTCTATTTGTTTTGTGCAGGCCCTTTAATTAATTTAATGTCTTGTATATTTTAAGGTAGTATATTCGTCACAGTCAAAGTAAAAAGTAATATAATAACGGAATTGACATCAGTATAGAATTGTGACGCTTAAGTATATACACAAATAATAATATATGGAATAATAAGTTAATGTTGACTGAAAGGAATACTGTCAATGATATGAAAAAATTGACTCATTCGTTTATATCATTCGTGGTGTAACGGATGATATAAATGAACGCATGAAATCCCGAGGTTTAGGGTTCGATGCCTGGTGGATGAGTTAATTTTTGCATATCAATATAAAATTGTAACTTGCTACAACTATGCCAAATGAATAATATACCTAGTATTGGGAATTAAAAGCAAAGTGCCTGATATCTGATGTTTGGAATCGAAAGTCACCGTAGGTGGAGTTTACGAAAAAATATAAATATGAAATAATTAATATAATGTTTATAATAATAATTTTTAAAACTAAAATTAATTATTTTTAAATTATTCTTTATTCTAGTTTATGAATTTAACCTCGTTAACTTAAAATTTTATTGACAATTCTCTTAAACATTAACTATCTTTCTCAAAAAATTCAAATTATCACTTAGTTTGATATTTTTCTGACTCATTTACTTGTGATACAATCGATTAGACCCCACATAGGCTTTCCAAGTGCTGACATCACATATATAGTGGTTAAACATTTATGATACAATGTACTATATGTTATACTGTGCAAGACTTGTGTTGACAATGATCATATTTAAATATTAATATCGTGTTCATAAAATGACTGAATTATTCCATTTCCGCATATCCGTCCGTACGTCAATCCGTCTGTAAACACGATAACTCAAAAACGAAAAGAGATAGCAAGTTGAAATTTTGTATGTGTATTCTAGAGCTAAAAAGTAAGGCCAAGTTCGTGAATGGGTAAAATCGGATCATGTAACTATCTTTAAAACCGTAGGAGATAGAACAAAAATTTTCCTTTAAAAAAAAACTTTTTTTTTTTAAACTGTTTCTCATAAATTCAGTATTTACCGAGTATTTAAGTAATTAACTAAGTTAGTTGTTATTTTCACTTGGTTTGTATTCAGCCAGGTTTGGCTAGGTACATTTCGTTTCACAATTAGGCAAATAATTAGAGTTTTTAAAATTAAATAAAGGGTACTGAACTTAATACCATATTTCAGTTTCATCTAACTACAAAATTGAATTTACGAGTTATCTACCTTAAAAGTACTTAAAAACATTTAAGATAACAAATTTTATTGCTTCAGTGCTGAATTATTTTATCATAGTTCCTTAAAGTCAGGTCAGAATAAAAATATGAATAATATTGGACGATTTTGTTACAAAACAGAATATTAAAATTTGAATATACATATGAATCACTTTTTTCAACCGGTGTCAATGTTTGAAAGAAACGATCAAAGAAATTTAAATATTTTTAGTTAAAAAAAAAACATGTTTTTTTTGTGTGTGTATTTAAAATAAATATATTAAATTTTTTTTATATTATGTAACTAGCAGTTACCTGTTTTATCGGGTCACATGATTTGAATAACAACTAATAAACGGAAAAATCTTAATCGTATTGACTTAGGCAGTGTAGTTATCTAATCTCATTTTTTCTTCGATTCTTTGTGTGTTACAAAGCATAGACATTTTCTTGCTCGTTTTAAGATATCGATTTTATAATAAGACGTGTATTAAATATTCAATGATGACGTCATTCATAGTCTTATAATATTCCAATGATATTGAAAAACAAAATTTTTATTTCTAGTTTTGCACCGTTAAAACTATCCGAAGGTTGGTCAGTGAACTTCTGATAGAATATAAATAGTATATATGTCAAACTAGTCGTTACCCACCCGCTTCATATATCTTTTATGTGAAATTATCTGTACAATACACAATTTGTAGTTTTTTTGGAAATTCTCCATTTTTATAAATACTACTAGCTGAATTCCCCAGCGTTGCCCTTGGATTTTTACATTTTTCCAGAACCAAATCCACTTTTGGAGTCTATAGTGTCTACTGAATCATTCAAGTAATTTTTCCCGGCTCTTCCGCTATCAGAATTGAAATGTTAATTTACTTCCCAAATTAGAATTTGTTAATAACTTGAACTACAGTGCCACATTGGATCCTAGAATAGATATGAACCATCGTCTCGACAAAACAAATATATTCTGTGAATATAACCTCAACCGGTCAAGTCGTTCAGAAGTTACACGACCACTAACAGACGCACCAACGATTATATATATATAAAGATTATTAGTGTAGGGTAGTTGGTGGTTTGCTCTAAAATAATTTTGAAGTCGATCGGACCTTGCGAGATTGTAAGAGGGAATAATCCTCAACTACGAAAACCACTTTGGAACAATCGTCCCCTGGCGGTTTTTTTCACGGGAGTAAATATTTTTGTTTCCCTGATATCTCCCCAATCGTCTAATTTATTGAAAAACTTGTTTGGAGCAATTTATTTATGGATGATTCTCTTTCAAAATGTCCACACTTTTTCTATAGTTTACGTGGCTCAAAAATTTCGTCGTATGTTTTTTTCATAAATCAAAATGGCGCATTTGGAATGGCGGTCAAATTTGAAATATGGCAATAACATCTTTTTTCGATGACAAAATTACAAACGCAATACTATGTGACGCCACAATATCACATAGTATATATAGAGAGTGGCTATTAAGACGCCACTCTCAAGGTCATGGGACCATTCGAAAATTAACATTTTTATAATTTATTATTATTTAATGCGTACATTGATTTGGACCAGAGGTGGGCAGGAGATGACTCGGCCAAGCTCTGAGTGAGAGGTAGGGAAGAGAGATAGAGTTAATACAGGGTAACCTACCAATTATTAATATTTTCTTTTTTTAATTAAAACATTTTCTGAAAAAAATATAATAATACCAAATATTTTTTATGGTCACTATTATACAAAGTAAATAATACAAGCAATCATTCAATACATACTCTGGAATTTTGGGCTGGTAATTAGGGTCATAAAATGTACCTTTTTAGTATATATCATATTTGTGTATGAATAAAATAAAAATATATAAAAAATATATATAAATCTTTTGAACCTTTAAGTTTACCGCTGGACCATTGTAATAAAAGAGGGAAATTTTTGCAAAGGACAATTTAAATAGAATTAAAGTTTTGGAAATTCCAAATGATTTGTCTAAATATTTTACTATTCATATCCGAGAACTAATAAAGAATTATTTACCTGATTTAATTATTTTTTCTTCGTATGGAGTACGCTCAGTATAGTGTCATGGGAATTTGATGAATTAAGTTAAATTTTACATAAAGTGGGAATTTGAGTTCTTCGAGTTAGTCTACTTTGAATTGAAAAAGTGAAAAGTACTATTTATAGTAGTGGAAATTATTTTTCGCATTTGTTTTTCAAAAAAAATAAAAGTAGTGAATTTAATAATGGAGAAGACATCGCAAGCAGTCTTGGATAAGTTCAGATTATTATTATTGTTATTATTATTATTATGTTTTTTGGTGTATCTCTCCATACTGTAAAAGATATTATTTAAACAATAAATATTTTATAAAACTATTTCTAAATTGATTGAATAAATTATTGGGCAATAATCGGTAGGCAACCTGTATTGAAACATCGTTCCGTCTTGCTTCAAAACATACCTTCTTTACTTACTCTCACCCAGCTTATGGAGAGCTCGTAAGGCTCAGACGAGCTGTCTGTGCCCACCTCTGATTTGGACAATAATAATAAAATCTACTATGTATACTTTCAAAGATTTCCATTGCATCGTCGACTTTCTCAAAGAGTAAAAGAGACAATTTTTGTAAAAAATTAATAGAAATGATATTATTTTTGTGTGCACATTCTAGTATTTAACTAATATTTGGATCATAGCCAAACATTCCACTAAAATAATTATCGATTTGTTCATAGAGATCCACTTTTGACAACGTTTGTCTTATGAGCAAAAGAAATGCATAGACAGTTTAAGTTTACATATCATCTTTATTATTTTAAAATGTAAAAAAAATATTTATGCATGTGTTTAACAGCAGATGCTTGTGATAATAACTTTGTCACATGGTCACACACAATTCATAAACATCAGAAATACTCTTTCCCCTCTTTCAAACTTTAAGTATTTAAAAAGTGTTCAAGTATTTAATTTTTATTGTTATTTAAAATTTTAATAACCATACATTTTTCGGTTCGATTATTCATGTTACAGATTTGGTTTTTTAACTTACAAAGGACCGCGCACTTTCCTTATGGGAAATTGTTAAAATCTCTGAAATTTTTAACTTTGGTAGTCCTTTATGAGCAGATCAATATTTTCATGGATACTAAGGCCTAAAAACTCATTTTAAAATTAAGCCGCCTGAAGTCCAACTTCTAGAAATTTAAAAACATTCAAGGTCTAGTAAGTTTACATTTTTGTACTAGGCTTATTATTTACAAAAATTGTAAGAGTCCAATGGTCAGAAATATATCAACATTTTGTCACTGATCAAATTAAACTTTGAAAAGGATAATCTGGTTGTAACTATAATAATTATTCAAGACTCTAAATTTTTGTTTACCTCATAACTGTAATTTATATGCTTTAATTATTAAAACGATTCCAGACATTTGAAAACTATTAAATAATTAAGATAACGGTGTAAGGATCTTTAAATCGGACGCTTCTAATGAAGGTAAAGGTCACATTTGTTATAAAACCGATTTTATAAATCTAATTCCATTTTCTTGTAATAAACGCCCACGTTAAAATTTTGACATGTACATGTAATTTAAATTTAAAGTTTTTTTTTGTTTTATTGTCTATGTGTATAATACATTTTTTACTGTACAAGTGTAAGGGCTAGTTTACACATATACACAAACAAATAATAATATTAATAACAAAAATATTGAAACCAAAATGTGTATATTACTAAGTTCAAGGGTGTTTCTGTAACAATGTTAATAACTTGTTAGATTAAATTATACCTATTAAAGCGTAAGGATAATCACAATGAAAAAATTATCTTTGAGAGAGGGAAAGGTTTACATGAGTCGAGATACGCCACCAATTTAGGAAATAAACTGAAGCCTTCGCGGATAAAATCCGTATTAAAATCGTAAGCGCCACGTTCTGCTAATCAGCTTCGAACAGAGTTGAAATACTGGACCGTGATTGGCTGGATTCGGTTACGTTCTTACGGATTTTTATGTATGAAGGCCATTCGACGATGGTTCTAATAACATCAAAGAGAGTGACAATGTCACTACCAAGGCTAGTTTAGGTTGTAGCGGCTGTCCTGGTGGCACATTTAGACTGTGAGGTGATAACGAAATGGGGCTGACCCATCAATGCCACTACGTCTTAAACCATTTGGAGCTGTTCAAGTACAGCAGACGCCGGGGTAGACGCAGAATGGTCGTTAAACAATGGTTGACCCAAAAAGTTGAGCCTCTTCGTAATAAGAACTGGTAGTGACAGAGAAGGTGAGTCATCGTTTCATTCTCCTGCTCACAGTGATAGCTACTGGAATAGTTTTGCATGCCTGCTGCCCATCCAGTGTCGTGTGATGGCTGCTATAACGTTGCCTATAGTCGATCTCCGTAGAGAGATAATATCTTGAGTTGTACTCTGGCCAGATCTGCCTGGTAGTACCGCAAGTACGTTCTTCTTGCCACCTTATGTTGATTTTGCCTAATGTTTCCTTTCAGGAGTAACTTGCAGTTCGCAAAAGGTACACCTAGATGTTTTGTGATGGTCGTGTCCGGTAGCTTTGTACCATTTCTGTTCCCTGAAATGTCGCTATCATCCGGCACCCATATCAGATGCTCAGAGTTTCCCTAGAGCTCAGGTATACCCAACTCACGGATTTTATTGCTGTTTGACTATCAGCAAGGATAGAGACGCCGATATACTTTAAAATGTTCAGCCGTAGCCTCTTTAATGGCCATCACTTCCGTTTAATATACGTCGACAAACCATACCAAACTTTCGACTAAATTTTATTCAATTTGTTAACTTTTCTCTTAAGATATCTTATTAGGAATGTTATCGTGTAAACTGAGCTTAAAACGAATGGATAGTCTTAATAAATGATATTGACTCAAATATATGTACATAACATAATATTTCTGCCATAAGTCTGCGATGTTTTAATATAGAAAAAATATATGCGAAAATTGTGTTTTTTATTATGTTTGCCAATAAAATGTACATAAGTTTTTTCCAATTAATTATTTTTCTTATTTTTATAAATTTATAATAACTATATTATTGAATATAGAAATAATATAACATGTTGCTATTCGATATTTGTTTTGTGCCATGACGTCACCTAATTTACAAAGTAAGCACTTGATTTTTCTGAACCCTCATATGGTTATCTTACGGTCGCTGCGAAGAAATTAGCTCAGATATATAACTAACTAAATTAGTGAACTTTGAAACAATCAGAAATTGAATAAAAGCAGGTACTAAATCAGAGTCCACTTATATGGCTCGATATAGGTTTATTTTTTCCTTATATTTAACACAAATGCGAAATTTTATTGAAAAATGGGCAGTAACTATTTTGATACATGGTATATAATATATACCAGGGTATATTAAGTTTAGTTCTGATTTTGTAATGGTTGAAAATATTGATCGCAGATAATTTTTGTGTGTCCTTTTTTGTATATCCGTCCGCCCGTCCGTCTGTAAACACGATAACTCAAAAACGAAAAGAGATAGCAAGCTGAAACTTTGTATGTGTATTCTAAAGCTAAAAAGGAGGGCCAAGTTCGTCATGTTTGAGCTTGACTGTTCATCTTGGAATCCATAAGAGATAGAACAAAAATTTAAAAACACAAAATGTTCCTTTTTTAAAAATAAACAACTTTTGTTTGAAATTTTTTTCGTAAATTCAGTATAGACTGGGTATTTAAGCAATTAACTCAGTTAGTTGTTATTTTCACTTGTTTCTTATCATTTTTACAGAAAAGTGACCCATTAACAATATACTAGATCACTTTTATACCGAAGGGTTAATCATTTTGATAAACGTTTGATCAATCTCTAAAGTTGTGGAACATAATTTTGAAACATTCTGTATGTATACAGGCCCATACAAGTATTCATTTGATGAATTTTTGTCTAAATTGATGAAGACAATTGCCATAATGTTAATAATCCCCCCCATACATAAATAATATATTCATTTATGAATGTATTTAATATACATAAATTATGGAGCACATAGTATTAATATTACAGAGGTTATAAACTGCTACAATTAATATAGTTTGCGATCTACGAACTTGACCTTCTGTTGCAGTAGTAGTCACACATACACACACTACATTGTCAAATATTACTAGTTGGTCGTAAATACTGTTGTATTATTGACGACTACTGTTACTATGATCATATTATGAAGGAGTCGTATATATGGAATACGATCGAGCCAGCGAATCGAATGATACGAACAAACAGTATAATGACGATTCACATAAAATATATACATTTCATTATATTCAATTATTCATAATTAATGTGTTCCGTTTATTATTTTATTTTTATAAAGTCTGAAAAGGTAGCAGAAAATTAAAGACTAATTACTTGATAATATTTATAAATTAAAAACAAATACAAACAATTATTAAAATATATTTAATAGGCTAGAAAAATGGATTATTAGTCTATACACTACGTAAATTAAAATAGACCCAATAGCAACATTGTGTAGTGCATCTATCACTGTCTATGCACAGTGTGCCATGATATGGTGGTACACTCACACGACGGGCGACGGAAAATAACGACGATGTATACATGCATGAGTAAGATGCAAGTATATATAAATGATTGTAGTTAGAGAGTGATAAGCATAATATAATAGTTATTTATGTTATAATACACTACTGATTGTTTAAGTGTGACAAAGTAAACCATATCATAGTTCATTACGTATAGACAGCGATAGATACACTATACAGTATTCCAGATTGGGTGTATTTTAAAAAACAAGCTGTATACAGTTCAATGGCGTGTTCTAGCAGAGTCTATATAGAATACGCTTGTTCTATCCTACTTCTGTCCTCGTATCCGTACTAGATATTGACATTGGTATAGTACTGTGAAAATAGTAATTTTCAGGGCACAAATTGTGGTGAAAAAATCTTTTAAAGTAAATGCAAAGAAAAACATTAAAGTTTTTCCGCCTACAAAATTTTTCTTGAGACAAACTGATAGATATTATCAACCTTCAAAGACCTCCATAACCAATACGGAGCAATAGCTGAGAGGCATACATGCTGAGCGTATTGCAGGAGCTGTCACAATGAAAAGGAAGAGGAAACGATGATCTACCTTCTCTGTCACTGTCCAGCTCAGTTCTTGCTAGGAGAAGACTAACAAACTTGGATCAGCCATTCTTTGAGGACCTCTCCGAATTAAAATCGGTCGACGTCAAATTTCTTTTGCTGTTCTTGAACAGCTCCAAATACTTTAAGGAGTAGTGGCTCCCTGTGAGACGGTCCTCTTTTACAGTTATCACAATGCACCTCATGATCTAAGTGTGTCCTATCCACCCGAACAGCCACTGCAACCTAACTGGCTAAATCGGCGAAAAACTATTTTTTGCGTTTTTCAAAACATAAATTTCTATTTTTGCCCCAATTTCCTAGATCAAAATTTTTTGTATTTTATAAATACGTATTTCGACTACAAAGTAGTCATCATCCGTATGAATTAGCTAATTGTAATTATTCTCCGAGGAGATGTTACTTGTTGCTAATTTGGTGACGGTCTGCACGATCTAGAATTTTGATCTAGGAAATTGGGGCAAAAATCGAAATTTATTTCGAAAAATCCTAGAGTTCACTTTAATATTATTAATATCAAAACTTAAACTTTGGTACAAAAAAATTTCAAGCAAAAGTTGTAGGAATTAAAAACGATACAAAATGATTTTAATTTTTTTTACAACCTTTGTAAACTTCATGGATATATTTTAAACCAAATGTACTCACTGCTTTGCTATTTTATTATTCGTCTCTGTCGTTAAATGTATTCACTACACAATTTTATAATAAAATTGTTATACCAATTACCGAAAAATGTTTTTATAATTGTATTTTAAATTCTGTTCTATTAAATTTGTTGTCGGTACCAGTAGCCGCTGTATGTAATTGACAAAATTTTGTTGTTTATTCATATATTGTACTTAAAAAAATGCGATAGGGTCACCTTGATTCAATAGGGAATATGCATGAAATTTTTTTTCACATTTATTTTCAGAATATGAAAATACTGTTAATACTGTAATAATATTTAAAAACGAAATTAAAATCCGACAAATATCAAGGAAGCTATAAGGTTTTAAAGATTATTATCTGTCTCTTTCTTGCAAAAATATTAAAAACGCAGTTTTACATGTATTTTAAATGGTGAAAGTGTAATATGACGTCACATAACATATCAAGAGGGCTATCACCCTCTTTGTCTAATCGGGAATTTCAATCATTCATATCTCGCTTATTTTTAAAGTTATTGAAAAAGTAATTTTACCGTGATATTTGCCAAGTAAACATGCTTCAATTAAAGTGAAAAAAAAATTTTCATGCGTATTCCCTATCATTGGAAAGAGTTAATTATACTTATAATTTGAATAAAGACTGCAGTAGTAAGATTCATGAATTTAATGATTTCAATCTGAGATCATACTGTTGTATCGGTAGCCCAAACAAAAACCTATATTATTAACAAAATAAAAAATTTTTCTTGAGCTAAGTTACTTTATGTTGTTACGTAAAGATTGCGGGGATGGTTATAATTTCTTCCCTGCGACTAATAAACCATCCATATTGTCCAATATTTCATCTGTACGATGCTATATTAATTTCAGAATTATTTTCACATTTTAAGGGTGTGAAGTGGAAAGTGAAATAAATATTAAATGTGTAGCTGATAAGTTTATTTTCCATTAAATTTTTGATGAGTGTTTTGAAATTAAAAAAATTCAAATTTTAATGAAAAGTATAAACACAATAAAAAAGTAAATTATTTATCACAGTTGATAAATTGTAAACTGTTAAAAAAATTGTAAAAATCTTCAAATGTTCAAAAACTTGTAAATTGTAAAAAAATAACAAAAAAATTTTGATCCCGATTTGAATAAAATTCACTATATTAGGTAAAATTGACCCAAAAAACATAAGAATCGCATTCATTGAAGGATTTGGTCAGCGGTTTCTGAGATATCGTCTAAAATTTGGTATAAAATCCTAAAAAGAGGACATATCTCGGAAGCTACCCGTCAAATCGTCAAACCAAGTAGATTTTTGTATTTTTTGGGACCATTTTACCTTATAAACGAATTTTCGTTCATATCGAAGACTAAAAATTTTTCGTCATTTTTTTGATTTTTCTAAGGGACCTTAAAAAAATCGCGAAAAATCGACAAAAATTGTTGATCCCGATTTGAATAAAACTCACTTTATTAGGTAAAATTGACCCAAAAAACATAATAATCGCATTCATTTAAGGATTTGGTCATCGGTTTCTGAGATATCGTCAGAAATTTGGTATAAAATCCTAAAAAGAGGACATATCTCGGAAGCTACCCGTCAAATCGTCAAACCAAGTAGATTTTTGTATTTTTTGGGACCATTTTACCTTATAAACGAATTTTCGTTCATATCGAAGACTAAAAATTTTTCGTCATTTTTTCGATTTTTTCTTAGGGGTATACCTTAAAAAATTGCAAAAACAGTACAGTACATGTTTCCCGGAGTTACCAGGTAACTACCAACAAATCCATTATTGATGGTTAGATATTCCGGCAAAATAACGTAATCCCAAATCATTACTTTGATTTAAGATTTATAGCATAAATAAAATCAATAAAATTTATTTAAATTTATTTTTTTCAATTTTTTATTTATTTATATTTTTGTCTATTGATTTCGATTTTCTATCTATTTCTAATTGTCAAAGAGTAAATTACGACTGGCTAATTTATACTGATGATGACTACTTTGTAGTCGTAATACGTATTTATAATACAAAAATTGATCTAGGTATTGGAGCGAATTTGAAATAACATATCATACATGTACTAGTCACCATATATATACTAGTATATATTATATAATTTCAAATGACTTTCGAACAGCGCGGGATTTTATTTCAAAAACCTAGAGTATTAGGGAATATGCATGAAAATTTTTTTTCACATTTATTTTCAGAATATGAAAATACTGTTAATACTGTAATAATATTTAAAAACGAAATTAAAATCCGACAAATATCAAGGAAGCTATAAGGTTTTAAAGATTATTATCTGTCTCTTTCTTGCAAAAATACTAAAAACGGAGTTTTACGTGTATTTTAAATGGTGAAAGTGTAATATGACGTCACATAACATATCAAGAGGGCTATCAACGTCTTTGTCTAATCGGGAATTTCAATCATTCATATCTCGCTTATTTTTAAAGTTATTTAAAAAGTAATTTTACCTTGATATTTGTCAAGTAAACATGCTTCAATTCAAGTGAAAAAAAATTTTCATGCATATTCCCTATTATCATTTGATAATCTAATATTTATAGCGTAGGTTTCAGGATATCTAGGTTCCTACAATGTAATCTACGATTCCCAAATCACTTGATAAACTAAATATTCAGTTTTACCGTAACATATACATTCAAAGGCAGCAACGATGTATAATACAATAGACATTTCTTCTGCTGTCACATTAGATAAAATAAACTAATTGACAAATAAATGACAAAACTGATAAAATAGCTTTATCTGAAATGGATTGACATTTCAGATACACTCTATATTATTTTATATAGAATAATATTAATTAATGTTACATATATAAAACTTTAATTTTTGAATATTTGATATTTCCCATTGAATAATTGATGTTTCTTTGTCTAAATAAATCTAATTATAAACTTGACCTTTGTAAACGTTTTTCTATTTTTTTCAGTTTGAGAACGCATTTAACAGAAACTTTTATTTGAATAAACAAAACACTTTCAGGAGATACAATTTTAATTAAATATATTATATTTTTTAAAATCTTTTATTGAATAGTAACAAGTGAAAATGATATGAGTTAATTGCTTAAATATCCTGTATATACAGAGTTCGTTATCAATGCGTGAACTATATAGTTTACTTTTTACACACCCATAAATGTATAATACAAAGTTGTGTCTACAGGAGCTATATAGTATATGTACATATAAATACTTTTATAATCAAGAGTAATTACAGGTGTTTATGCTGAAATTGAGTCATAGCCATTCAGTTTATTATGGAAAAAGTTCCAAACAATTGTTGTTTTTTTTAAAGGAACATTTATTGTCCGTGCAGATTTTCCTCTTGGAAGGAGGTTGTATAGACTGATTGTACCCTTTCGCGAATTTGAAGTACCTTCATAACTCAAATGCGGAAATGGACTAAATAGGTTATTTTATGAACACCTATACAAAAAATAAAAATACTGACATCAGATTTTGTGTCTAAGTGTACATTAGGCGTCAAAAGTTGATGTTTTAAAGTTATAAAATTTTATAATTGATTTGTGTAACCACCTTTATTCGAAATATTTTTTCGAAAACCGAATGAACAAGGCACAAATAAAATTTTGAAATACTGAAATCAACTTTTGTTATCAAGTGTACATAAATTACGGTGATTTCTATCATTTTTAAATAATTAAATTTGGGAATCCATTATCATTTTATTACATTTCGAAATCTATCTTGGATTTTTCACGTTAAATTAAGTAAAAACTCAATCTCTATCCATCGCGTGTTAAAATACCAGAATAAAATAATTTTTGTAATATATAAACTAGAAACTTACATTATTAGGTAATTACCTTAAGAAAAATAAGTTTACGAGTGAAATATCTTAAACTCACATTGACATTATTGATATTTATAGATATTTTTTATTTGTAAACACAAACATTCAAAATTTGGCAACTGATGTTCATAATTAAATGATTTTTTTTTTGCTAGTGGGATTGTGGATCATTTTTACGTATGGATCATTAACTGTGAATATGTATTATAAATATTAAATAATCTAATCATTTCTATATTAATGGTAAAAACATTGAAAATGTTTGTTGGAAAACAAAATAATTTGATTGTTAGCCTTGATTTCATTCTAATTTGTGTGTGCTTGTTAAACTTTTATAATTATCAAAATTTCTAGAAAATTTTTTCTTTATGTTCGTGTGTGTTATAGAAAGTAATCGGATTAGAAAAAAATGTATACCAATACCAATCCGTCTACGGTGAAATAAAAAACTATTGAATTGTATAATTGCTCTAGAGGCCAGAATGTTAGTCTGATCGGAATGAAAAAGGAAGGTAAAACAGGAGTTCTTTACTAGCAGTTTTTCACTACTGTATCATAGGAGAAAGACGTAAGGGGGGTTGTATCAAGCGACTGCGCATGCCCGCAGCGATACAGATTTAATGTATACGTTGAAACTAGATTTAAATATTCTATGGTTATTTGGTAAATAATAATCGTCAGACGTAACTCGTAATGTATCTTTTATTTGAAATAAAAAACTAAAATCCCGTGTTTTGCTTCTCTAAAATGATAATATTACTTATATAATTCATTATTACTTTCCAAAATGCATTTGAACATACCTTCATCTTTGGCTCAAATAAATCCTTGTTTATTTAACAACAATTTACATAGTTTTATAAAAACTTCTCTGCATTTTAAACTATGGTTTTATTCGATTGTAAAGATTAAATTTGTAGTTTCTCCATAAGACCCATGGTTAAAAGTATGATTTTCAATATCGAAAAAATGCATTTGAACTAACATTTTTGAGCATACCAATGAATTCGTATAGACTTTTTTTTATAACATATTTAATTTACAGGAATTTCTCTGCATTTTTTTTCTCTTTCGAAGGTCCTTAATATAATATTAATAAATTATTTAAAATAAAGTATAACTTCTTACGTGCGTACATGAGTACACTTTATTTATTTTATTAATAAAAAACATTTATTCCAACCTGTCATTATATAATATTTTACAATATAAATTAAAATTATATTAACTGATATGATTACGTATACTGGCTTTGTTGTAATTTACATACCATAAATTAATAAAAATAAAATCGTGATACTATATCACACAAAACAAACGATAATTAATAAAGTTATTTAAGTTTTTGATGTGTTTTGATTATAAAATAAGATGGCGCCTATTATATTATTTTAATACACAAAGTTCAATTTGTAGCAAACTAAATGTAAATATTTTAAGGGGTTACACCACCATGAGATTTTTAAATTTTGCTAGTTAAATTGTTTATACTAAGAATATTTTAAACGTTTAACCATTTCAAAATTCAAATTATTTCCGTAGTTATAGCGATTAGAAGTGAGCGCGGCAGAGAGTCGCTCCGAAACTCAAGTAGCGATCGGACCGGCACGAGCGGTCAAAGTCTTGACAAATGGTTTTGTTCTTTTAGTCAGCTCTTTGTAACAATAATTCCTTTGGAGAATTTAAGAAGCTTAAAGTAACTATAAGCTAATTTACAAGTATTAAGGTAATTTACAATAATATTTGGTTTAAGACGCTGACGCCGTACTTTTTCTTTTGCATTTTTTTCGAAACTACTTTCTTCAAAACTTGTGGACACGATATCTCAAGATCTAATCAACCGATCTTGTTCAAATTTATAAACACATATTCTTTATAATATTATCTATCGGTTGACGTTGGCTCTACCATCTGATTTTATTGGGTACCATGTTCAAAAGTTATAAATTTTTTAAACTCAAAATTTTGAGTATATTATAACTGTTGTCATTTCTACAAAAAAATCCTTATACCCTACGTCAACTGGTAGCTATTACCTAATTCTAAATAATAAACAAATTGTTTTTTTGATTTCGGACAATGCCTTACAGAAAAATCATACCCAGTCAGCAAGGATTTTGAAACAAAAACGTCCTACTTAATATCCGCCTTATCCGGCTTATATATCCGCCATTTTTTAATTTTTTGTTATTTTTGTTTTTCAAATTATTTATAAAGCTAGTATGTTGTAAATGTGTAAAATAAAAATTATTCTATATACTTAATACCTGCGTCACAAAAAATTTTTATTTTTATGCCTATTTTCCCGAGTACCAAGGTGGTGTAACCCCTTAATACAGCAATACTAATAATAATAATAAGTTAACTCATAAATGAAGTTCTGTCTTATTTGTGTTCAATGGCACTGATGCGAATGAGTGTGTTGTTTTCATATGGATGTTGATGATATAACATGATGAGATATGAATGATCAACTAATGTGTATTATAACTTGTGTAATTACTATCATATATTATTATACAGGATGGCTCATTTAAAACAATGAACTTGAAAATGCACTCGTTTTTGGAAAAAATGCTCTGGATAAAAGTTTTTTTTTTTTTTTTTTGGAGGGGACATCCAAATTGCCCTCAATTGATGTCTTCGAACATTTGCATTAATGAATTTCAATATCATCTGATTAAAATAAACAACTGGCAGCTTCCATAGCAACCACATCCAATAATTTTTAATGCAGGAGTAAAATTATTAAATAACTGTAATTTCTTTATTTTTTAACCAATTTTGATGTGTAAGGTGTCGTTCGATTTGTAATTCAAAATACTAGAACATTTGTGTCTGGATATTCGATTTTAAACATTTTAAGTGGCCACCAGTTTGAAATTGGAAAACTATTTTTGGATATTCATGAGGTCTATGCGCGTAAGGTATTTTCCGATTTTCAAAATATCTGCTATAGTTTTTGAAATATTAATATACTTTTTACACACACAAATAAATTAGAATACAAATCAAAGTTTAAAAGTGTTATGTACAAACACTCTCATTCAATATATTTGAACCAGTAAGTTCCATTCTAAGCGTACATATTACTGAATATATGTATAATATTACATACAGTAACACTTAGAACGTTTCAACTGGTTCAATTTTATTGAACGTGAGTGTACATGCTTTTGTAATCAAGTCTAATTACAGTGATTTGAGCTGAAATTGTGGCAAAACTGTTCAGTTGAAGTTATGAAGAAAATTCCAAAGAAATATTGATTTTTGAAAGATTATTTTTATAAAATTTTTTTTCTTTTACGTTTCAACTATTGATATGTCCTCATCATAAGCTAGGTCAATTTTTTCTGATCGCGAACATGATTTATTATTATTTTCTGTATTCTATTATTATCTGTAATTTTATTATAAGTAAAGATACCCCTTAAACTTGACATATACTATGGGTCACAGAAGTTCTTGTCATTTTTCAAAATTTTTTAATTGATTTGTGCCTTCAAAATGCTTCGAATAAGAGGTGTTAGATAGATAGATACATCTTGGGGTCTAAAAAGTTTTGCACTTCGACTTTATGGTCCATTGTGTTCCCCCCGCTAATTCAGTCCGACGAGATTCGATTCTCCCTTATGTTGGCAATAGCTAGGAGCTTGCTTATCAGAACTTCCTGAAGGTTCATATACTCGGGTGAGATGCACCGAATATCCTGTATCTGCTGTAACCTAGACGTTCGCAGTCAATGATAATGTGGCTGGATGTTTCTTCCTCCTCTCCACACAATCTGCACATAATGGACCCGTTATGGAGTCTCATTGTGTGCAGATGCTTCCGCAGGGAGCGGTTGTTAATATAGTTATAATAAACAACTTTTATCCGAAGAATTTTTTCGAAAACCGAATGAATAAGGCACAAATCAATTATAAAATTTTGAAAAGTGACCAAGACTTCTGTGGCTGATAGTACACTACCGTGTACTATCATATGTTGGTTGTATGCAAATATAGTTTGTGCAAAGGTGTTTTGAAGGTTACGAAAAAAAAAGTTTATTTTAATTGCAAATATTATTAAGTTTATTGTAAATATTATACATTCCACGATTCATCATTTATTGCAATATAATAAAAAAAAAAAATTTATTTAAATATTTAATTGTAAATATTACCTCATGTAGTCCACCTTGTCAAATTTTTATGTTTATTGTTCCGCATCCAAATACGTAGAAAGATGAATTGCGTTTATATTTTTTTCCTTGGTAAAATTTCACTAATACAATCCTTGAACTTTGATGCAAGGGGGTATTGTAAATTATAAATATGTGTTCATAAAATGACTGACTTTATTAGTCCACTTCCGCATGACCGCTAGTCCGTCTGTAGACACGATAACTCAAAAACCAAAAATTCCGAGTAGAGTGCCTCGGCCACTCAGAGTTAGGCGTATCATTTTACGTGTTTGTCATTGATAAAATCAGAAAAATGCAATCATTAATTTTAAAACGATTGACGTAACTCAGACTAATTACGTTTTTGGTAATGAAATAAGGGGGCGTATTATATAAAATTTTTTTTCAAAATGAATAATAAAACAGTATGAATGTATAGAGTGGCGCATAAGTAACGTTATGATTTAATTAGTGCATAAATTTTTTATACATAAAGATATATTTTGATATTAAATATATATATATATATATTTTTTTTTTTCGATTACTTATGCGTATAACGTTACTTATACGCTACCCTATATATATTTATAATGTATATCCGAAAATTTTTAAAACCTTAAATATGAAAATTAATTAAAAGACATTCCTACCGTGATTACCGTATAAAAGGTGTTTACCAACGTCTGGGGGCTTCGGGAATCGTACGAGATTTTTATAGAGCCATTGGCAATACTGTTTCTAACTTTTATAACCTTATATGAAGTCTTCTATGTTTTGGGGAAATTCTGAATGATTCGGAAATTTTTACTTAAGAATATTGTTCACAATTATGTAGAGAGGTAGATTGTAAAGGCTGCCCTGGACTAAACTTCGACCATAAGGTCCATTGTGATGCCTTAGGATGTGAGGATGCATGTGGAGTGGAAGGAATTTGTGAGTAGACTAGGAATTGGTAGGATATGCGGCTGCAGCCAACTATGATAGGAACTATGCCGATATTCATCTGGAGTTCGTGAAGGAAACTGCAGAAAACCTTCTCAAGCATAGCCGGTTACTTTGTTCTTGTCCATACGCCGACAGTTTAGTCAATCAACCGCCCTTTTTTTTTTATAGTTGACAAACTGCCGATGTCGGGATTCGAACCCATAACCTCCCATTTTCCATGTACTGCATACTGCGCAGACATAACGCCTTAGACCGCTCGGCTACTTGGACTGGTTTCACAATTATGTAACATGAATATTTTAATCACAAAGATTTAAGAACCAATATTCGCTTGTAATGATAGATAAAAATAATATTACAAATATCTAGGAATGGAAATTATCTTGCGTGGATGTTACATGAAATACCGTTTATGCGCGTATAGCTTTCGTTGAAAATTTGTTAATTTAAAGAAAATTTCTCATGCTCAGAAAGTTTTCATATGATTTTATTTTGTTTGTTTTTTAACCTCAACGTAATAAATAACCGTTATTTTTGTCTGTATAAAAAAATATAATGAACGAAATAAATGTAATTCATTTATATGCAAAAAAAAACAACACAATCATATGAAATGTCAATAGTTTTTTTTCTTCTATAAATATTTTATTGATAATTTTTTTACACTATGTAATAAATTAATGTCATAATCAAATATATAAGGTTCAATTCTTTTAAGTGTTGTATATAGTGTATTTCTGTCAATTGGACATATTGAATATAATTTATATATACATATTTTGTAATCTATCAATTTGACATTGAATATTGGTAAAGTTACTCATGACGTCATATTCCAAAATGACAGCTTTATTAAGGCTACATTTAGACTATTAGTTTTATTTTTCATAAAAACATGAGTTTCATAACGCATTTGTAACTATCATAATTGAGCCTGACTACTCTGTTTCTTAATATTGCCACCAGAGAAAACACCAATAAATAAAGTATTTTGAGCTTCTAAATTAGAAACAGTTGATTGTTTTGAAAATTTTCTAATACAAACTTTTTGGACTCATTCATGGGTCTGGACTGACTGACCCAACTGAGTCAGCAATTAATTCATCTGATTGAATTAAATGAGCTATTCTTTCAAAACTTTTTACCCAAATGCTATAACATGTACACAGTTTGTTCGGCGATCATGGCGCTGTAATATACTTGGTACTCAGACCGTTTCAATACATTAGAAATCACTGTACACGAACACACAACTTATTACAAAATTTTTAACGAACTGCTCATGGATGGAGTGAATTCGTGAATAGGTTAACGACCCTTTTTTGTGAGGTATAAAAATTATTTTCACAACATTCTATTTTTTGTAATTATCACAATAGATTTTTTTACAGACATTACAGACTTTTAGCCGGGCGATAGTTTGATTGGTCTTTTAATAATTATCATGGAGACATATACGAGTGCGTATACTCAATTGATTTGAAATCGGTCAATGATAAAGTTTAATAGGCAGTACGACGATTCCCTTCAAACTCCATAGTCTGCCAACAATTGACCGACTCCTTAAACACTATGACGCGCTATACGAGTGCACACATTCGCCGACTATTTAGTCCATTTCTACAATATCATCTTATTAAAACTTTTTTGTATTCTCAAGGAGTTTAAAATGTAGTGTGTTAAACTTTCTTCGCAACAATCGATCACTGTAAATTCGATGTACCCAATTTTTTCGGCTTCTTTTCTTAATAATTCTCTTTCTCCTCCGTTTTATAATAAGTTTTATTTTTCATAAAAACATACGAGTTTCATAACTCATATTTAACTATCATAATTGAGCCTGACTACTCTGTTTCTAGATATTGCCACTGAGAAAACACCAATAAATCAAGTATTTTGATCTTCGAAATTAGAAAAAGTTGATTGTTTTGAAAATTATTAACGACGGGCTATCGGCTAGTCTAAGTACACGGACAGTATAATTGTAGTGTGCGGGAATGCAGTCCAATTCGAACACACTATCTTACGATAGTTTGGTCTGTAGTGTTAGTGCGCTTGGTCTTAATACTAGGAAATGTTATATTTCACATTCATGTTTTTTCCAGCTGATTCTCCCGCAAGGAAGTAAATAACTGTGAGATCTATATTATATAATTTAAAACAACATTGCCAAATTAACAAAAGAGTTTAATAGAGAATTGTTTTGTTCACTTACAGAAATTATAACGATGTAACGAAATAAATTAGATGGAAAATGGTCATAAATGGCGGAATTTGTTCGTCCTAACCTGATTTATATAAGAGTCCAGATACTGACAAGGTCATATTTATTATGGATCGTCTAAATACAGCAGGAATACATATTGGAAGTTTCTCAAAAGTTATGAAAAATATTCACACTAATTGAAATGTTCCATTTAAAAATTCATTGACATTTAAGATTATAACACTTTTTTTATGAGAGGTATAATACTCATACGAGTACATTAATGACTGCCATAGTACAGAGCGCCGATTAATTTATTTTTAGTTACGTACTTGATAAACTTTTGTTATTTGGTTTTTAAAAAAAAAAACTATTCTTAGTGAACTATATTTTTTGAGTGTATTTGACGCGCTGTGTGATATTTAATATTATACGATGCCTTGATTTATTTTAAAACTAATTTGATGGTTTGTTACATTTCTAAATAATAGTATATTTAGAAAATTTTGTGCGTATTGATTTTTCGAATAGGAATTTTAATAAGGTTCTTTCAAATTTGAAAGATGCATACGTTTTATACACTGATAGAAGGAATTTCTTTTCTCAAGAAAATATATTTTCTTCAAAATATTTGCTTCAATAAAGAAACCCTTGTTTTTATTCAAGACTACGCAATCGAACCAAAAACATATGTTTAGTTCAGCGAAGAAACTAAAATTCTTGAACGGTGTTAAACATTTTTTTTTAGATAAAGTTCGTTAGTCTTGGCCTAAGAGAGTTTTTCTTGGCCAAATACTCTTGTGATTCTTTAGTCAAGAAAATGAAATTATTGTAAAAAAAAAAGTATTTTTCTTATTAAAAAAAAAACAAGAAGAGAAATAATTTTCTAATTAATCCCGAAGTTTCAGAATTTTTGACCGTTTACAATGCGAGATAATTAATAGCAAAATAATCATTTTCTCTTACTCTCTCTCATTAGAAGCATGTAAAACTTCATGCTCGCCCAACTATTACCTGTTCTCAACCGAATTTAAAAAAAAACTAGAAAAGTAAAGATAAATATTTATTAAATAAATTTTTATTAAAAATCGCGTTTTACCGTTTGGTTTTCGAAATATATAAGTTTAAAATTATTTTTTATTTCAAAATTACATTAATTTGTATATATGAATTGTGAATATAACTACGTGTTGTGTATGCTTGTATATGTATTTGTTCTATAATAAAAGCACACTGGTTTTTTGTTCTGATTATATAAGACAGTGTTGGAACTACCTTAAGTTATTTTCAGTAAAGTTTGCTTCATTTACCGTTTTGATAAATAGGCTATTGAGAATCACACAATATATACATGAATGATTAATTGTAAAATTGATTTGTTTGTTAGTATAAACACAAGTGGCCTTGAAACTAATAATTAAAGTTCTTTCTATTTATAACAATGTTCTGTAAAAGTAGCGAAAAAAAAATTCTAATAATATTTGAAGCATTTAGAGACTTTGCTCTCTAGTAAAGTAAGAAATACTTCAAATAATAAAACGTAATAATTCGTGTGACATTGTGTTATGCATACTTATACACATACTCGCTTTACAAACAAAATTAGTAATCGTGTCATGGTATCTGAGATACATTCGATTTAAATTAGTTTTGTACCAATGAAAATTAGAATGTATTTCAGAGTGCGGCTGGTGCATTCAAGTGTATGTTTAAATGTAATAGACCGGCAGCTGACACGTGAAAAAATACATTAATGGCTTGTACATACTAATGAATATTTCTAAGCAGTATACCTATAGTAGCATACAGACAGGGAACATTGTGCAGCAACCTAGTATGTTGCAAATGTGTATAGTGGTTGCAGCAACAAAAAACATGTCCTTGAACGGTTGCTGTAAAAATCAAAATTATTTGATATTTTGTAGGAGTTAAATGTTCCTGTAAAAATTGGTCATATTATCTAAAATTTTATGCTTTCCTAATATTTTATTATGTTTTATTACCTAGATTGGTTACAATTTACCTTATATATTTTATTATTGGTATAGATATTATCCAACACTAGTTTTACTAGAGATACATACATATAAATAAACTATACAAATTAAATGAGATAGATAGAGACAAGATGAGAAATGATTGAATTTTTATGACTAGCGTCATAAAATAATAAAATAATAATTGTATGTTTGGTTGTTAATTTTGGTTGCACGTCTGTACAGAAAATATTTTGTAGGCGGAGTTCAATGTTGCTGCACAATGTTCCTCGTTTGTAGGCCCTTTATAAAGGTCCGATCGTTAGGATATGTTCGACTTCAATAATATCAAAATTCAAAACTCTTTTGCTGTTTTTTTTTTATCAAGAACTGCAAAAAACTATTATTTCATTGTAAAACTATTAAGAAATTAATAGGAACCTTTGAAACACTGAAGAAAAACTCAAAATTTCTAGCAACCGTTTGGATTTTGTTAGTGTTCATGTCACAAATCACAAAATCGTTTACACCGAATTATTAACTTTTTTGACTATTTTTCGAAATATCCCGAAAAACATTTTTTCAGAGTTGGCAATCCTGATTGTGAGTATTTTGAAATGAAATGTATACTAACTTTTGTTAATAAATAATAAATAAATTAGAATACAAACCGACCCACCCGGAACTAATTTAAACGTGATTTTCGACAATACATTTAGAAATATTTTTTCGATATATTAGTTTATTCTATACGAAATGTTTGAGAAAAACCCATTAGTATACACAAAACATGCACGTAATTATTACGGTTTCAGCTGCCAGTCTATCTACACACAAGTACATTACATTTACTTAGTGAACTGTGTAAAATGTTCATGACATGCGAATGCCTTTTTTTATTTCGTGGTCTAAGACTCCGTACCAAAGTAATGCCTATTGCATTACTCCTTCAATCACACATTTACAATGCTAAATTTTCCAATGGTAGCACGCGTTCTCACAGTGCAAATTGCATTCTCTGTATTGAAAGTTCAAATGTGACGTCTAATCGAACTCGATTGATATTTTTATAAATTGTAGGCAATTGTTTTACTTGCATCGCAGAAAATGTGGAACATTATATTTTGCAATTGGGGTGTTGCATGAAAATTTTTTTTCACTTCAATTGAACCATGTTTACGTGACAAATATCAAGGTAAAATTACTTTTTAAATAACTATAAAAATAAGCGAGATATGAATGATTGAAATTCCTGATTAGACAAAGAGGGTGATAGCCCTCTTGACATGCATTGTGACGTCATAATATACTATCACCATTTCAAATACACGTAAAACTCCGTTTTGCAAGAAAGAGACAGATAATAATCTTTAAAAGCTTATAGCTTCCTTGATATTTGTCGGATTTTAATTTCGTTTTTAAATATTATTACAGTATTAACAGTATTTTCATATCCTGAAAATAAATATGACATATTTGGTATCATGCATATACCCTATTATTTTAGACAGTTAAAATAGATATACATTTGCTATCAACCATTTCAGTGACGTACTTTTTTAAAAATTTTCCTGTCGATTTGTACTGAATGTATTTGAGCTAAATCTATTGGATATATGAATAAATGTTTTTAACGAAATCTATTTTTCTTTATAAGATGCTCAGATGCATGGAACGACAAGTTTTTGTTTCAGTAAACTTCCCCCTGTGAAAATCATATCAAAATCGCCTCAATCTATTTTGGAATTGTTCTCCATGTATAGAATTGACTTTAAGTTGAAAATTAAGCCCCCTGCACGCGAGGACAGTAATAGTGGCCAGTAGTACTAGCCGCTAGTAAATATCCTACTGTCCTCATGTGCAGGGGTACTACCCCTTCAACGTCCAGTTGGCTTCTGGCGGCCACCAAACTGAAGTAGGTATAAGTTAGGTGAACGGCAGAGGGTCAGTAACTGGGTCATGTGACCAAATAGCACTAATGGAATCCTCTTCTAGCCGACACTACTGCCCTCGTGTGTGGTGGACTTTAGAATTGATTTCAGAATATACTTTTGTAGAATGAAACGTCAGAGACCCAGTACGTGGCCTAGTGGCAGTACTGGAAGCCACTTCTAGTCGCCACTTCTATCCCCGTGTGCGATGGACTTAAGAATTGAATTCAGAACAACATACCTTTGTAGAATGAACTACATTCGCACTTAATCGATTTGATTATTGAACTATGTGTTTATCTGCTGTACAAACATAAAGATAAATATAACATTGTGTTAGATTGTGATTTAGTAATAATTATTATGTCGCCAGATATATGAAATGCGTAGTAAAGATTAATAGTAAAATAGTTCAGAAGTATTCTTGTATTGTATTGTAGATAAAATATATTTATTGTTCATTGGCATACATAATATTTATATGAATTATTATTGATTTATTGATTTTGTTAATCATATTATAATAGAAAGTATTGCACTTTGATCTGATTCAATGATTCATTTATATGATATGTATATATGTAGTTTGATTATATATTGTGTTGATTGAATGCAATGCACTTGTACACAAATACATGCATCATGAATCTCGATATTTATATATCCTACCCTGACTATTGTGTGTGGTATGGGCAATCAAACAGGATGACCACTGTCTGAAAAAAAGATTAATGTCAGGAAAAAATTTTTTTCAGGGAAAACCAGGCAATGTTATGAAATTTTGTTCAGGGTTATGAAAAATTTAATAAAACCAAATAAATATAGTTCATTTGAAAGAGAAGAAATAAGTTATGCAAAATATGAGTATCAACAACAAAAAATGCTTGCCAATTACAATTTGACTCTGGCGTTCACTAGACTTAAACCTACTTGAGTTTGGTGGTCCCCAGTAGCCAACTGGGTCGTCCAGTCCAGTTTGGACGTTGATACGGTACACCCGAATCAAGGGGTAGCTGCGCCAGGCTCATCTCGATTACTGGGACTTTGCGCAGGGTATGCGACAGCCCAAGTTGTGCATAAGCACAGCTAGGCCATTCGACTGGGCTCAGTTGAGGCTCAATAGAATGCAGTTGAGAAGGGTGGTGGGGCTCTTGACAGGACACTGTCGATTGAACTACCTCCTTCATAACTTGGAGATCTCTGATTATCCCACTTGTAAGGCCTGTATAGAGGACGATGAAACCTCCATACATGTTATATACACCTGCAGAAGCTTGCAGGGTGTCATATATAGAATATATGGGTCCGAAACTTTGGATCCATTAATTCTGGGAGCAATCCCGGCGGAGAAGTTGTGGGTCTTCGTGTGGCGTCTGGCTTCAACAGAATCATATAGCTTCATCTGCTTAAAATAGCACCTCTTACCCAGAGGCGTCTCGCCTTCCGGTAACAGTTTGTTCTCAAGGAGGTCCCATAGGACCCCTTGGTCTAGGTGCTAGGAACCCGTTTGCGGTACCCCTTTTTCTAATAAAAAAATTGATTTTTTGAATCTGGTTACCAAATAAGAAAATCGGTTTACGATCCATATGAATTCAATTCAAGAGAAAAGTTCGCCGATGATTAAAAGAAGTTGGAAGATCGTTTCTTTGTTATACATCAATATCACGCGGTCGCACGTATTTATAAACCTGAAAATTTACTTTCTTAGTCATGGAAAATTTAGATAATTTTATTTTTCAATTTTTGTGGTCAACCTTGTAAAAGCACCAAAAGTTCTCCAACTTCATTACAGCTCCAAAAGACGTTTATTCGTAGCTAGACATAGCCTCTAAAATTTTTAACTGTTTACAATCTAGCAAGAATAGAAGTTAGAAAGTATTACAGTTAAGTAAGAAAAGTTTAAATCGAGTACTTAAATATGGTGCCTTTCTATTTTTTCCAAGACTTGCTTACTAATATTTCAATTATTTTGAATCTTTATATCATTTTTACAACTACTATGTACGATCGATGGGCACTTCAAGAAATTTTTGTTAAATCATTTCATCGGTACAACGGCAGCACCTGAATAAGTAATTTTCTAACTCGCTAATAAATTTTCTCCTAGAGCATGTATTGAAACTAATACATATTGATTTTTAGATTGATTGCCATCCCCTCAGAGATCTTGAATCGGCATTCAATAATTTTATTTTTTAAGAATATATTTCTACAATTTTTTCATTCGTTAATAAATTTAAGTGATACATTAATAGAATCTAGTTGTATGCGGATATGCGTCAGAAATTCACAACCGGCGAAAAACAGTGTATTTCAAAATCGGATCTTTATGATTGCAAACATACTTGCAAAAATCTATGCAATTGTATTTCCATCAAAATTTGAAAAATATATAATAAATATTTCAAAATTATTTAATCTTTAATATTAATATTAAAAATAGTGTTTTACTCTCATGTGCCAAAATTGATTAATCAGAATGGTTTTAATAGAGAAAATTTTATTTATTTTATAGCATTGAAAATACATTAAAATAATTTTCATATTAATTCATCTTCACATAAAATTTTTTTTATATTATTTTACAAATATTATGAGATTATTTTTGTAGGGTACTACGTAGTGATTTTGAATAAATGCGTAGTTTGTGTTATTTATATGTATTTTTAATCTATTTGTTTTATTAATATTTATGGGTAATGCAGTAGTGGTGACGGAGGGGATCCCCTCATCAGAATGCGATTTGGTGCCAATGGGACCAATGGGAAACCAAAACCTTTAAAACAAAAAATTCAAAATCGGTTCATAAATGACGGAGTTCTGAGGTGACACATAAAAAAAAAATAAAAAAAATACAGACGAATTGAGAACCATCCTCCTTTTTGAAGTCGGGTTAAAAAGTCTACTGTGCGATGGTTTTTATTATTTGAATAATAATCGCAAAGAGAGCGAGACAGGGTGATTTAAGTATACTATAAATAACGCTTGATAATAAGGTGCATTCCAAGAACATAAACAAATGTTAATTTCTAAAATACACAAAATATTTGTTACAAATAATACAAATTCCATAAATCCATGTATATTTCTCAACAGTTTGTAAAACCTAATTAACCATTTACTTAATAAATACCAATTACCTTTAAAAAAAACTACCACAGTAAATATGAAATATTTATTTTTTTATACTTTTAGTAACAATATATGTATTTGTTAAGTTTGTTCTATTTAATATACTTTTGAAGTTAGTACATTTCTTTTTGTAAACTATACGTCTATCCACGCATGTTAGTATGTTTGATATAGCATTTCCTTAATTTGTTTGGACTTCTTGACATCAATAGTTGTCATGAAAAACCATGCACATCCTGATGGGGGAACCAACCCACCGTTGGTTCATTTTCGCATTCCATTGTCCGTCAGCCAATACGGTAACAGGGTGGCCACAGACCTGACAAACCGGGAATTATAAGGGAAATTTTATGCAACCGGGAAATGCCAGGGACTTAAATCGGAACAACTTGAAATTTCAAAATTTTTGAATAATATCTTAAATTTATATTAAAAATAAATTTATTCAAATAATCATAGTTGAACGTGAGTTTATGAATTTTATACCGGATGACATTATGGATAATTAGACTAAACCCAAAACTCAAAATATCTTAATGATACGATTAAAATTCTTAAATCAGGGAAAAGTATGACAAACTTTACTGGAAAACCGGGAATTATCAGGGAATTTTAAAATCATTTTTTTGTGGTCACCCTGGATAACTAACAAAAAAAAAAAAAAACAATACAGACGAATTGAGAACCATCCTCCTTTTTGAAGTCGGGTTAAAAAGACATATAACGAGGTGAAATTTGTGTGTGTTCTAGAGCTAAAAATGTAAGTTCAAGTTCGTGAATGGGCAAAATCAGTTCATACGTTCTCCTCCTAGATGGTAAAATATCTACCTTTGAAACCGTAAGAGATGGAGGAAAAGTTGAAAGACAACAAATAAATAGTTAATGCAATGGTAATAAACACAGTATTGAACAATTAACTCAATTAGTTGTTGTTTTGCCTTGTTAATAAAGTTCTTGGACATTAAAACACGTTAAACAGACCAAGTCATAGATAACATTAAAAATCAGTTTAATGTAATGATGATCCTAAGCACTATGCTCTTTTGTCATGAAGTGTCTTTCTGAAATCGGATAATTCATTTTAAAAACTTTGCGTAAGTAATATATCGTATACTATGTTCAACTGGTTGTTTTCTAGGATGACTAACTATATTTTAGGACCAAGAGTTGCCTACTCAAAATTCCGGAAAGCTTGGAAATTAACATATACTATGCCAGTCTTGTCTGGGGATATCAGGAGGTCAATACATTGTTAAGTAATATAGGCTATAATTTAAGTAAATAAATACTCAAGTATGCACAATAATGTATTGTTGATAAATTTTAACTTTATTTTACGCTAAAATAGATAACAATAAATTAATATGCTCTCCACAATAAATTATATATTATCTCTACATTTTTAATCTAAAGGACCAGTACTTATTTTTAGTTAACATTTTTCTTATTATTAATATTAGTAATATACACCTCCTAATAGACTGGAACACCTCCCAATAGATTGTGACTACAAAAGAATAAAATATCTGGTAAAGGGCTGGAGTCTAGTACCAGATTCGTCTAGGGTAACTATAATCCATAGACCAAATCCAGAGCGTGTACTTCTTGAAGGAAACAGGGCTGGACGAGGTGTTCTAATAGGGACTACAGACGTGCAACTTGTGCAGGAACATTTTAAGTACAAATGAATGTTCGATAGTAGGTTGCTACATGTCCTTGAACTGGTTGCTGTAAAAATCCAAATTTTTTGATATTTTGTGGGAGGAGTTTAATGTTCCTGTACAAATTGCTCGTGTGTAGCGATTTTTGCAACATATCTAAAATTTTATGTTTTTCTAATATTTTTTTAATGTTTTATTACCTAGATTGGTTACTTTATATAATTTATTATTTTTATACTTTAGTTTTTGTATTGAAATATAATTTATTTTTGTAAACATTTTTTACAAAATACATACAAATAAATAAACTAGGGATATATACAAATAAACTAGTAGATAAATATACTACAAATTAAATGAGATAGATAGAGAAAAGATGACATGTGATTGAATTTTTAGGATCACAGTAATAAAGTAATAATTTTGTGTACCCAATTTTGGTTGCACGTCTGTAGACAAAATGCTTTGTAGGCGGAGTTCAATGTTGCTGACTGCGCAATGTTCCTCGTTTGTAGCCTACTTAAGGCGGGACCACTCCTTGTTAGGCACCAGATGGAGGAGAACAATAGATCTTATAGGTCTAGAATACAAAAGGTTGTGGGTTCAATTCCCATTTTAAATGTGTATGATTTATCATATCAAGCATTTGATGTCAAAGATGGTTAATTTTGGTTAGTTTTTTCACTACACTTGGAAAGTCTGGAAATGTACCTTAGAAATCTGGAGTCGAGATAAACTGCACGATTTCTAGACGAAATCTGGAGAGATAGAAAATCCTAGTTCGAGCTTATTTTAAGATAATCTCACGTTAGAATATTGACTCTAACCAATTTGAAATAATCTGAAAATCAATGCTAAGAACATACTTGAAAAACATAAATAATTCATACTGTAGATAAAACACGTGTACTGTAAAAAAGAATTTGTGCTTGTAAAACATGCGACTAATGATATATCTAAAAATAAAAATTGTATTTAAATTAAAAATATCTTTTTACAATATTATAGAAATAAAAAAATAAAAAAACAATATAATAAATAATTATATCTATCTATATATATATACATGTGTGTATAGTAAAGATATTGCATTACGTTCGTTAGATTTGTTACTTATAAACCACAGACAACAATGTGTTCTGGTTATTATGATGATTGTGTTAAAACATTAGTCCTTGTCGTATTTAGTAATTAACACCTACATTGTTATTTTACATTCTAGGTGTATCACGGTGTACTTATTAACGTGATCATTATTTTTATAACATACATACATTTATGTGTTATACTATTGGATTGCATTTTTTTTATGCATCTTATGTGCAAATTATTAATAATATACAGATTGGTTATATTTTGTAATTCGGAAATTGAGGTTATCGAAGCAGATAAAGTATAAATTGAATCGGTGATAATACTTCGTACTTTGAAAATAAATACAGTCAAATTTCAATTAGCGTGAACTGGGCTAGTGAGAACATTGTTTAAGTGAGACTAGTTACTATGTTGAATGCACAATTTCGTAGAAAGACGCCAATTATAAACAAATAAAAATTGAAAACGTTGTTTAGTTTTACCGTAGCGTATTATAAATTTCGTGGAATAAAAAATATCTTTGCATACTGTATACTAATCATAGGTCTGAATGACGCGTTACGTACACTCTCATTCAATAAAATTGAACAGACCTGAACTGTTAATTTTCTTACATTTCATAAAACTCCTCACTTTTATGGCTCTCTGTTTAATTATTCATTTATAAACAAAGATTAGTATATATTTTAAGTGTGAAAAAAGAAATGGGAGTGTAGTAAAAATCATTTACTACAAGAATAATCAAAATTGTGAGAGACTGATTTGGTTCAGATCTGTTCAATTTTATTGAACGGGAGTGTACATTTTCGAAATGAAGTAACGAACATGCCACCAGTACTATTACTACAACTACTACTCCTTGTCTCTACGATTCGTGAAGAACCTTGGTCTCACTTAAAAGAGTCTTCAGGGATATCTGTCCTGACCTTTGGCTTGGTTTCCGGTTCCAATTCGCCTTCGATCTAGTACAACATCGTACATCTATCGTAGCTTTGGTCTTCCTACTTGTTTTGATCGGTTCATGAAGAACCTTGGTCTCACTTAATAGGGCCTTCCAGGACATTATGTCCTGGCGTTTAGCTTTCCAGTTCCCGGCTTTAACTCGCTTTAGATCTAGTACAATATCGTACATCCATCGTAGCTTTGGTCTTCCTACTTGTTTTGATCCTTCTGGGTTACTATCGTATACCATTTTCGGAGCTTTTTCACTTGACATTCTTTCAAGGTGTCCCAACTAGTAGTATACCTAGATAGATAGATTGTAGAGGCTACACTTCGACCATAAGGTCCATGTGTATACCCGAATATGTGTATATACGAAACATGTGTATAAACGAAAATTAGTAATATACCTAACAGTTGCTCGAATACTAAATTATCTTAACACACTCCAAAAATAACAATTTTCGGCCAGTATACCAACTCCTTTCACTCTGCCGTTATGTCAATTAACTTCGGACGGATTTTTTTTTCTATCAGTATATAATAATATTTATCACACTTAAACTTTTTACCGCAGTTTCAAAAACTGGCCACCCACTATATTGGTATGCGAATTAACTTTTAAGACATCCTGAATACATATATTAATTTAACATATTGCTTACTAAATGGACGGATTACAAGAAAAACATATAATAAAATAACAGTATACGGCTACCGTATTCGATTTGACACTTTATATATGCTATGTTACTCTAGGGATTAAGACGACTCTATTAGACACTTCATTTTTTAAATTTATTTTCAGGCGTTTGCCGTTGGAATCTTCTTTTAAGTAGGATGTTCTACTTATGCTGCAATAAACAGTTCTTAAATTCATTATTTACTATCTAAAAATATAGATATAAAATAATATCATCCTGTTACGGAATTTTTTGTCAATGGCTATTGTTCTGTATGCTAACACCTATAATGTTACATCTTAGGAAGTATGCATATTATATGCATCACAATTACTGATTAATGTTTAACTAATTAATATTTATTAAAATTAACAGTATACTTAAATGCATTAAGTGCATTCCTTATGCTGAATTAATTTTGTAAACAGATATCAAAGTTCAATTAGATTTATTATGCATTTTTATTTAATCAGCATGTTGTTAATAAAAGTATTAAGTAATAACACTTAGTCATGTGTAATTTTTATTGAATACTTTAATCAATTTTGTACTTTCATTGAACAGTTTTTTTGTAGTTCTAGAGGATAGTTCTAGTTTTTTTTTTGTTACATTTCTAAGAACAAAATTTTATAAAGTTTTAGTTTTATTGTAAATTTTATTGTAATTTTAATTTCTAAATTAATCAGCATATGCATTTACTCATAATATTTTAAATTATGTAATATTATTATATATATATATATATATATATATATATATATATATATATATATATATATATATATATATATATAATATATTATTATAATATTATAAAAAACGAATGAATAACGTATAAATCAACAAAAAATAAAATTAAAAAATGAGCACTACCATTGTGGCTCATAGTTCAATCGTTCAACCAGCTATATCGAACACGATGCACTAAATCGTCACAACCTACATACCTTTAATCTAAAAAAAAATACCATATAAATCGTATCAGTGGTTTTCGAGTTATAATCTATTTGAAATATTTACTCGATACACAAATTAATTAAAATTGATTGATTTAGAAATAATTTTATCTTTTAAAAAACGGTTAGTCAATCTTTTATTTGAAAACAATTTTTATTGTACAGACATTTCAACAATCTAATTATACATATACAAATTTTGAAATCTAATCATTATTTTGCCAACTCTATAAACTAACTCAATGTTTATTTTTCATAGATAGTGAAGATTTCGTATTTTCAAAGTCAGTAGCCTCAAATTTCTACATGTAATAAATCTTCTCAATTTTGAAAATTTTATTTCTATTTGATTGACCGACCCTGATAATGGCAAAAGGTTATAATTTTTTGAACATTTTCTGTAATTAAAAATGACCTCTGTTTCGTTTATGGTAACTTTATAGTATTGTTTTTACTATAACTATCGCACATTAATGCTTTAATAAGCTTGACTTGTATGCCAAGGATGTGAGTGGAGGACAAGGAATTTTGTGTGTAGACTAGGAATTGGTAGGATGTGCGACTGCTGCCGACTTTGATAGATACTATGCCGATACTCATCTGGAGTTCGTGAAGGAAACTGCAGATAACCTTCTCAAGCATAGGCAGTTACTTCGTTCTTGTCCATACGCCGACAGTTTAGACAATTAACCGCCCCTCTTTTTTTAAAATAATTGATAAACTGCCGATGTCGGGATTCGAACCCATAACCCCCCAGTCAAACAGCTATGTGGCTTGTATGTATGTAATAGAATTTTTTAATTCAGTTTTCATCCACTTATGGACGTCTGAATAATCTGAAATACTGCAGACGTTTAAGGAACCGAGGACAATATAATTAAAAAAAATGCAAAATTTTGCATTTTTTAGTTCATATTGCAATAAAAGCGTGTTGTTTTAGTTTTTTTAAACTCTCAATTATTTTATCAATAACTTATTATGAAATTAAGTATTATTCTTAACAAATAAACAAACAAACCCTTGACTAAATAAGGAAATATCTCCCCGGTACATTATTATTCAAGGATCAGAGTAAATTTAAAAAAATTGTTCACGTGAATAAATTAATATTTTCATGTAGTTTTCGAGTGCTGATAATAGAAAATTTTCCAAAATTCAAAAATTATTCATTCAAAAACTATCCACGTTAGATAATAATGTTTAGAGAATACGAAAAAAGCTTGGTTTTGTTAATTTGTTTAAACAATATGCTTTTCGGTTGGCAAACAATGAATGGATCCGGTATACTAAACTATTTTGTATGTACTGCTTTTCTTGAGATTGTAATATTACAGTCAGGTTGGGTTTATCTTCTTGATTTAAAGACATAATGTGTATTTAAGAGATTTTGTTAGAGCTCTTCTCAGAGATTGTATTTTCAATTAACACTTCGACATAAAAATTTCTTTAAAAAAACATATTTTCGTGTAAAATTTTTTTAATGTTGTTGATGTTGCATCTGATAAACATATAATAAAAGTTATTAGTGACAGATTTAGTAGTCTATTAATATTATTACACATATGATGTGTCGAAGTAATTAAAAATAATCTTTTTAAAAAGATATTAAATTTTGATTTACAACAAATAATATATTTACGAAATATTTTTATAGTAAGTTCATTGAATTTTAATAATCCCGAATATTTTATAGGGTTTAATATCTTAATAAGCGTGACGTTCGCAATTTACCAATTTTTAATTTTATAAATTATCTGTCCGCATAGGCTTCTCATTGAAAAACTGTTTCATACAAACGATGTCACTAACTGACAGACGAACGATTATATACATAAACATTAGTGTAATAAAAATTGCTGAGGAATATTCTATAGAAAAATGAAATTGTTTGCATGCTAATTCTTATTAATTTAAATTGTATGTTTACGAAATTATGTAAATTACAATCGATATACAATCAATAAACGTAAAAATAATCATTCAAAACCTTGAAATATCATTGAATTTTGACGTAAAAACCTACCGGGTTCACTTATATTCACCGGTATTTAAGTAAACATCAGTATTAAATTTAAAAAATAATAATAAAAATTATAGATTCTGTCTCATATGATTTGTAAGTATGTTCGGAATTATAAAAAACGCATATCAAAGGAAAGCTCACGTCGTATGGAATTCAATAAGCCTAAAAAGTACCGAACGATTGCGAGAACTACGCTAGCATCGTAAAGAAATGAAAAAAGGCGCAAAGCGATAAATTAGCTGTTTCATTGAGCGGCCAGCAACAGTCCAAATGACTACGGATCATGTGCAGGACGTTTCCACGAAAAATCTTTTTTGTGAAATCTTTTATTATTAATAATTATCTGTTATGCATAAATGCAGGGATTCGGAATAAACGCGTTACTTTGAACGACATAACCGTTACTAATTTTTTATAAGATCTACGTATTAGTGACGAATTCATAATTTTACGCCCACCTCTGCACTAGATACAGTAAACATGCCAATGATAAGGCTGGGGAGGGGGGATAATTTGTTACTGATTTCCTGATGGTTAAATTTTACATAAAGTGGGAATTTGAGTTTCTTCGAGTTAGTCTACTTTGAATTGAAAAAGTGAAAAATACTATTCGTGGTAGTGGAAATTATTTTTCGCATAATTTGTTTTTTCAAAAAAAATAAAAGTAGTGATTTTAATAATGGAGAATACATCGCAAGCAGTCTTGGATAAGTTCAGCAGTGGAGGTGCGGCGCCGCCTGCGAAGAAAAGGAGGATATTTTTTGGCATCAACGAGTGGGAGCATCATTTTGGTATATCTAAGAAAACTGATAAAGAGCTAATTTGCCTATTTTGTGGTAAAACGTTTATTTGTTTAAAAACAAGTAATTTCCAACGTCATTATTCCGCGAAACATTTTGCCTAGTTGTTTTTGTTCATCATTATTGTTATTATTTTTATGTTTTTTGGTGTATCTCTTCATATTGTAAAATATATTGCTTAAACAATAAATATTTTATAAAACTATTTCTAAATTGATTGAATAAATTATTGGGCAATAATCGGTAGGCAACCTGTATTGAAACAGCGTTCCGTTTTACTTCAAAACATACCTTTTTTACTTACTCTCTTACAGCTTATGGAGAGCTGTTCGACTCCGGAGAGTAATTAATAATCTAATATTTTAAAATTAATATCTTTATTATTTGTAAGCTAAAAAAAAACCATTATATTACTTCCGAATATCTGTTGCAACTCGTTTTTATCATGTCGATACCATTCGTTATAACATTACGAAATAGGGTGAGGAAAAACACTGTTGATTCTATTATATAAATTGACTAAGGAATTTATGACGTCAATAGTTTTAAAAACACGCTATTTTCCTGAAAAAATCTAAATAATTACGAAAATTAATTGTTTAGTGGTTTTTTTTCTTCTTCTGTGGATATAAATTTCATCACTAAATAATACTACCAGGTACGTAATAAAACTGTCACAACGATATTCATTCTACAATTTGTCGAGGAAGAATCTAACCGAGCAACACGCAATAATTATGTATTACAAAACTTTGGTAGTACCTTTTAGTACAATGATGTTTTTTTTATAGAATATTCGTTTACCTTGAACTTAAATTTATCATTAAAAAGGTCGTGAATTCAAACGAAAAAAAAATGGATAATAACAAATTAGATATCCTTATTTGTTAGACTTTTATTCAGATATTCATTATAAACAAATTTATTTTTATATTGATTGCCTTTTAAAATTGTATATTAATGTTTGAATTTAGCCATAATTGAAATATTATTTATACTTGATTATATAAAATTGTTATTTTACCTCTCCAAAAAGATTTTTTTCCCGTTTCGTTCAAGAACAAAACTGTCCTGACTGTTAAAGATTATTAAAATAATCAAAGAGAACTCTAGGTTTTTTGAAATTAAATTTCAAATTTTTCCCCTATTCCTAAAATATTTGTTTGTATTTTATAAATACGTATTTCGACTACAATATAGTCATCATCATTATGAATTAGCTAATCGTAACTGTCTCTGGGATATGGATTCAAACAAATGTTGTGAGACACGCACCAAATTAGCAACAAGCAACATATCTCTGAATCCATATCCCAGAGTATATGGTATAATACGTATTTATAAAATACAAAACAAATTTTCTAATTAGTCCATTTTTACATATCGACTTACAATCTAGGTTAGATAGATAGATTGTAGAGGCTGCCCTGAACTGGCTACACTTCGACCATAAGGTCCATTGTGATGCCTAAGGATGTGAGTGGAGTGGAAGGAATTGTGTGTAGACTAGGAATTGGTAGGATATGCGGTTGCAACCGACTATGATAGGAACTTTGCCGATATTCATCTGGAGTTCGTGTAGGAAACTGAAGAAAACCATCTCAAGCATAGCCGGTTACTTCGTTCTTATTCATACGCCGAAAGTTTAGTCAATTAACCGCCACTTTTTTCTTTCTTAATAATTGACAAACTGCCGATGTCGGGATTCGAACCCATAACCTCCTAGTTTCCAAGCAGACATAACGCCCTAAACCGCTCGGTCACTTGGACTGGTACAACCTAGGTTAATGAGAATTATATAAAAAAACAATTTGTGGTTTTATTTTTTTATCCTCAAAATTAAATAACGAATGTACAATTTTTGTGGTGGCTATGACGTATTACCTAGAGACATGCATTGTACTAAAACATCTACCCGACCCCCGAGTACACAACATACCGGAGAATACATTGAGATGGTCATGGGTTTGAATTCTGCTGACGCCGAACAAATTTTTTATTTTCAATATATAAATAATTTTAATGCATACTTTTACGATTTTGTTGCTACTTAAATATTTTTAGAAAAATAAATATGTTATGTAAAAAATATATGCTAGTCTGTACATAGAGGTTGTCTGGCATGTTTTAAAATTACAATCCTGTTAAAAATTCATTACAATAATTCTACAGTTTTCTTATATAATTGTTAGATAGTTGATATTTTGAATTTTATTACAACTACTTATATGTATTTGCATATATTTGTAAAATTATTATTTGATTACGATAAAAAAACACAATGACCTTGTATTTAAAATTTTCAGTATAAAACGTAAGTACAAATTTACTATCCGTGTCTACTTACATCAGTAGGTATACACTATCAAATTCAATTCCTAGTAGGTATAAGCTTTCAAAATGACGGTAGTATTTCTAATTAAATATTTGCACTTTATTTTTCCTGAAAATTTTATTTCCTTGCTGATAATGCAAGTTATCACACTATACTGATAATTATGGAATATTTAAAATAAAAATTTACTTAAGCAGCAGTATAATTGTATTTATATGTACAAATAAACGCAAGTTTAGCACTTGTATGTTTAATTATTTCATCATTTCAAATGAATTGAATTAAACACATATCAATGTGAAGCTAGTCGGGTTTGCATGTGCAAAAATTGAAGGCCCTATTTTTTCTTTTTGATTGTCTTGAAGGGGCGAAATATACCAAATTGTATGTTGCTGTGTATAGTCGTAGTCCTGTCCTCCCATATAAGAGCTGGTAATATTTTTACCTCCGCCACTGTTTTACCTAAAATTCCGATTACATAATCAACAAAAATCATTTTTAAAATAAGAAGAATTTGAAACAGGCTAATTAAATAGACTGTATTATTTTTCTTGCCAACCCAGTGTTTTGCAAAAAAGACTGTGAACAATTAACATCGAAGGCACTAAAAGACACACCGGAATCATTTTTCTACTGATTCTGGGAGTGTCCAAAAGCTCCGAATGAATCGTAGTGTTACTGAAATCAGTTTACAATTCGGATGGCCAGCCGTACCACTTAAGGTCACTATAAATCATCGAAGACGCTAATATTTTCAAGGAACACAACGCTAATGTTTTCATAGCAAAAAAAAAGCTATACAAAGATGGCAGCTACCCATAATCAGGTTAGCATACAAAAAATTATACGTTCTAAAAAAACTAAAATACACCTTTATTAGAAGGTAGCACACTTAAAAGAAATAAATGTTCTCAATGGATTGCATTGAAAAATGCTTTGCACAAAGCTCCCTTTAACAATTTTTTTTTGCTCTTTACTGCTTCACTACCTTACTACCCACCGATACCCTGTTTTTTTTTTAAATATAAATTTTTTCAAAGACTAATCAAACTAATTTCATTTCTACTACTTTTTTTGTACTAAAAATAATAATTTAATTTCTTGAACTTTATCAAATTTGTAATTTGGTAATATTTTGTGACATATTTTTGAGTTCTTTCATCTAGAGTGTGAAACATTCATTTTGAATCGATACGAAAATTAAAGTTGGGTGAAAAGTGTTAAAAATAGATCTTTTTGAACTGATAATCGATATGGGTATTGCTTGCTACCATCATTGAACTATTTCATACGAATTTACCAAGAGACAAAAAATCCGTTTATCGGCTCATGCATACTCTATAAACTCCGGTTAGGTTCGGCTCTGTAATGCAAGTAGAGATAATGTATTATCAAGGACTAATTCAATTTATAAAATGCATACTTGTAAGTGGTGGGTGTTTTCAATAATCTCTCGCTTATGTACATATGAAGTCAAAATGCGAACTATCATTTAAACATTTTATAATTGATTTGTGCCTTATTTAATCGGTTTTCGAAAAAATTCTTCGGATAAAAGTTGTTCATTATAACTATACTAACAACTTTTATTCGAAAAATTTTTCAGAAATTCGAATAAATAAGAATAAATCAATTATAATATTTTGAAATGATAGCTCGATTTTTGACGCCAATTGTACTTATATTATAATTTTTATACATGGTGTTTAAATGAAACTTTATGATATTTGTTTCATTTGTTTTATAATGTAGTGTACTGTGCGTTAAATCTTAGACTTCAATATTATCTCCTTAGTGCAATATTACAATATATATATGCGTCGCCATTTAGATCTGGATATATTATTTTTTCATCTTTCTCTCCTCAAAAAATTGACAACGTCGCAAACGGTTTTATATGTGTCAGAGAAGCATGTACTCCTATGCGGGCGTCGGTGCGAATATATATGTGTATATATGAACGTGTTCATACCGAGTACATCAGCTGTATTATCAAATATCTTGACTTATCTCTCCTTTCAATTAAATGTTTATAGATTATCAAACTATCGATGCAAAGTTTTTCGCGAACTGCGAGTCGAATTTCTTTGTAAATTTCGATTTCCAATTTGAAATATCAGCTATTCACCATAAGAACAGAACGCATGTGCCTTTTCGTCATTCATATTTTTATTAATTTCTGAAAAAATGGAATGTGTTTACTACAAAAATTATTATAAAATATATACATAATAATATACATTTTGCTTATGTACTAGTCCTACCAGTCACTCACGATTGTCTACTTTTTACTACACTCTACTATGGCCAACACGATTCTCTATAGATATTCATATAGACAGTACTATATTTATGATCTGAGCCATAATTCCTTAACCCATAAAAACCTTAATAAACAAAAAAATTTCAAAATTTTTCACATTTCATCTGCCGGCCGTATAATTTGATATCTACTTGTACACAGCACATATGGTGTTAAATTTCCTATCAGCATCCTGTATATATATATATATATATATATATTTATATAAGCATTGTAAGTAAAACTATTGAATTCACATATTGTTACAAAATAAACATATTCATGTGCATCTATCTCATGATGTTGGTTTTGTCATTTTATATGGACGATTATAAATGAGTAGTTCAATGAATTCCATCAATGAGAGTCAACACAACATTTATGAATTGTGAGTATATTCAATGGACTACTATACCAATAATACTATTATGTGCAATGCTGTTAAAATATGAACTATTCGTCCCTTATAATACAAAAAAAATCGTCTACAATTAAAAACCAACCATATCATTAGTCTTAATAAGTATGTTGTTTATGCTTATACTTCATCAAGTACAATCACACAGCTTCCTGTTTTGATAAAATTAATAAATTTAATTAATATTATTTATTTATTTCTGTAATTCTTGTAAAAACCATAGTTGTAACCATAAAAAAATAGCCAAAAGTTCACTGAACTTAAATAAAAATTTACAGTATAGTTTTCCATAAATCAAATAATAAAAAACTTCAATTGTTGCCACTTGGCCATTTTTTTTTAGTCATTTCACATAACCTTGAGAAAGTATAGATTGTGTTTAGATTATTTTTCAATACATTGATCGGTAGATTGCAGATAATATTTAATTTGATAAATAATTAAAATAAATAGATTCACAAACATGAAATAAATGTTAATAAAATTTGAAAAATACTTTATTACAAATTCCTGTTCTGTGAAAAATTTCAAATTCCTGTTCTGTATCGGTCAATGTTTTGAAACACAATCGACATTTTCCCAAGGCTATGTAAAACGACTTCAAAATGATCAGAGGGTCGACAAGAAGAATCCCTTCTTTATCTGATATATTTTGTTCGCTGACAGAAGTGCATATTAACCAGTTATGGTGGGTTATATTTATATTTTTAGGAGTGGGAGATGATTGTGTTATATTTTAGTGCTTTAATATTATATTACGAAGTAGTTGATATCTGATATTTGAATTGAAAGTCATCGTATTGACAACACTACTCAAAAGCAATAATCTCTCTCCAGCCCATCAAACTCGTATACATTTTCTTACTCTTTTACTAGTGATACGGCCGATTAGAGCCCCCCCCCCCCACAAAGGTATTCTAAGTGATGGCATCTACATTAGCTTTTAAATGCGAATAGTTCAGAGATTCATACATACATTATAAAAACATCGTTGCTGTCCTATTTACTATCAACTTCATAATTGTTCCTTTTTTTTTTTTTAAATTTTGCATTGGTTTCTACGGAATCAAGTTTGATCACCACTTGTGATAACCGACTGTACATACAAGAAAGTATCTCAGGTTTGATGAGCTGTTACCAATGGAATTGCATTTCTGCTAATCGCTTTGTGCTAGGAAATCGTAATTACGTTAACATCTAATTTCTCTCGAAAACATGCGTTTTTATATCAATTATGTTAACAAATTTTGGATTTATTTTTATATGTATAAGAATTTATTAATATCTATTTAGATCTATGTTATATATAACATATTGTTGTGGTGTTCTATATATATACGTCCGAGGTTTTTCTTGGCTGATAAGAAATGGTTATAATAAACTATTAAATATCTAAAAAGAATCTAGATGGTTCTGGAAAATAATACAATCTTTATTATATTTCAAAAGTATGTTAACAGTACAATTACAAATTTACGGGTATTTTGTATTGTAACTTGTAAGGCCATGTACCGAAATTCGTTAACTAATTTGAAATTGCATTTTAGCTCAACGAAATATTAAAAAAATTGAACCAAGTATCTAGCCCTCGAGTTTTGTCATCAAATGCTTGATATCAAAAATTATACACATCTAGGGTGGGAATCACACCCCTACCTCTGGCATTTTAGATCAATGCTCTGCCGCTGTGCTACCTGAAAGGCAGAGCATTGGTACTCTAGAATGCCAAATGTCGTGGGTTCAATGTGTAAACATATTACTTTAATTGTCAAAGTACGCTAGTCACTTCCTTTGGTATAATAGAATCGAAAGGCAACCATACTAACAATGGGTATAAATAGACGCCAGTTTACAAAAAAAAAAAATTAAACATTTTTGCTGAATTTATCTTTTAAAAATATATGTAAAAATATTCAATTATTGAACAAAATTAAAAAATAATCATTTAATTGAAATTAGGTAATGAAACTGTCTGTTCATAAACATTAATAAGCTTTTTTTTTGTTTTAGGTAAGCAAATATCTATCTATGAATGGTTGTGAATACAATAATACATGCAAGACATCACGTATATTTCTACAGTAAACAATAAGTAAGATTATATTGAACACATTGAATTGTTGAAGTAAGACTTGTCTACACTATTGAAACGTATGAATCAATCATCTTTAAGTAATTTTTCTATTTATTCAGTTAATAAACCATGAAGTTTAGACGTTTTAGAACGAGCAAACTTCAGTTATAAACCAGTTAGATGAATGTTAGTAAACAAAGTATATAAAAAGAAATACAGTTTGTTTAAAAAAAAAAATGTTTGATTTAACATCTGTGCCATGTCATTATTACTATTATTATTGTTATGTTTGTTAGTGGTGGCTGACATGATAGTGCTCTTACTTGGTCTATTCACTGCCTCATCTTTACATTATGGATATGTGTTGCACTTAAAATTATTGACTGTAAATAGTTTCACAAATACATTTAGGGCGTATTCGTTGTGGACTCTTGCACGCTTTTAGCGCTTTAAGGCGTTGTTTTAAGTGTTCGACTTAACGCTGTGTATGCTAACAATCGCTCTAATGGTTGAGTTCCATGATAGACTTTCTCTATCGCTCTATCGAGGTAAGGCAGCAGAAGCGTCAGCGCTAAATAGTACTAACTTCAAAACGAAAAAAATGAATCAAAGAATTTGTATCAAAACTGGAATTAAGTGCTCCAAAACACTCGAAATGTTGACAGTGGTATACGGTGAGTCTACTCTGAATAAAAACAATTTGTACAAGCTCTTTCAAGAAGGCCGAGAAAATGCCAACGACGGACCCTCTGGACGCGATTTCTTCGATCACCCTGGCGCAATATTAAGAGTTCTTACCACAAGGTCGTACGGTCAATAAGGAGTATTCCATTGAAGATATTAAGTTTGCGAGAAGCGATACAAAAAAATCGTCCGGAATTGTGGAAAAACAATTCATGGCTTTTGCATCACGATAACGCACCTGCTCTCTCATCGTTGCTTATGCGTGATTTTATGGCCAAAAACAACACAACAATAATGTCTCAGCCACCATATTTCACCGGATTTAGCCCCCTGCGACTTTTTCCTGTTCCCACAACTAAAGAGACCCATGAAAGAACGGAGATTTGCACCGATTGAGGACATAAAAACTGCATCGCTGTAAGAGCTTAAGACTCGACCATAAAGTGCTTATCAGAAGTGCTTTGAGGAAAAGCGTTGGCACAAGTGTATTATATCTGAGGGGGATTACTTTGAAGGAACAACATGATGAATAAATAAAAAGTTTTTGTTAAAAATATAGTCACCTTACTTTTTGAACACACCTTGTATGTTGGATATTTCGAATTAATTCAACAATTACAATAACGATTTTTCATGACTAGGCTTTATTAGATGCCGGGCAGTGTTAAGCGACAGTACCTTATACAATTTTTTTTTATCAAATGAAAAAAAATATAACTACATTAGTAAGTAATAAATGATATTATTGTTCATAATAAACAATATCTTGGTATAGTTAGTTTTGACTACAGTCAATTAGAATCAGAGCATTATTACAATATTTGTCATCGTACACACATGTAACAAAATCTTAAAACAAACACTTGCATTATACTTATATTATAGTACAGTTAATAGAGAAGCTCGTTACTCTTGTCCACATTGCATTAAATTACAGGAGTTATTTTAAAAAAAATTAGGTTCAGTATCACATACTGAATGTAAATGAACAAAATCCTTTCAATTTCGACCCCGGAAGTGTTGCCATTTTGAGAAAAACTGTATCTATATCTTCATTACCGTGTACTTTAGGCAAAAAATGGTAATAACCTTGTAGAAAATTGAATTTCCGTTCTTTTTGTATCACTTATCGTTTACGACTTATACGTCTATTACTATTTTTATATTGACTTTTTGACCGATATCTCTTTTTCATCCTTATACTATGCATACCTCGTTTTTATTAACCTTGCACCCAGCAGTGCAATATTAAACGCATTATAACTTTAAAAATATTAATTTAAGACAAAAAAGGTTTAAATAAAAGTTGTAATTTATAGATTTAAAAGTTAAGTTTTAAGCATTTTAATGTTTAAACAATTATTGGAAGAGATATCGGTCAAAAAGTCAATAAATAAATAGTAATAGTCAAATTAATAAACAAAAAAAATAGGAAATTCAATTATCTACAAGAAAGGTTATTACTACTTTGGGCTTAAAGTGCACGGTGATGGAGATATTGGCCTATATCGACAGTTTTATACTGTTTTTCTCAAAATGGCGGCATTTCCGGGATCGAAATTTTAAGTCTTTTGTTCTTTTACATTCAGTACGTGATACTGCCTAATAAAAAAAAATAACTCTGTAATTTAATGCAGCACAATATATTCTCTATTGATTGTACTATTATTTCAAGTGGGCTATTAGTTTTATTGTTTGTGTGTGTTTGGATTATTATATTTCATAAGCGTCATCAAACATTTAGAGAAAAATTTAACGATGAACGCAATTATTTTTATTACACAAAATATATTTTATTTTCAATTTGAAATTTTACCATATTCTGTACCTTGGCTTTTATCTAGGTTGTTATTCAGTCATAAAATCTTTTAGTGAAAATGGTACGAGCGAGCATGGGCATGACGAATATGCTTGGACTTAAATAGCATCTGTAATTTATGGTAGTAATTAAAAAAATTATTTTAAACGATACCTTTTTTCACAAATTGGGTTGAAAAAAAAGGTATCATTTACAAGAATATTTGAAAAATAGGTATCGTTAGTGTCCTGTTTGTCGTCCGTTTTTTAATAAAAAGATAACTCTGATAAAGAACATCCGACCAAAAACAAAAATGTGAGAGCGGCCAAGTTTTCGCATACACTGATAGAAGGAATTTCTTGAACCAAGTAAATTTCTTCAAAATACCATACTCTGAGAAAGAAATTCTTAAAATCCTTAAACAGAAACCCTATCCAAAATGCATAACTAGCCACGATTTTACAAGATTGTACCTAGTTACTGCGCTAATATGATGTGCTGAGTTAATTTATGACAAATTTGGTATTATTACAACTTTCTATAGTTGACTTACTAACAATTAATTACCTAGTAAAAGAATTCATCCTCGTAGTCTTATTACAGTGTCATGGTTGCCTGCATGTATGGTGATAATACCCTGGCGTTGTGTGTATTAGTCCATTGAACTTGATTAAAGGTATGCAAGGACGTTCTACTGCCACTAATTAGATAACTAATTCAACTATATACTAAATGATTAGAATATTGTGATTATGAAGATGAGATGGTTGGTTTGGTTAAAACCAATCTCACTTGAGAAGTTATTGCTGTTAGTTATTAAAGTTTTATATACACGTCCATTATAATTATTAAAACCTATCAACAATAATTTTATTTAATGTATGTATAATCCATCCATTTATATTCAAATTATATAATTAATAACAATAAAGGGAATATACGACATAACAAGATATGTAATAACTAGCTGAGTAAATTGTTTAAATGTATGTGCAATATAACTCTTAATTAACTGGATTAATTGGGACCGGACTCGATCCGGAATTAAGGTCATTTCGCTGAAAAAATGTAAGGACATCGCACAAAAAGATACGATTTTGGTCTTCGATTAAAAGGATTTTTTGTAGCTTATGATGACCCGATCAACAAAGTTGCTGGGCACAAATCTGATAAATGACCAGTTATTGATTCAGATAAGATTATATTAAAAAACATAAACAAATTTTTTTTAAATATCTTGCTTGTGAACTTGGATAACATTTACAAAAACCTGGACTTTTTGGATCGCTGAATGCTTTAGGCAAAGATGGTGCAGTATCTAAGGACATTGTTGTAGAAAGGGTTATACACTGCACAGCAAAAAAAAGTTGCTAAAAAGTCAGTGTGGATGGGTTAACTCAAAATGGTTCGTACAATTGAGGCGCAATCCCCACTAACGTTCGCACCATGTCCGATTGATGCAATAATTTTTTCGCAACTTGCTTGTGAACTTGTAAAATATTTACAAGAAAAACCTATGGGATTCTATACTATTTCGATCGCTGAAGGCCAAGAAAAATTATGTTTTTAGACAAAAAAGAACATAGTTCATTGTCGAGAGGATTATACACTGCATAGCATGAAAGTGCATAAAAGTGGCGAAAAAAATCTGCGGGGATGGGTTATTTCAAAATAGTGCGCTCAATCCTTCTTTCGTTCACACCATTTCCGATCGATGCAATAATTTTTTGCAACACAACGATTAAACTATAATAGTTCACACAGACAACTTTATAAATCTGGAGTATATTAAAATTCTTTCGAATACACTAATTTTTCACTTTCATTTAAATATGCATATTTATTACATATTTTAAATATTCTATGCACACATGAAAAAAAAATGAAAAACAAAATATGACAAGTCTCAAAGTTCATTGTATTAAAATATTAATATAACTGACTGACTGCACGTAGTCAGTCAGTTAGTCCAGTTAGAACCCACAAACGAACAGCAGCCAGCAGTATCATAGTCCAGTCAATTAGGGTTTGGACTTTTAGTTCAATTCGCTAACTGTTCGTACTCTAGTTCAGTGAATCTTCATTGAAATGAACCTCACTAATATAATTATATTTCAAATTTTGTTTCAATTCCTAGATCAATTAATTGTATTTTATAAATGCGTATAAAATTGGTATAGCAATTCGGGAAATTTTTAATAGTCTTTATATTCACTAATATAACAGTTCAGTATTTTATTTATCCCAGCGCTCAATGTACTTCAGGGTCTATTCGCCTTCTTCCACCCACTGTAAAATTTAACATTAGTGATAAAGAAAATGTCTATGACTCACTGTATTAAATTTTCCAAATTTAATGCACATACCTACAAATATATTTTCAAATTCAAGTCTGTTAAAATGGCTCGTTACTTACGAGGAGAGGAATAACAAGACCCCGCATCCCGAACATTTGTTTTTTTTCCAAAGGTATAATAGATCAAAAAAAGTTTTAAATAAATGTTTGGAGAAAGAATGGCTGAACTAAACAGATTAGTTGACTGGACTAAAACAGCCACCAAATACTTGCACCAGACAATTAAAGTAATAATTATCATAAATACTGTTCGTATATATTTATTATATTATATATATTCATATTTACTACAGATATTGCATGATATGGATTGACATAATTATTTAGGTGTTGACGGATAAATAGCATTTACATACTAAGAAGCGCCCTGTCTGATATAATTATGTCTTTTGTAAGTTATTTACTAGTGTAGGTCTAATATAATAAAAATTCACATATTTGTGTATACATGGTGACAAATTATTTGATTTGTGCCTTATTTATTCGGTATTCGAAAAAATGCTTCGGATAAAAGTTGTTCTTTATAAGTATCTACAACTTTTATTCGAAACATTTCCCCGAAATCCGAATTAATAAGACATAAATCAAGTAAAAATTGAAAGTTCTATTTACTTTATTTTCGGATATCACTCTATCTGTTCGAAAAAACACGTTAACTCAAAGGAGGGTAACGTAAATATCTGGACGTGTTCTACATTTCGAGTTTATGAATGGACAAAATCGGTATCCCCTTCCACTAATAATTTATCTTTTAAAACACTTTGATTTGAATTACTATTGGGAGTAAAGATTTAGTGATCATAGGTCGTTAAATAATCATTAATTTATTGAATCAGTATATCAACTGGAATGTTCGTATTCATGGAAGAATACATCTCCTGATATTCCAACTCTGTATGGTAAAAACACTTGTATTCTACACAAGTTTATGCTTGTAAAATTTGGATCTAAAAATATACTTATGGTTTTATTGCAGTGATCAATTGTAGTTTATCAAATATAAATACTATCCTTTTTAAGTAAACCAAATGTGTTTACCAAATCTTAAATTACATACGTTGATCATTATCGCCATTTCTTCAATATAATATCAAATCCATTGTCATAAAAAGAGAGGGATTTTTTTAAAGAATTTACTACATAATTCAACAATTACTATATCAAATAAGCTCATTTTTCAAACATCTATAATTACGGGTAGATTGTAGAAACATGCATATGAATATGCATACTCAATATACGCGTATAGTAACTTGGCATACTCATATATATAAATATAAAGCATACTCATACATCTATACGTGTGTAGATAATAAACAGTACACGACATTATAAACAATTCAGTACATATATTTATCTTAATTAGTTGTTACATTACAAATAATTTGTAATAGTGTGTCCTTCATATATTGTTCTTCAATTTTTATACCCAGTATATTTAAATATCCAAGGTATATTAATTTTGATCACGACTTCGTATCGCTTAAAAATATTGATCGTAGGCATTAATGTTTGACATATGTGTTCATAAAATGGCTTAATTCGGCCATAGCTCAACAACGAAAAGTGAAACAATGAAAACCGTTAGTGGGCAAAATCGGGCCATGTTTGGGCAAATTGAGCAAAACTGCCTATCTTTGAAACCGTAAGAGATATAACAAAAAATCTTCTTTTTAAAATAAACAATTTTTGTTTGAATTTTTTTTCCATAAACTCAGTATATACTTGGTATTCAAACAATTAACTCAGTTAGTTATTACATTACTTGTTTTTATAAATGCTGAGTAAATTATTTCAATGTTTCTGAACAAGATTGAAGACTTGCAAATTATATTTGGAAATTATCTAATTTATAGTAAAACAATAAATTTGAATAAACATATTAAATTATATTGCGCAGATTCTTAATGATTTTCTCGCAATAATTATAAATGCTTATTAAATGCATAAACATGATTTGTGAGAAATTCTATCAATACATACATTTCAAGGCTGTACAAAATTAACAAAACATTACGTTTAATGTACAGTTGAACAATTTTTTGAACAAAAATAAAATCTACTTAAAATGAGAATTTTTAATGAAACATTTCTATGTATATAATTATTATTATGAATCGAATTTACCTTCCGAATATAACTATGGTGCCAATCATTATTGTGAAAATGAAATATTTGGTTTCGACTTCTAAAAATAATTCATAAAGAACATCTAAATATAATTCAGAAGTGTACAAAACGTTTTATTAAAATTGGTACAATTTGTTCAAAATCGATGTAATGCTTTGCCTAAGATTGACGCCATGTGACCCTTTCACGCATAACAATACTATTTTTGATCATTTGTCTGTGAGTAAGATATCTCGATAACAAAAAGTGCTAGAATTTGTTGCAAATTTCGTATCATAGTTACCTAGAGCTATTAATCGAATCACCCCACTGGAAATGGAACTTAAGCGACCTCATTAAAACGAGTTTAAGGTTTTTTTTCTGATCAATTTTGTGTTTTTGAGACTTTTAAAAAATGTCCTTTTTTATTATACGGGGATGATAATCTAACAGAAAAACTACTTCATTAGAGCGTCTATTTCAGACCTTCATAAACTACGTAGTCCTATCTTGGTTACATTTTAATCTTTCGTCACGCATGTTGAAAACAGTGGCTTTTTTTTCTTCCCCCCTCCAAATTCAATTACGTATGCAAATAAAAAATTTGTGTACTATAAATGAAACAAAATGCGTATTTTGGAGTATTCGGGTCGTTGTCTGCGCTTACTCGCTTACCTCGTATTTTTTTATCATAGTAAAAAACTACCTACTTCGACCTAGTCCTTCCCACGGGTCTTAGTGTAGCTTTTCGTTGCCCCCCCCCCACTTCTTCGATGACCATGTAGTTTATGAACGGCCCTTATTAAGTTAAACATCTGGTTTAAGAAATTGGAGACGTTATCCAATGATAAAGTTCGAATTTCATTAGAGCCAAATAATTTTCTTTTTAAATATATTAATAATGCAATTGTCATTTTAATATATGGTTTTTACTTAAATGTATATGGAGCAAGAATATGGTAGCACAACCACTATGTATAAACTTTTTTTAGAGGTTGTGTGATGTTAAATACATTCATAAAGGTTTTAAAATCGAAATTAAAAGTGACACCCTATGCAGAAAAAGAAACAAAAGAAAACGAACAACGTAAGTGTAATTTATTTACAGAAATATCTTTTTCGAGTTTGACAAGAAAGATAGTTGACTTTGGCATTAATCCTATGCATATAACACCTATGAAGAACATAAATATTTGAACCATATGCCCGGGCGTCTTGCAATATCATTTTGTTGTTATATTGTGGATCGTTTCATATAATAAATGTGTATTATTAAGAAAATTAAAAAATCGTTTTATATATTATACAACATTAATTATTTCGTTACCACAATAATAATACTAATAATCATATTTATCGTATGGTAACTACAAATCTAGATATAAATCTATTTTATAATTATATCAACATGTCAAATGCATACTATTATTATTATTCATGTTTGAAAATGTCTCTCTAATAACCGTTATAAGATTCTATGTTTATTTTATATTTTGAAAAACTCATTGAACTTATTAGGCTCAAAGCTGCAAATAGAATCAAATTCAAATGTAATGAACCTTATATGCGCGTAAGGGGAACATATGTCAAAGGCAACTTATTTTAACTATATTTAAAAAATGGCCATTACTTGGAAGAGAAATTTGTATAGAGATTTCATCTTGTAATCTTACAAGCTAAAGAAGAATGTAAAATATTTTTCTGTTAATAGACATCAGACAATAACAATATATTATGGTCATTAAATAATAAAAGACAAAATATTTATTATTAAAATTAAATTTATTTCGGCATTTTTCTCTGTATCAAAGGACAAATCGTTTTTTTTTAGAATGTAATTACAATGTCCTTTCTAATTTTCCATTTGAAGTTTGTATAATACTGTAAACTACGCCTACTATAATAAAAATAATTAATGATTAATAATTAAGACCAACACTTATATTTTTGCTAGAGTATTTGAAGAAATTTTTGCGAAATTGTTGCATCGAAACAACATTAATGCTGAATTTTCTCGTGAAGAAAATTCCCAAAAATGCCGGAAAAAATTCATGTAATCTGGCAGTACTGAACGTTTTTGTTGAATAAAATCTCTGACGTAAATAGAGCTCCATTCAATTGTTAGTAAAACCATCTCGTTGCATGACGTCAATTATTTTTACCATTTCTAATACAGTTTTTTCTAAAATAAAAAGTCAATAATAAATTAGAACAGGAGTTAATTAAAATAATAATAAGAGTAATGACTGTAATCGTGAGTAGTTAGTTGGTTGTGTATAGTACGGAGGCTAAGTGACGAACTCAAATGAATATTTAATGTTTCAAGCGATTATAAATGGTACATACATATATTATCTCGACCATTAAAATAGGATGTGTTGTCAAAGTGGGGGGAGGGGTATAACACAATGAAGTTAGTTTAGAGGATGAATGAGTTGTACAATGGGTTTTTCCAAAATGACTTTCGTCGTTGTCGAAGAAATCGCGTGACAAAAATTAAATTATTATGTTATTTCGGTAAACTGTGTAATAATTTACCACTCCCATTATTTTTCACATATCTGTGAAACGAATTACTTGAGCAAAAAATGTAATGCTGGCAGTACACACTCGGCGAGACATTCGTAAGGCGAGGAGCCGCGAGTGAAGTTGTGTACACTCTCGCCGAGTGTTCGTCCGGCAATACAGTTCCCGTCAGTGTTGACAACGTGGCTTGACCAGAAATTCGTTGGTATACCATTTTTAAATTAAAAATTACGTAGTAGTAATTTTTTGTTTATTAAAAATAGTTATTATTCAAATGGGTAATGAAACTATAAGAGTTAAAAAAGTATTGATAAATATCTAGAGCACGGTAGTGCGCAAGGCCGAGATTTAAGGGAGACTTTCGGACTTTTCACTACAGTGCTATATCTTATCGTTAATTTAGGCTCATTTTTTGGGTGCTGTATCTTTTGAACGGAAAGAGCTACAGGGTTGATATTTCGAATATAGATACTTTACGGAATTATAAGAACCAATGTTTTCAATCAATGTTAACGAATTAACCGTTAAAAAGTTATTTCACTTCAAAAACGCAAAATTCGTGGGAACGCCCACAATTCTTGGTAACTAATAGATCAAAATGTTTAGCTACTTCCAGATATGCTGTAAAGTTGATATTGGGCATGTAGATAGCTGTAGTACCCAAACCGACGGGAAAATTGCGAAAACTCGAAATTTGTATCGGAAAAGTGGAAAATTTAACATTTTTTATTTTTAAGACTAGTTTAACGCAAACTACCATGTAGAGAACGATATATCATATATACCTATTAATTTTTATACCATATAGAAATAGACATTGCAATTTGAATACAGCAGTATGCGTTGATTTTAAAAGTTATGCAACGGAAGCCTCGGAAAATTGGAAAAACATCCTCCAAAATTATGTTTTTCTGTTCTATAAATGCTATAAAGTTTGAATTTTCACTAATCGACCCGAAATAACGTCAAAATTAACAGAATATTTTGAAAAATTTCATTACCTACATCGCAACCACACCGAAAATGGGAAAAACATCCCTAAAACTTACCTCTTTACTTCTATTCATGATAGAAAGATCAGTTTTTTTCCATCACAACCCTTCGAACTTGGTAAAAACACCCCCAAAACCAACCTTTTTGTTCTATACATACAACAAGATGCAGTTTTTTGCAATCGACGCTTAATAGCTACAAATTAGGAAGTTATTTCGAAAAACTTAATATATTTTTTTGCAAACTCCCGAAAAATTGAAAAAACACCCCCCAAAATTACGTTTTTCAGTTCTATATATGATGAAATGATGGAATTTTGACCAATCGACCCGAAATAAAGTCAATTTAACAGAACACTTTGAAAAATTTTTTTACCTATAACGCAAACCTCCGAAAATGGGAAAAACACCCCTTAAACTGCCTTAAGGCATTTTGATCAGACTAAAAATATGACCGCTAGAGAGTGATTTATGCATTCTAAGGGAATTCGCTAAGTTGACGCAGCTCTTGCGTAACGAATTTTTTTTTGTGAAGTGGAGCCAACGGGTCAAGTCATTTCTTCAAAGACTATAACGTTGATAATCAATTATCTGTAATAAACGATTAGTTTAGAAGTCATAATCGAAACAAATCAAATAACATCTTATATATACTAAATTTTATATAGTTATTTTAATAAAAAATGTATCACTCTTATTTCACATTAATTTGTGGCGTTTTAATAAAAGGCCTATGATATATGATCGATAAATATTATTATCAATAATCCAATGTATAAAATTTATGCTTTCTTTTCAGTTTTCTTTGGCAATAACACTGCTTGAATATTTGGTAATATACCGCCTTGAGCAATTCTTACAAATTATAACAATTTATTTAATTCTTTTCATCATTACGAATTGCTAATTGAAAATAAACTTGTTTTTTTAAACTTGTTTACTTAAAAAAAGTTACATTGTAACAATACAATACAACAATCAATGTTTTCTATTTGGAGTATTAAAACATACTGATATATTAAACTAGAAAATTTTTATTTAAATACTAAATGTCTATCTAATCAAAAAGGAGGCGGTAACCTTGTCAACAAATCAGATCGATATATGCTTCATATGTTATTTTAATTACAATTAAAGTTGTTAAATTTTCCGTTTGTAAGAAAGGTAAGTTTTCAAGAAAATCTTAATAAAATATTTGCTTCTTAATAAGTGATGATATGGGATAAAGGACCGAGCTATTTACAAAGTAAATAGATCCAGACTTCATATAATAGTTGCTCCTTAAAAAGTGATGATATACGAGAAAGGACCGAGCTATTAACAAAGTAAATAGCTCTAGACTTCAAATAATAGCTGTTCCTTAAAAAGTGATGATATCCCATAAAGTTTCGAGCTATTTACAAGCTAAACAGCTCGGTAAACTATTTATTAAAAAAATAAATGAGGGGTAAATTAATTAAGTGTAAGAAAAAATTTGGTTGAAATTTATGTCGTAAGTTTTCCCTTAGTATGTTTTTATTAGCGAATTTCCTGAAAGGAAATAGAGCTATTGGTCCCGTACCGAAGTCAAAATTTCGCAAAAATTTCTTCAAATGTCCATCGATCCTACCTTGTAGATGTCAAAAATCACCATCTGTAAAATTTATATATATATATATCTATGGACATATATACATATATATATATATATATATATATATATATATATATATATATATATATACATATATATATATATATATATATATATATGTGTCTGTAATCACTCTAGCGGTCACAGTTTTCATTTTATCGGAATGAGATTTGGTATTTAAAGCGCTTTTGGTATTCAAAAGGTCAAGTTCGTTAATGGGTAAAATCGGACCAGGGGAAAGGGGGTTTTAGAGGGAGGGGGAAACTCAAAATTTGACATATCTCCCTTAATATTCGAAAAATCGAAAATTTTATAAGAAGTAAAGTTGTAGGTATTAAGTTTTACTGTAATTTTGTTTCTTATCATTTTTTCTGTAACCCTAATATTTACAAAAATATTGACGGTTTAAGATTGAAAATTAAATTCCTCAATATCTCTGTACGCATTAGAGTTTGAGCAAAAATGATAAGGTGATGAAATGTAGAAAACATGATTTTCTACAACTTTGTTTTTTACGCATTTTTCGATTGTTCAAATATTAAGAGAGATATTTTAGATTTTGTGTTTTCTTCTATCTTTATGCACCCCTTTTCTATTGACGTATGTCATTTATTAATAAAATTGGCCATGCAAATACTAAAATCAGATACGACATTTCATTTTGATCAGACTAACATTGTGACCGCTAGAGAGTAATTTATTTATTCCAAGGAAATTCGCTAAGTTGAAGCAGCTCCTGCGTAACGAATTTTTAAAATTTTATAACGCGGCATGTTTAAAAATATTTAAAAAATAATCAGAAAAATTAACTTGCCGCGTTATAAAATTTTAATAAAAACATACTGTACAGAATATTGTACAGAATCTCATATATGTAAGGTATACAAGTGTTACACATACAAGTGTTACACATTTAATTGTTTTATTAATAAAAATTCGTTACGCAGGAGCTGCTTCAAGTTAACGAATTTCCTTAGAATAAATCACTCTCTAGTGATCACAATTTTAGTCTGATCAAAATGAAATGTCATATATGATTTTAGCATTTGCAAGTCCAATTTTCTCAATAAATGACATACGTCGAGGCGAATGGGGGGAGGTATCAAAAAAGAAGAAAACACAAAATATAAAATATCTCTCTTAATATTAGAACAATCGAAAAATGCGTAAGGAATAAAGTTGTATAAAATCAAATTTGCTACAATTCATCACCTTATCATTTTTGCTCAAACTCTAATGTGTACAGAGATATTAAGGAATTTAATTTTCAATATTAAACCGTCAATATTTCTGTAAATATTATTGTTACAGAAAAAATGATAAGAAACAAAATTACAGTAAAACTTAGTACCTACAACTTTACTTCTTATAAATTTTTCGATTTTTCAAATTTTAAGGGAGATATCTCAAATTTTATGTTTCCCCCTCCCTTTAAACCCCCCTTTCCCCTGGTCCGATTTTACCCATTAACGAACTTGACCTTTTGAATATCAAAAGCGCATCAAATACCAAATCTCATCCCGATAAAATGAAAACTGTGACCGCTAGAGTGATGACAGACACACATATATATATATATGTATATATATATATTTATATATATGTCCATAGATATATATATATAAATTTTTCAGATGGTGATTTTTGACATCTACTAGGTAGGATCGATGGACATTTGAAGAAATTTTTGCGAAATTTTGACTTCGGTACGGGACCAATAGCTCTATTTCCTTTCAGAAAATTCGCTAAAAGAGTAAAGTATCGCGAAGCGAAAGGAACGCATAGCATACGCGAAGCATATGCGAAGAGTAACAAAACGCTACGCGTTTTGTGCGAAGCCTTTGGCTTCGTATATTTAAGCCTTTCAAAAATTATTGATATCCGACCAAAAACATAAATGTAAGAAAGGGCCGAGTTTTCGGGAAAATCCTTAATGTAATAGTTCCTTCTTAAAAAGTGATGATATGAGAGTAATGACCGAGCTATTTACAAAGTAAATAGCTCTAGACTTCATATAATAGTTGCTTCTTAAAAAGTGATGATATGGAAGAAAGGACCGAGCTATTTACAAAGTAAATAGCTCTAGACTTTATATAATAGTTGCTTGTTAAAAAGTGATGATATGGAAGAAAGGACCGAGCTATTTACAAAGTAAATAGCTCTAGACTTCAGATAATAGTTGCTCTTTGAAAAGTGATGATATCTCATTAAAGAGCCGAGCTATTTACAAAGTAAATAGCTCGGTAAACTATTAACTAAAAAAAATAATGAGGGTAAATTGATTAAATGTAAGAAAAAATTTGGTTTAAAATTATTTCATAAGTTTTCCCTTAGTATGTTTTTAAAATTTTATATAGCGCGGCAAGTTATTTTTTCTGATTTCCAATATTTTAAATCTTGCCGCGTTATAAAATTTTAAAAACATACTAAGGGAAAACTTATGAAATAATTTTAAACCAAATTTTTTCTTACATTTAATCAATTTACCCTCATTATTTTTTTTAGTTAATAGTTTACCGAGCTATTTACTTTGTAAATAGCTCGGCTCTTTAATGAGATATCATCACTTTTCAAAGAGCAACTATTATCTGAAGTCTAGAGCTATTTACTTTGTAAATAGCTCGGTCCTTTCTTCCATATCATCACTTTTTAACAAGCAACTATTATATAAAGTCTAGAGCTATTTACTTTGTAAATAGCTCGGTCCTTTCTTCCATATCATCACTTTTTAACAAGCAACTATTATATAAAGTCTAGAGCTATTTACTTTGTAAATAGCTCGGTCCTTTCTTCCATATCATCACTTTTTAAGAAGCAACTATTATATGAAGTCTAGAGCTATTTACTTTGTAAATAGCTCGGTCATTACTCTCATATCATCACTTTTTAAGAAGGAACTATTACATTAAGGATTTTCCCGAAAACTCGGCCCTTTGTTACATTTATGTTTTTGGTCGGATATACAGTTTTTATTTGTTTTCGTGTTAAACTATTAAGATTAATAGGTACAATTAAATCGGTTGATAGTTGAACATTTAAAAATAGCGGTTGAAAGTTGAATCGAACGTAGACGAGAGGGTACGGTGGGTGCTCGCTTACTTTGACTCGTGTCAAAAAACCGGCTTTTAATGGAGCGTTGACGAGGCGAGGCGAGTCGACACGAGGCAGACCGAGTGTTGTGAGTATACTCTCGTGCCCTTTATGTCTCGCCCTGCATCGCTGAGTAAGAGACTATTAATTCAATATTTGATTTGACAATGTATTCCATAAATCTTATAGTATTTGAGATATTTGTAAAAAAAACCATTTTAAGGCCCTGAACTGATCTTCTCGCATATACTCCATTTTAGCAACATATCCTATTTTCAAAAGAGAATTCAATAAATGTGTGTGTTGATTTCGCTTAGCCACCGTACTATATATGAGTGTACTCACTAACTCATTTTAATATAGTAATGGTTGTTTAATTAAATCAAACATTTACCCTACTTTTTTAAATAAAACAAGGCAGGTATAAAATACGTATATATATATATATATATATATATATATATATATATATTACATTCATTTGTTTGATTAATACAATTATACATATTTTCAAATTTAATTAATTATAGGTATTCTATTTCATTTAATTTGACCCAGACAAAATAGACATGTAAGTTGGGAAAAATTCGCATAGAGCTGAAAATTGGTACACCTATCACAAATGAAATATCCCCACCATTATCAGTATTATATTATGGATTGCAAAAATGGTACTATTGATAATGGTCAAAATGGAACAAATTATTGTTGATTTCTGGCACCCCTTCGAAAAATTTAAAAAATTTACTCTATTTATTTTTTTTAATCTTCAAAGTCAAGGACGATATTTTTTTAATGGTAATTTGGACCGAAGGAAAACGAAAATTGTAGCTCACTTGTCGATTCCATGACTTTGGGTTGCAAAGCATATCATGTAAATTATTTTGAAAACCATATATAGCTAATAAAATTTTTATGTGACTTTGCTTTGTTCCCGCCTACCTTATGAGAAAATTGAATGTTAAAGACATCTCTTGTAGGAAAACTAATGACTTTCACGTGGTGTAAATGTTTTTGTTGATAACATGTATACTTTTCGAGTTGTAGGGTATAAGTGGGCGTTTTTGATGTTTTCGAAGAAGGTTAGAAAAAGCGCTCGTCAAAAATCAATGTTGACTAATGCGTTTTGTCTACTTTAATTTTGTAAAGAGTGGTCATCTTCGGAAAGTCACATAGTTTTCGAGTTATAAGCGAAAAGCCGAAAAAAATGCAAAAATTTTAGTTTTTTTTTTGGGTTTTCGTTGTGAAACCTACAAGGCAGCAAACTTGAAATTCGATTTCAGCACTATCAAAAACATATAGAACCACCCCTGGGAAAAATTTCCACAATGTTGTTACGAAAACGACAGTTTTGAACATCGTTTTACTAGACTATTATAGTATGTTCTATTTCTCTGAAAATAAATGTTCGTAAAATCAGATAATTAAATCAATACTTACCAAAACCACATTTTAGTTGTCTTCTTGTTAGACTTCTAGTTAAATACAACGAATAATATTGAATAGACGACAATAAAATGTTGAAAGTTTTGTTACTTGATTAACATTAAAAACCACATAATATTTATGACGTGTTTATTATCGAAATACAAAAGAATTCAAGAATATCTTTCTTCTAAAATTTCATTAAACAATAGTAATGAATTCGTTGAAAGATTTTTATTCGGAATTGATTATTGTGTAAACATGTAAAACATTTGGGAGTTTTTATTTTTTATGAATAGATATATTTGCGGTTACCATCTTTCATGGCGTCTGCGGTGTACTTAAAAAATACATTTTGATGATCAGATTTATTTGTCTTAAAAATAGTGTTTTTATAGTTAATATAGCGTTAACGTGGACATTATATCAAGATAAAAGAGAAAAAAAAAATTTTTTTGAGTTTATTAGTACCTACTGCTAATAACAAACAACTTATTCCAAAAATTCGGCATAAATCGAATATAAACGTTCTAGTAAAAGGTAAGCAGAAACGATAACATTCAAAAATAAAAAACATAGAATTTGAATAGTGAAATATTAAAAAATGGGTGCTTCGTTTTAATGAAACTTGTTGGATGTATAGAAAACTACTATTATAAAACTGTAATTGTTTGTCTGTTTGTTCGAGCATCACGCAAAAACTACTGCAGCGATTTTTATGAAACTTTTTGTGTTTAAAAGCTTAGTATTAGACAAACTTGTCTGTATTTATCGCTACGATGGGGGCACCCGGAGATATAACAATAAAACGCGGCGAAGTCGCGCGTATAAGCTAGTATTTTAATTATCTATAAAGTAGGAGTAGCACTGTAAATGGTGGTGCCAATTTAATTAGAGGATGAAACTTTCAGAAAAGAGAGAACATATAGTGACTTCAATCACTTGCCTAGCCAACCCTGCGAGAATCTAATCCGACAGAGAGTTACTTCATCCCCTAATATTATATGACGCTTAACTTTTTTTCTATATTAATTACGAGAAAATCAGATAACATACTTGTTAGAAATAGTGTTTATTTCGTAATTGTTATAGAAAAAAAGTTATGCGCGGTAAAAGATTTGGAGGTGGGACAATCCCTTGTCGGATCATGTTATCGCAGAGTTTCCTATGCAAGAGTACTATCTTTTCTGAAAGTGTTATCCCTTAATTAAATGGGCACCGTTTTTTACGGTGTATCGTATTGTTTTACTAATATTATGTAAAAAAGTTCACATATGTAATCTCAAAAATTATTAATAAAAGAATTTAAAGAAGTTTTGAAGGTTAAAATACACATTAAATTCAATATCTTTTACATACCGATCAAAAAATTAAAATTTGTTTAAAAAATGATAATTTATGAATTCCGTTCGATAATAAAATAAATAAGATCATCAATATTCTTACAAATGTTTATCATTTAAAATAGAGATTAACGTTATGTTTTTATATTTTGTTTCATTGAACTTTAGTTTACATATATGGTATTAATATCACACTTATGGCTATTTTTAAACATTTATTATTCTTTAAATATAATTTTGTTTATTAAACTCTTCGTATAATGGTATTAAAAAAGGTTTTTTTTTCTGCATTAAATGTCAATTTCCAACGATCCGTATGCACGTGTGACGTATGTATTATCAGTGTCAATAACTTTATATTCTTTAAAACTATTTATAACAGTTAATTTTCAAACATATTTTAATTTTGACTCCAAAATCACGTAACGACTGTTACTCGATGTTACTTGGTGAGACTCGATTAGCTACTTCAAAGACCGGCAGTAATACAAATAACTAAAAATAACTGCAATACTTCGTGTTTTTATTACTCATTCTTTTGAAATATAATAAAGCGATAAATACCGGAGTCGAAATTTACGACATTATTAGCGCATCAAGATCTTCAGTTTCAGTATGAATTGAAGACCTTGTTGCGCTATCGAATTGTAATTATTTTTAATTACTTATTTGTGTTACTGTCAGTTAAAGTAGCCGATAAATACCTGAAATTTAAGGCACCATTCCGTATCAAGATCTTCATTTGATGCGCTTATTCGCACGGAAAAAATAACAACAGGAATTATGGTTTTGATGCTCTATTTATTAAGCGCTACTAAAAAAATTTTAGTAGCGCTCTGGTGGGTTGACTCTACTTCTTGAGAAGGCCTTCTCAAGAGAGCTTCTAAAGAAAGATTTAAGCGCTAAATGCGTACTACGGTAAATTATTTTCTTGATATATCATTTAGCTGGTATTATTCAATTGGAATTTATATTACAGAAAATGGAATATTGCATAGAAATTGAATGATACAAAGTGATTAAAATTGTTCTAATCATAAATTTTTCACGTTATTTTGTATTCTTCTTGAGACCTAAAACACATTTTATTATTAAATGGATTAACATAATTAAGTTGAACTAAAAATTGGAAATATATTGACAACCTGACCACCTGAAAAATTTGCGAGCTGACGTTGCCAGCGAGCGTGTTCCTCACTCCCTATTTTTCTTTTCCCAACAACTTCGACTGTATTGATTTTCGTTCTCCACTCAATGTTCGTTTTTTTGCAAATTCGAGATAAGAAGATAAAACAGAAATATAGAATGAATTATTCATTGCATTACATTTACGAACGACAAATTATTCGTGTCTATGATTACAAGTCTTTTGTATGACTAACGATTGAAATTTCAAACCCTGAAATTGATATATTACAAATCTTTCATAAACAGGTAGACGTTTGAACGCTGTTACTTAAATAATAAGAGATTTAAAATTTTAATTTATATTACAGTTGCATTAACCAAGAGATTTCTTAGGTTTTCAGATATTGTTGAATTTTCTAATTATTTGTCGAATTTGTTTTGAATACAAAAGATACATCAATTAATTAATTTGCCTTGATATACTTGGTGAATACATTTCTTTGCACACACGTTCATAATAAATCTATTTCACCTTTATTGCAAATGACTTTAGCTGCATATATAAATAAACAAGAACAACAGTAAAGGAGCCCTGTAATGTAGCAAGTACTATGATTCGTTTTTTTATTGCATTACTTACGCACTGCTGGAGATATAATTCTTGCTGCCGTAGTCACTTATTTATAATTTATAAACAAATATCAAATACAAGCCTTTGATTAATGATCCAATACAATCCGTCATATTCATTTATATTCTCTAAGGCCCGGCACACACGTTCCAGTATACCGGTGAGGTTTGCCTGTACAGGTAAACTGGAGTGTGTGTACTAGCCACTGCAGGTCAAACTGCACAGGCGTAGCGACCTGCGCAGGGAAGAATCGAAATTAAATTCTTTCTACCTGCGCAGGCATGTAGACCTGAGCGTGTGTGTGAACCACTCAGGCACGCCTGTATAGTTTTTAGGTTAGTTGTGGCCGAGCGGTATAAGACGTCATGTCTGCGCAGGATGCAGTACTTAGAAACTGGGAGGTTATGGGTTCGAATCCCGACATCGGCAGTTTGTCAATTATATAAAAAAAAAGAGGCGGTTTATTGACTAAACTGTCTGCGTATGGACAAGAACGAAGTAACCGGCTATGCTTGAGAAGGTTTTCTGCAGTTTCCTTCACGAACTCCAGATGAATATCGGCATAGTTCCTATCATAGTCGGCTGCAGCAGCATATCCTACCAATTCTTAGTCTTCTCACAAATTCCTTCCACTCCACTCACATCCTCACATCCTAAGGCATCACAATGGACCTTATGGTCGAAGTGTAGCCCGTCCAGGGCAGCCTTTACAATCTACCTCTACCTATAGTTGTGGCTAGTTCCTTGAGTAGAGTGCGTTGGTCGTCTTTGTATTTACGTGTTAACTAGAGACTACGAGTACGATAGTGCTAGTGACTTTTGTGATCATCATATAGAAGATAGAAGAGTTTATCGAAATATATAGGCCGAAACCTTATCTGTGGCGGGTGAAAAGTAAGGAGTACCATGACCGTGACAAGAAAGATACAGCCTATGAAAGAAACAAACCGACTAAAGCGACCGCGTCGTCTTTTTGTTGTTTGCTTGCCATTTCTCTACTGAGTGAAAATCTTCCGGTTTACCGCAGCGTGTGTGTGCTCTAGCCTGCACAGTGATACCTTTCCGGTTTACCTGTGCAGGTTTATCTGACCTGTATATCGTACCGTGTGTGCCGGGCCTAATAGGTGGTGGTATGTATTTACTTACAGTAATATTTCAAATAGGTTTGATAACCGATTAATTTATTATGAGTGTTTTAATATTTTTATCAATATACCTATAACTATTTTATTCAATGCTAATAAATTACATGTGATTATCTTTCAATTGATTTTCATTATTTATCTTAGTTTATTAGCAAACAGTTGCGATTTATTATACACCTATTAATTAGTTAGTTTATTTCATCAATTTAAATGAAATTCTGTTTGATACAGTTGCTTTTATCTTTGGACTGTGACTTTTTGAAAGATAATATCAGTTTGAAGTATTTGAAAATTAATAACAGTTTTGATGGACTCTTTAATAGGTGTTTGTTTGATCAGATTAAAAAGACACAAAATGAAATGAGACCTCGATATTTGGTCTCCAGAGGATGTCATCCCTAACATATAAATACCATAACTCTAAGTTAGAATCATTGTAACATCATCTTTGGTATAAAAACTATGACTTTGTGGTTTAATTTTCTCTATCTGGAAATCTGATTTTCTCTCTATGGAATACAAACTTGTCTATATTTTACCCGATGAAAACGGCCAAAAAAAAAACCCTCGTTTTAAAGTGGTGTGAAACAAATAGTTTTTAAAATCGGTTATTTGGCGTTTATAAACCATTATTATATCTAAATTTATTGTTATGAATAGACCATATTTACAATTTTATAGTTTGAAAACGAGATCAGAAAAAATTAGTCTCGTCTTTTGTTTCGAAATGTATAGTTCCTAAAAAAGCTCGTATTACTCGGTATTGATCTGGTTTTATTCGAGATCGCGATAAACCTTTAAACCTACCCTGATAGAAGGAATTTCTTTCCCCAAGAATATATATTTTCTTCAGAATATTTGTTTCAATAAAGAAACCCTAGTTTTCTTCATTCAAGATTACGCAGTCGAACGAAAAACATATGTTTAGTTCAGCGAAGAAACTAAAATTCTTGAACGGTGTTTAAATTTTTTTAAAGTTAGTCTTGGCCTAAGAGTCTTTTCTGGCCAAATACTCTTGTAATTCTTTAGTCCAGAAAATGAAATTCTTGTAAAAAAAGTATTCTTTTTAAAAAATAAATAAAAAAACCCAAGAAGAGAAAGTTTATGCAGCTTCTTTAACTGAAGTATATATATTTAACTGAAATATATTTAACTGAAGTATCATTACTACTTTAAAAAGTTTCATTTGTTTGAATTTAACAAATGTTTATTTTGGTCCGAAATTTTAGCATCTTGGTCCAAAGAAATCATCATTTCAGTTTAAGGATTTCGAGATTCTTGAGTCAAGAGTCAGTTTATCTTTAATTAAGATAATTTTCTCAAGTCAAAAGTATAGATGTCAAAACCCTTATTTTCTTATACCAAATATATATTATCTTCCCTATATATGAGAGACAGAAATTCTTGGTTTAAAAGTTTTTTGTTTACTGCAAAGAATTACTTTTATCAGTGTAGGTCATTTCACCTTTTCTCTTACACTCTGAATATTCTATAGTAAAATGAAAAAGTTCGATTTGCTACAACATTGACGTAACAACCTTAGAGTTGAACGCTTATCCCACTCTCAACGTAGAATGGTGCGACTATATATCTCATTCACCAAAGAATGAAAGTTCAAGGTTAAATTTTATATTGTTTTATCTAATAAGATTTATAAATTATACACGCGCTTCAAATATAAAAACATAACTGCCATGGAAATATAAACACACTTTACAAATCGAATAATTCAATTTTCATTAAAATTTTTCGTAGTTTTATTAATAAAATCAATGAACAAGAACATAGGAAAATGTGCCATAATAAATATCAATCATCATATTTTATTATCTTTTGCGGAAAATAAAATATTTTCACATGTTTAGTATGCCAGTTCATTTAGATGAAAAACGATAGTGGCATGTATGTGTATGTATGAAGTGAAGTACCGCCTCCTCTATAATGGTTCCCCAATTTCTCATGAACGTCGTCGTCAGTTGACGCGTCACACTCTGCTATGATATTGCCGCAATATCATTACCGCATGTCTGTAACGCCAATACATATAGCGTGTATAAGATCCATACATGTAAAGAGTAGTTTTTTTTTCTTCGTTCAAGGATATCCCTAAATTAACCTTTCAAACGTGAAATATATTTTTGGTATGTTTGGTAAAATATAATACATTCCATGTTTATTATTTTAATTAATTTTATACTATTCAAAAGAGAATTTTAATTATCTGATATAAATACATTTTATTATAAATGAATTAAAAAAAAACTATTATTAAATTTTTTGTTTAATCGAAATTTAAATGTTTCTATTTTTGTAACAACCCATCTCAAGTGGTTTTTTTTTTGATGTGTAAGTTTTAGTTCATTTACAATTACATTTGTTTTATTTATTAAAACTTTCTATTTTTAAATGGAAGAAGCTTTAAATTTTTAATTGTATATATAATTCTAGAGATATTTAATATCCCTCTGGTTGGCTAGCTAATTGAACTGGTATTTTTAACCGGCTTTAATAAACGAGATTCAGTACAATCAATAGAGAATATTGCGCTGCATTATATTAAAGGAGTTATTTTTTTTTTAAATTCGGTTCAGTATCACGTACTGAATGTAAGTGAACAAAATTCGTACAAAATTTCGACCATGGAAGTGCCGCCATTTTCGGAAAAACTGTACCGGTCTATATCTCCATTACCGTGCACTTTAGACCAAAAATGGTAATAACCTTTCTTGTAGATAATTGAATTTCCTATTTTTTTTGTTAACAAATGTTTTTTTTATCACTTACCGTTTACGACCGTTTACAACTATTACTTTTTATTTAATGACTTGTTGACCGATATCTCTTCTAATAATAGGGAATATGCATGAAAATTTTTTTTCACTTGAATTGAAGCATGTTTGCTTGACAAATATCAAGGTAAAATTACTTTTTAAATAACTTTAAAAATAAGCGAGATATGAATGATTGAAATTCCCGATTAGACAAAGAGGGTGATAGCCCTCTTGATATGTTATGTGATGTCATATTACACTTTCACCATTTAAAATACACGTAAAACTCCGGTTTGAATATTTTTGCAAGAAAGAGACAGATAATAATCTTTAAAAGCTTATAGCTTCCTTGATATTTGTCGGATTTTAATTTCGTTTTTAAATATTATTACAGTATTAACAGTATTTTCATATTCTGAAAATAAATGTGAAAAAAAATTTCATGCATGTTCCCTATTGTTTAGAAAGAAAATTATTTATTAAGTTTATTTTTATAAGTGATACAAAAAAATTAGTTAACAAAAAAAATAGGAAATCCAATTATCTACAAGAAAGGTTATTACCATTTTTGGCCTAAAGTGCACGATAATGGATATATTGATCTATATCTACAGTTTTTAAGCGTAAGTATTTATAAACTGCTATAAGATCTACATTATCCTTGGCATCCAAAATCAATTTTGTATTATTTAACCCGCGGCCATAAAGATTGTCCCTATCATTTCCTACTGTTCCATAGGACTTCTTTATAAGGTGTTCAATCACAGAACACAAATCCTCTTCCCGTTTCGATTTTTCTTATTTTCGCAAGCAAACTTATGCATTCGGAAAATAGCAATAATTCTTCTTACATCTCTGTCTGTTAAATTTATATACATTGCTCCGCCCTCATAGTGATCCAATTTTGAATTCAAATCCAATGAAACTTTATTCCTCATATCCAATAGCATTTCCTTCAAGAAGGGACTCGTGTACTTTAATTTTGACATGTTTTCTGATCTTCAAATAATTCTCATTATTTGGTTGTGAGTAAAAATTTGCCCAATGGTGTATGTTGTATATCGTTTATAAATTTGTGAAGCCTATAATTTTCATTAATTGCTTTTATTTTGGAGGTCATGGCCATGCAGTAGGAGTTGTTTCTAAACAAACACACATCCTTTTTGCTACATTATAAAAGTTTGTTAAAATGTTAGAGTTCAAATAATATAATAGTTATGTTATTAGTTAGAGTTTGGGATACACATTACAGATTTTATACATTAAATGTTTTTAGTGGTATTGATTTGTTAAATACAATACAAAGTTTGTTACAATTTTATTGGTAGGCTTTTAATATAAATCCAAAATCGTTTTACGTTTATTACTCTGTGTATGGTTTAATTTTTTTAATTATAAATTTTTAGAAATAAATTTACTAACTGAAGATGGTTCATGTGCAAAAGGTCAAAATGTGAGAGGGAAAAAGTTTTCGTATAAAAAAGTATATCCCAGCAAAAACAAAAATTTTCGCCTTCAAAAGTAGTGAAATGTATGTAAGGACCAAGTTTCTTAACAGAAATGAGAAAATTATTGGTATATATTTATTGTGTTAATTACCAGTCCAACTGGCCGAGCGGTCTAAGGCGTTATGTCTGTCGTTATGAAACTGGGAGGTTATGGGTTCGAATCCCGACATCGGCAATTTGTCAATTATTAGAATACTAAAAGAGGGCGGTTAATTGACTAACCTGTCGGTTTATGAGCAAGAACGAAGTAACCGGCTATGCTTGAGAAAGTTTTCTACAGTTTCCTTCACGAACTCCAGATGAATATCGGCATAGTTCCTATCATGGTCGGCTGCAGCCGCATATCCTACATTCTATCCTAGTCTATACACAAAAATTCCTTTCACTCCACTCACATCCTTAGGCATCACAATGGACCTTATGGTCGAAGTGTAGCCCGTCCAGGGCAGCCTCCACAATCAATCTATCAATCAATCAATCTTGTGTAAGGTATTGCATGTCTTTTTCTTTGTATATTAAGTATAATAAAATCTGATAACTGGCCTAGTAAAACATGGAATACCCTGCACCTGAGAAACTTAACACAATAAGTATATACCAATCATGTTCTCATTTGTGTTTTTGCTGGGATAAGATGAATCTAAACGTGAACATAGAATACGGTTTCATTGTGTCCAGACTGCGGCGAGGATGACGAACATCCAGCCACATAATATGTTATTGCGACTAGCAGTACAGATGTTACAATTTCAGCGTCAGTGAGTTCTCCACAGACAGCTAAATCATCATTGAATTCTTGTTAGATGGATTTTTACTTTATGCAGAATACTTTATGCAGAGATTAATAATACTTTCTATTTATATTTTGCAATGATTGAAAAATCGTTATAAAGAGGTTTTTACAAAAGTTATTCGTAATGTAAAGGTATATTTTGCATTAATTCTTACTAGGGGATTTCTAAGAATTTGTTAAATCGTTATATTGAGGTTCGTTATACTAAGGTTTCACTGTATTAAGATTTACACATACTCTAATTATGTGAATTCATCGTCTGTACTGAAGGTATAAACTGACAAGAGACAATTTGAAATGCACAAAGCAATGTGATATTTACCCAGATCCAGAGCAGAGAGACAACAGACAAAACATTCACTTTGTGAGTGTGAATTATGTGTTGTGACCTCGTTACTTGTACGTAGTATAATAATACTTTAAAGTTGTTTTCAACAAAAATAAAAAATAGAAAAGCATCAAACATAGATCGATATAATGATAGACAACGAGTGGTACGCAGTGAGGAGATAGATATCATATCGTTGCTCAATTGCGTTAGTCGACAACGGCAAACCGTCCATAAGATCGCGACCAACCGGTAAAAATGTATATTTTATTTATTATAACATCATAACCATAAAATTCACTTTCGTTAGCTAGGTCAAGATGTTAATGACTTTAAATAAATATACCACATATACATTTGCGTTATGTGCGCTTATACATTTCATGAATAACATGATTTATTTTTATATTTTATTTGATGCCCGTTAAGTTGGCATTATGAACATTATCAATTACCGGGATAATTTTATTACTTTGTTCGGAAAATTGAAAAGGACAAACAATTTAGATTGAAGGACGATCACGGTAGCGTCTAAAATATTTAAATTTGAAGGCTTTTTTTCAAAATTACTAAAATGTTCAGGTTTTATCACAAAGTGTAATTTAATTATCAACGAATCGATTTTGAAAACTTCAGAGTAGGTCACTACAAGTGTTTTTTTTTTTTAAATTATCTCTTGGAAAATGAAATTAAAATTGATAAATTTTGACTATTTTCACTTAAACATGTCCAAAAAACGAACTACATTTTGGGATTACCGAAAAATTTAAGGAAATTATAATAAAAATTTCTTTATAGAGGAACGTTGCCGAATATCGCCGAATGTCAAACCAGCTACTGACATTTTATATTATATATCATATTTAAAAATAACATCTTACAGAATGATCTAATTCTGTATCAAAACAATCACAGACTTTCACAAAGATAAATAGTTGACAGAATTTAGTCTTTACACAGGTGCTCATTTCAAAACTTATCAACTTAAAATCTCAGGTAATTTCTGTGTGATCGGGAACTGCCTTGATTTTTATAAAGATTGTTTTCAAGGACAAATGGAGATTAACTTCGTTTTTTGAGATGAGAAACCAGCATTTTTTATTATATAATAATATTTATTTATAAAAAAATAAAACCTTTTGTAGGAAAAATTTTAGTGAATTGAAATTTTTCATGGATGTTGTTAATCTGATGGCATTTTTGGCATATTCTATAGGAAAAGATGTATTTTTTATTAAATTTAAGGAAAAACACCCATAAATGGGAGAAATGTTTGAGAGAAAAGTTTTAAGGGACGAATTGCAGAATACTGTCAAAGAGTTATATTAACTTGAATTTTTCATCCGACATTTCTGTTAAATTTTGTGTACTTCCCTCCAAACAAATGCATCGTTTTTACCCATTAATTTACTTGGTATTTGAAATACAGCCGAAAATATATCACCAAATTTCTGTTTGATTAAGTTATAATTATGAAATCGTTTCATCAATACTACGCGAATAGCTGAATTTTCTTTAAAACGATGAATATTCGCTTTTCAAATAGTCAGCAGTAAAGATGAATAAAGATGCGACATTTACTCATTTCTTCAAATTGATTTTTTTGACATTCTGTCTGAAAAAAAATTCAAATCGTAATTTAAAATGAAAAAGTCTATTAATCTCTCGTGTTTAACATTATAATGAAATTGTCACATTTACGACAAATTATTTAATTCTAAGTTGTTTTTTTTTTATTTATTTGAAAATAAAAAGTAGCCTCGAATTATAATTTATGTAATATGTGCAAAAAAGTTTATGATATCTAGCAATAAATCTGACCTTAGATTGATTTTCATTGTGGCAGATCTTTTAAGTTACATGTCCTTTAGTTTCACTTACTTTCAGAACCATTGTAATACGTAGTGTCCGCTAATTATATTTGTATTAGTGATGTTTTCTTATTAATCACTTTATGGAGACGTTAGCTACTAGTGAGTAGAGACGTAGAAAAAATGAACGTAAACTTATTAATAAAACGTTAAGAAATTTGGTACAATCTTTCATTTATTGACATCAAGGTGTTTTTATTAGAATCAAGGGTACATAATGTATATTTTTGTACGAGACTCAATGCAATGCGTGAATGAACAAGTCTTTATTATTTAAAAAAAATATTTTGACAAAATGGAAACCCGACTTCAAAAATCAAATATTCTAAAACAAAAAATGCACTAAAAAGTAAAAAAATAATTGCATATTCTTTTGCCAATTTTAGTTCACCTAAGCAAAAATTTTTAAATATATATGTACAATTATTGTTATTTTTGGAGTCGGTGTCAGTATAGAGAAATTCACATAAATTTTGGACTCCGCCTCCAAAAATAACAATAATTGTACATATATATTTAAAAATTTTTGCTTAGGTGCAACAATGATTGCGAAATTATAATCAAAATATTATTTGTTTTATTTAATATTTGAATTTTCGACCGAATGGGTCGTTACTTACTTGGCGTCAAGTAACGACTTGTCGGTGGGGAAGTTATTGTAATTGGTCCGATAATCGAAATTTTTAACTTCCAATACAGTTTTGTTTCAAGATCATCCAAATCGATTTACACAATTTGTAGAAAGACGTTGTTGTTGTTATGTTTGAATAAATTTGTGCGATAAGTTCGTGGAACGAGATTTCACAACCATCATGTTATATAAATTTTATGAACAGAGTGAATCAATCACCTAGAAAACCGTTAAACGTATCATATTTTAACCAACGCCGTCGTTTTCGCTAGGTCCAAATTAGCTTAAAACGAAGTTTTTATCTAAATCGGGGACATAAAATTTTCCTCCAATTTTAGCGAATTATTTAAGGGGTACCCCTTGGAAAAAATGTGAAAAGAGTGAAGAAGATTTTTCTTCTCCATTTTAATAATAATCATTTACTAGCCTAATTTTGACCCAAACAGTACGAAAATCCGGTTCATTTTACCGTCCAAACAACACATTTCAAAATTTTGCCTTCTTAAATCATACAGTTTGGAATTTTTGCACTATGGGTCTGATACCTTGAAAACCGTTAATCGTTTCGTATTTTAAATAAATAGAAAAATAAATATATATATATATATATATATATATATATTTAGCTTTCATATAAATGCGGACGAAGTCCCGGGAAACAGATAGTATATATATATATATATATATATATATATATATATATATATATATATACGAGTATTGAGTATATTATAAATAATGATATATTTAATATTCATGTATAATGTAATTTATGCTATGCTGAAGTTAAATTTGTTTAATATGCCATAATATTATGTCTAAATACCAAAAATGTGATATATTAGTCATTCATCAATATTTATCTTATTTTAATGTTAGATAAATTTGATCACAAATCTACCATACTCATTGCGCAGAATCACAAAACATTTCTGATGCAACAAATCCAATAAGATTTTTTGCAATATTTTAACAATAGATTTATAGAATGATTTTAGTACTGCAATATAAATGACTTCATCAAAGGTAATTAGATTGTTCCTAAAATGATTTCTATTACATTTGTGAATGTTATCTTACAACAGGTATTATTTATATTTATCATTCGATTATACCAATTATTTAGAAAAAATGAAGATAACATATTTATTATGTAATTGGAATAACGTCATTTTATTACTAATTGCAGTTTACTTCCATTTCAGCGTATAATAAAGTTGTTGAGAATAATAAAAAATTTAATTAGACTTTTTTTTGTCCATCTGGTTTTTATAAAATATAATGTGCGATGAAAATTAGCGTTTTTGTATCCGGTATATACAGAGAGTTCTGAAATGCATTCAAGAAAACTATACCACGGTGTAGAGCAAAAAAACAAACAAAAGTTTTTCTATATGACGCTTATTTTTTAAGATATCAATTGAATACAATCAATTAAACATTGATAAATTCAACCAATCACAGAGCGCGTAGTGTAGGCAGGTGGGGCCTCTTACTGTCTGCCAGCCTTAAAGGTAAAGCGCCACGATCTATTGCTGAGGCCACGCCTCATGACACTATGCGATCTGTGTGATTGGTTGAATTTATCAATGTTTAATTGATATAAAAAATAATCGTCAAATCGAAAAACTTTATTAAACTTCTTTGTTTGTTTTTTGCAGCTTGACAGCTTGGTATAGTTGTCTTGAATGAATTTGAGAGCACCTGTATATAAAATGTATAAGGTATATTAAGTTTAGACCCCCCCCCCCCCCGACTTTGTAACGATTGACACATATTGACCGAAAAAAAATAGAGACAATTTTTTAATATAATAGATCGAAGTAAAGAAATTAAAAAATTGATACCCCGAATAGTTCTTGAAATATGATTTTTTTTCAAACACAAATTGGTACTTAATAGAAACCGCAATTCAAAATTTGCTGCACTTTGTGGTTTTTTTTTAACCTATACAATCTAAAAATGAATAAACTCCTTCTAAGACGAATTGAATTGACTATCGTTTTATATGAATTGATAAAATATGTATAGATAATAATAAAACCGTAATGTACAAGTATTTGATAAATTTATTGTTCTAATAATGATTTACAACGAATCATCACTAAATACTGACTAATTTTAATGGATGGATAATATTTGTTATCAAAGCACCTGTTGTTGACATTTCGTATTAAATAAATATTCTAAAATAAACAAGTATTTCGGTAGACAAAATTATTCTAAATAATAAAACAATAAACTTGACGCTATTTTTCACAGTTATCAAAATGTAAATTATGCAATGCTATCATATTTATAAAAATAATATTTACAGTGGAGCAAAGCCAAGGTTATTTTATATTCTTGTTGAAGATTATATTTATTTGTGTAATTTAAGTATCTAATATACATGTGTTCAACACTAAATTAAGGAACCAATTATTGTGTCACATAGCATTACATAAGTAAATCTATTAGACGCCTAGTGTTTCTAAAACTTGGAGTAAAAATGTTCCCATCTTTGTATTTGCTACATTGGAAAAAAGTAAAATAGTGAATCTAAGAGGCTAGGTAGTTGGTCGATACTTACAGGCAAATGAATAGCAGTTAAACTAAATACCTAAAAATTGAAATAATGTAACTATTTTTATTGAAATTCGCGACATAGTTGAGATTATATGTGATTATTACTAAATTACGATTTATCAAAACAAATAAATTTTGTGTTTATACTTAAATAATAAATAAATAGTTTCAAAATATTATGAAACTATTAGTAGAAAAACAGTAAAAATTCCCGCCTGTTGACAACCTGTTGACAGATATTGTATAGAGATCAGTGACTAATTAAAGTCACTGTAAATAGAATATGCTGAGTGTGTGTTTGAATATGTATCGAACATACAAAAATCAATATTTTTTCGGCTTTGTACTTCATATATTAAAAATCCGCCTTACATTTTAAAGGAAAAACCTGTGCAAACTGTTCCAAAAAGACAGTCGCAAACCTTTCAAATATGATAAAAATTAAAGACGTTGTGAAAAGATATTTTTCTAGATTTAGGGCACTCTAGATAAATAAGCCCAAAAAATTAATCGAATATTGCGATTATATTTTTAAATTGTTTAGTAGATAAACGTAAGTTTTAAACTAATTCTAGTTGGTAGTTAGTTTAATAGACAGCGTACATTAATTAGAAATAACAACATAAACTTCATAAACTACTCACACGTTATACTGTTTACATTACCATTACGAAATGGATATTTTAAATCTTGTAACGATCCAAACAAGCTATTTAAATTCAGTTTGAAAGATTCTATTTTAGCAACGGTTTTAATGTGAAATGTCAGTTTTCTATATATTTTAATAAAAATTCTCGAAAAATATATCTTATTGCATATTCTTATGTAAAACAGGGTTTGAAAAATTTTCATAAAAACATAATATATTTTCAGAAAATTTATATACATAGTACAGCCGCAGTCTCTTATCGAACACACTAGGTTCCATTTTACGATAATTGACAATAATTTAATTCACGATCATTATTATTTTATTACAAGACAACTGAAACCTTTAAAAATACAGGAAAATAAACACCAACTGAGTTAATTGCTTAAACATCCTGTATATAATGAATTCATTATCGGTGCCTGAACTGTTTATTTTACTTCTACACATGCACAAATGTATAAAAATATGGCTTGCATTGTATGTTCAAATGTGCGATTGTATTTGATAAACTTTACGCATGCATTCGTAAATATATATTCGCAGTAATTGCATATGTTACTGTTCGCAGTTTATGAAAGAAATGTTTCAAAAAAAAATTGTTTTTAAAAGATCAATTTTTTTAACATTTTTAACTTAAAACATTTCCTCTATCTCTTACTTTTTTAAAGATTTTCCTCCCTAACGGGTGAAGGCATGGACCAATTTTGACCAACTATTTCTCACATTTTAACTCTAGAACACACATTCAATTTGAGCTCGTTGTCTGTCTTTGTTTTTGGGTTTGTTCGTGTTGACAGGCGGGCGAATATGTAGAAATGAACTAGCCAGGTCTTTTTATGAACACCCATACCACAATTTGTTATCACTGATCGGTTTTCAAAAAGTCTGCAAACGGTCGACTAACTCTTAAAAACACTTTGAAACAAAAAACGAAACAATACGTGTTTAATATTTTAAAGGAAACTAATCCAATGATACCGGCCTCCACCACCACACCCTGGGGTGGGGTGGAGGTCCAATTTGAAATCTTAAATAGGAACTTCAATTTTTTAGTACAGATTCAGATTCTCCATACAAAAATAAGTTAGTTTTATTCGAAACATTTTTTTCGACTAGCAACAAATAAATTTTACGGATATTACGCAAAATGCAGTCAGCTTTTGATTACGGACTATTGAACACGTATCTTTTCATTCCAAAGTTTTTTCTCGAGTTATTCGACCGTTTCCAGACTTTTTTAAAACCCTGTATATATTTTATATATATAACAGGTTGGGGTAAATGAGTCGAAAATGAGGTAAGACAACCAATTTATTATGAAACTAATGCAAGAAAACTACATATGATTTTAACTAACACTGAGTAATATGTATGACATTTCCAGATCTATAAATACGTGTCACCGCGGGATAAACCTTTTTTTTTGTAACCAGACTTAAAAAAAATCAATTTCATGACATATCCAAGGTACCCTGAGATTTTCCAGAAAGTGACCACCCTGCTATACGAAATTTGTTTATTTAGTTGAAAATACGACAATTATTCAATATACTAATTACTCAGTGTTAGTGAAAATCATATGTAGTTCTCTCTCTCTCTCTCTCTCTATATATATATATATATATATATATATATATATATATATATATATATATATATATATATATATTTGGACGCTTGAACTATAACTATTTCAATATTTAATTAATATTTATTACGGTTAATCAATTTCAGCTTCGAAAGAAATTAATTTCTTACAACCCTGAAAAATTCAAATGCCACTTTTATTCTTAGTAAGCAAACGGATACTAAATTGCGACTGACTGAGTCACATTTAAAACAGCTGAGAGCTACTGAAGCGGCGCCATTAAATTTCAATGTTACAAGTCATTGGTGGTTTATATATATTACATACAGTTTTTTTGTTTGTTAGTTAATAAAATACATACATAGATTCGAATACACAACATACTCAGTTTTACATGTATAACTTGTATACACAGTGGACTTGGAGGACATTCAACGAAAGAGAGGCACGGTCAGGGAATTGTGTATTTATTGTATATGATATAGGATGTTCATTGTTTTAGTGTCTGGTCACATATTCAATTAGTTATTAGAATTTTTATGAGTCTACTTTAAATCAATTAAGGTTAATTTTACAATGTTAAAACTAGATCCCGCTTCAAATAGCATCGGAAACATAGATTTGCATCGAATAGTCGTTCATATACAAATAACGAATGCATAGTCGTTCGTATACAAATAAAATTGAGAACTTTTGCATGATATACCAAATTTTCCCCTGTTCCTTGTCAGATTTTGCCTATTAAAGAACTTAGTTTTTCAAATATCAAATGCATCTTACATACCAAATTTCATTCTGATTAAAAGTGGCCACAGACACATCGCTAATGATAATTGACAATGTTTGAACAGAAATTATGCCCAATCTTGAATTTTATGAAAAAAATTTTGAAAGAAAATTTGTTGTCTGAAAACTTTTCTTCTGTCTTTTACCGTTTTCAAGGTATATAACACCCCTCCCCCCACCGACGTCAACAAATTACCGGGTTTCAGACTTTTCTGGGTGGTTTTAGCCAAGACCTGCTTGCCTACCAAAAATCAACTTTCTAGGACAACTGGAAGTACCCTAGAATACTGATTATTAAAATCTCGATTTTTAGGGTTAAATATCTTGGAAATAAAGCTGTAATCTTGAAATTTGACCGTGCCGTCAGATGGTGGGGGTCTTACGTAAGCTTTGTTATAAATTTGAGCTTCATAGCTTATTTTTGTTCCTTAAATAGAGAGGATACCTAAAGAAACGTAGTATTGTTGGCTACTATGTTTTAAACTCCCATGCTAAGCCCTGCCTGCTAAATAATTCCAAAGCAATTTAGAGACTGGACCAACTTGCAATTCGAAATTTAAAAACAGTATCTTCTACTGTGTATATATTATTATTCCGATAAACCGGTTTATTGTGTGGCAAGTAAAACCAACAATAGTACAGATTATGGTTTAATAAAACATTATTAAAATCATTTTGAATAAAATGAATAAACGCAGAAGATACGAATCACCTGTATATATAGTATATGTGCTGTTTTATGTATTGATGATGATGGAGCTCCACGAGACCGCAAAATTCACTCTCGCTATCTTGCTGGGTCAAATGTTAAAGGCATTGCTGCCATATGCAGACATCGTACGTAAGTAAGTACGTTCCTCGTGTACATAATACACAGCAAAAAGAATTCAACTTACAAACTACCAGCAGCACACGTATAGAATTTGAGATATTTAGCTCTTAATAGAACAACTTTGTATTTAAATAATTTATATATATTTTACATTGAACTGACTGACTGACACTGTTCATCATTTGCTTGCTTTATTCTAAAATCATTTTTAAATGTATTAAAATGAGTATCTTACTTCATATAATTGCTTTAATTTTACTTTATTTTATCATTAATATTTTAATAAAAACTATTTTGTTAGATTCTATAAATAGATTTTGAAAGACTGTGTAATATTTTGTGTATGAAGAACTAAAAACTCGCCATGTGTAATGAAACGTGATGATCTTTTAAGTATATATCCTACCCGTATTCTACATTGCTATCCGCCGCCATCTGAAAAGCTTACCAATCTATGAAATTTGTAATTTATCAAACTTATTTGTAATGTCTACAAATAATTGAGAAATACAAAAATTTCACCTCCTCTCTAAACAAAAACACTTCAATATTTAAAATCAGACAATAATATCCAATTCACTCGTATACTTTGTACGTACACTCGTATTCATAAAAATTGAACCAACTGAAACATTCAAAGTGTTACTGTATAAAATATTATACATATATTTAGTAATGTATATATATTTCGTAATATATACGCTTAGAATGCAACTTAAAAAATTTAAAGAAGTTTTAACTTACAATTTGTGAATTACATTTTATATAAATATAATTTAAACATTTAGATTACACTTTTCAAGAAAAACTAGAGTTGGTTTAAATTATTTTGCAATGAGATTTTAACTAGAATAAAATGAATGTCCAACAGGGAATTAATTTTTTCTTTCATCAAGCTAAGGAGAGAAGCGTCTAGGGGACATTGGCAAAGAACGTGATTCAGAGTTTGAGCCCGAACCACACATACATGGATTATAGATTATTCGATTAACATTTGTCGAATACATATTGCATCTATTGATATCTTTGTCTTACTTACTTAAAACGAGAGAGAAACCAATTTACCGATATATATGGTAGATATTGGTTCCATTATCAGTCAACGTTTGATCGAAAATACAATCTTATGTTGGCGTAAAAAGTTGAGCTATGATTTCACAATTTTATAATTGATTTGCGCCTTATTTATTCATTTTTCCGGAAAAATATTTCGAATAAACTGTCAAAAGAAATTTCTTAAACTGGCAAAACTTCCTAAAGTATCACGCCTATATTCATTTTAATGTGTAATGATAATAAATTAATGTTACTTATTAATTAATGTTTACACTTAATGAATACACTGAAATCTCATAGGTATTCTCTCTAATTAAAATACTCATTTCATTAAACAATTTATTTTTCAATTAACGTTAGTATCGAATATAAACGCTAGTATTCGATGTAACGATTTATTATATAATAAGCTGTAGAAAAGTTACTTTTAGTGTATAAGATATTTTTTTCCATTTTTGATGCATTTATCTACGTATCTTTATCCGTATCTAGATATAGATAAACATACTTTGTTTAGTTAGCTCTAATATTCATTCCTCTTAATAGGGATTATATATAAGCGATAGTCTACCAGCTATCTGTTAGTCAAAGTCTGAACCTACTTCAATTGCTAAACGCAAAATATTACCGTTTTTACATGTGAAAGTTTTGATGAAAGTTTTCAATCGCAATAAATGTATGTGATATAACGAGACTTACATCTCTTTGTACATACAGAAATATATCAATCGCATGTTTTGTTTCTTTCTTTGTCAACCACTTCAGTCACATGATTATAGTAAACCAATCACAAGGAAGTAAACCAATCACCCTATTCTTACATCTGAAGTTACATATTAAATTGCATCGAAATAGAAGCCAGGTCTATTGTGTTATAACTGTATAGTTTCATCAAAAAATTCTACTGCGCTTGCTCACCACGATATGCGTTATGAATAGTTGCTTGAAAAGTTACATGTGTAAATAGGACTTTTTTCATCAACTAATGTATACATGACGCAAATTCTAATGCCTCTTTTATAGCGTTCGATAAAAGTATAAAATTTCTAGCTTGGATCGACAAAAATATAAATTGGGACTGTTTAAAATTTGGTGGTAGTTTTAAAATATACACTAAATACTACTAGAAAATATGTTTTGTGTAGAAGTAATAAATAAAATTGAAAAATTCGTATACGGAATGATTATCCATATGAGGGCCATCCATGCCACGCCGCTATAGCACAATCAGTTGTAAAGAGAATCAATTCTTTGATTTAATTCAAAACGAATCAGAATAGAGCTTTCATGATAGGCAATTAAAAGTAATCAATAAATATATGTAATGAGTTTATCAATATATATGCATATTTGAGATGTACATATGCAGATATTGATTAATTTTAATTGGATTATGTCATGGATACTTTTCTAATTGGTTTCGAATTTCAATAAAATTTGATTTTGTTTCGAAATGATGGCTTAGTGATGGCCTTGTCATATCAATGATCAAGCTTCATAAAATGTAGTAAATAAAAAAACAAATCTATGTACTGAACGTGTGAATCTAATGTCAAAACCGATCAGCTTAGTTTTATCGTTGCTGTATTTTAAACTAACAAAAAGTATGAAAACATACACAAAAACATACAAACAAATAATCGAAATTGTATGTCACAAAAATGTTTTTATCATTAGTCTTGTAACTTGAGTTTATTATAGATACAAATAGATCTAAGTCGGATGCAGACAGACACTTTAATTTAAAAAGTATTTTGATACGTGTATATACAAGTAACTCAGTATTATTCAGCGCTGCTGACCTTCGTATATTTTTCCAATTTTCCAGTACACCGTTATTTAACTGTTAAAACTGAATAAATACAATAGACAGCTTTAATGATACCTTGGAAGGTTTTATTTACTACGTAAATAGATTTTCATTATCGAGACTATTTATTATACATTATAATTTTAATTATTTTTGTAATTAAAAAATATTAATAATTTGTTTTTATTTTGTTTCAGGTAAATTATTATTATAACTTGTTTGAAAATATGTGTAAGTAATAAGGTTAGTCTAATTCCTGTATTTAATTTCAAAACGTTTTTAAAAAAAAAAAATATATATATATATTAGTTTATTTGATATATATAATAAACATAAAATAAATATGTGTAAACGAACTAGAAAAACAAACCTCAACAACTCAAAATTTGAAACGACGAAGAATCCGAAAAACGAATTAATTACACCGAACGCTATCCGAAATTTGGATTCAAGTCATTTGACTAACTTCAATATTTTCGATGATATAAGTGTCAATACATCTGACAATCTACTTGATGCTAGATACTGATTCTTAATCTTTAGATCACGGATTTTGATATTTGATTCTTCGTGGATTTATAGTGTAAAAGTATTCTAATCACAAGCCCCTTTTTACACGTGTATGTTTTGACGAAAGTCTCCAATCAATTTTTAATTCTTTAAAAATATTAAACACGAAGGGAATTTTATGATGTCAAATAACAAGTGATAACTTTAATCGTGTGAATAGCTATGTAATTTTTTATATATCAACTGTTTTTATTGCGATTGAAAATTTTCATCTAAACTTTATTAGTCATGACATAATACACAGTTCAATAATTTAGGCTACAATTTTTGTCGTAAAAATGAGAACTCATTTGAGTTATACTGTATCGGACATGTTTATACACACAACTATTAATTGATTTCGTTCAAACAAATAATAAATTCAATTTTAAAATAGATTAAAATTAAACACTATATATAGCAGTATTATTTTCAATATTGTAATAATATAAATATTATTTACATTTCGTATTTATCTGTTTATTTATAATAGTAAAAACATTTTTTTAAATAAAATTATGATTTTCATAAAAATTGATTTTATTTCTATAAATAGTATTTTTATTGTATCTGGATATTTTTCCCTTGATGCAAGTAAATAATTCTTACGATTTATATCACTTTGATATTATACTTCTATGAGGGTTTTTGATGTAACGTTCAAAGGTAGATAGCATACGGGTGTATTTACACAATTATATTGATTTGCTTTGAGATTGTAATCAATATATTCACACGTAAGAAAATAGTTTAATATACTAGTAGATGTTTGTTAACTGAAACTAAAAGAAAAATATAAGCTTTGACATTAAGCTATAAACTTAAGTTACTGAAAATAACAATTTGGCGACAATAAATGTAAACCTGGCAACAATAAATTTAATAAAATTATTTGTTGCCCTGATGAAGTCAGCAATGACTGACGAAACGTTGACAATAGAATAATACAATTTTTTTTTTACATTAACGAAGAGTTGTCCATATTTCCCTTAAATAATTTATTGATTCAAATAAATTACAATTTGTCCAAAGTATAAATACGGTTTTCTAGTATCATGTACTCATTAGGATAAATTAGCTAATGATATTCCCTGAGAAAATGTGTTCGTCGCTAATTTGGTGTCCGTTGTGTCAAATTAGTGGGAAGTAACATAATACTGACGTATATCTGAAGTTCTTTGTGATTCTCTTGGTTAATCTTTAATGATTGTGATAAGTGGTAAGTTCAATTGCAGTTCGAACAGTTTCCGCATCAAAAAAACAATGGAAAATAAACCCCCCATCCCCACTCTTTTAATATAGACTTGTACACTCCCCAGAAATGTACCAACTCGTATTTTCCGCTATCCAATAAACTCAACCCATGCTCGTTATTTTTCGAAATTTACGCGGGGCTAATTTCGATCGATCATTGAAATATTTTTTCAAATAAAGTGAACGATTTTTATTATTAAACAAAAAAACTAAAAAAGCCGGTATATTTTCTAAAAATATTGACACATTTTATATAGCCTTTGCTTGGGCATTCAAAATATAAAAGGCACGCCTTCTATAATAAAATAACGAGAGTGAGAGAAATACAATTAATACAAAAGACAGAAAGTTTAACATATTTTTTGAATTCACTCCCAGGCATAAAACGTTTCATTCAAAAAGTTGAAGTGATTACTAATAACTAAAAAGTCTTTTGGCTCATCGCTACTAAAAAAATTTTCTGCATTTTTTTTCATTGCTGTTGCGATTTTTGGTTATCTCGGTTACTAAGGTCCTGTACAACTCGGTTACTGAGACAAACAAGTTGACTCTTCAGTTAATATGCTTTCAAATCACCATCATCATTTATCATCTGTCAAAGTGTGTTACAGAGTAACAAAACACTATAAATCTATAGATATTTTGTTCTTTCGAAAACATAATACTAAAAATATGTTCTGCAATTCCGGTACATCCTATTATGTATTTATAAAAATCTCATTTCTTGTTCTTCTACATTGGTACCCCACTACCAACCATGCATATGATTGCAGATTTTTTTTTTAAACAAAAAATTAAAAATTAATGTTTTTCTCTACAAAAGTTGATTATACGAGATCTGTCCGAAAAGTATCCGACCTACCTTCATATATCCGCGCTGGCGTTATTGTCATCGGGCGAGTGGCATCCTTCAAAGTAGCCTCCATTTGATTGAATAACACGCTCCCAGTGGTATTTCCACTTTCCGAAGCAGTCCTGGAAGTCAGTTTTTGGAATAGCCTTGAGTGCCTTTGTCGCATTATCTTGAATCGTCTTTTTGTCGTCGAACCGGTGGTCTTTGAACGGTCTTTTCAAATTCGGGAACAACCAATAGTCACAGGGGGCTATGTCAGGGCTGTATGGATGTTGATGAAGTAGTTCGATATTGAGTTTAGTTAAAAACTGCTGCACAAGATTCGATGAGATTTCCCACCGCTTCCAATTTCTAAATTTGAGGTTACAATTTCCCAAATTGTAGTTTTTGGTATTCCAAGATCATCTTCTAATTAGCGTACAGTCAAACAACGATCTTCTTTCATCAAAGGTCGCACGCGCTCGATATTATCCGGTGTTGTTGTCGACGGTCGGCCAGAACGAGAATCGCTATCACAGATGTGCGGCCACTTATGAAACGATGATACCACACTTTTACCTGTTTTTTGGTCCATACACTCATCCCCAAAGGCCTTCTGCATCATTTGAATAGTTTCCGAACTAGTTTTTCCGAGTTTGAAGCAAAATTTGATGCAAATTCATTGATCTGATCTTTCAGTCATTTTTAACAATAACAAAATCTGACGAACGCAAAAAAGGCTTTGTAAACAAATATACGCTGCGCATGAACTATACGTCCTGTAGGTTTCGGCGAACAACCGATAAGATCGTGAGGCTTTACTGTTGACGTTCATGCCCTCGCAAAGGTCGCTCGAACACTCTGGCGCGAAGATATACAAGCAGGTCGGATACTTTTCGGACAGACCTCGTACATACATTTTTACATATTATATTTTAAACATACATTATATACAATACAAGAAACTGATGCTGAGTCATTGAACTCTATGAGAGAATGTAATAATTTCAATGTCGTTGTCTTTGATTTTATTGCTGAGTAGAGTAGTAAGTATTAAGTAGTATTACAATACCTATATAGGCATGAATAACTTGTCTGTGCTATTGAATGCTATGATGTTTGCAAAAATAGATACACATGCATATAACATATTAAAGGTAATTATTTACTACTATTCAAAATAATTAGTTCGTATATATAAAACGAGTGTCAATAACAATTTTGCAATTAATTTGTGAAAGTGTTTTGCTTTTTTTTTGTATTAAAAAATTAGATAGACATTCTTGTTCTTCCCATACCTTAAACGGCTTATTTTTTACATATCATTGTGTCCATATTATTAGTTTATTTGGATCTTTAATTGCAAATTTAATTTTTTTTTTATATAAGTGAGAAACGGATTTATATGCACGAAGTATTGAAAACTGACTATCAGTTTTAATCTAAACAAAATTAGCTAAGCAATAAATGAACTTATATATTATACTAGCGACCCGCCCCGGCTTCGCACGGGTAGCACTAATTATCTATAGCCAGATGACTTCTGGGAAATGGAATTAAAAAAAAATTCTGTTCCGCTGGGCTTATCTGAAGGTTCCCTGAAAATTTCATCAAAATCGGTCCACCCGTTTTGGAGTCCATAGGGAACATACATACACACATCGATTTTTATAGATATGTTGGGGCCAATAATAAATAAATAACTTGTGTAATTTGACAGGTGCCGGTAAAATTTTCTGTAACCTTTTATTTTTAAATATTTCGGTTAAATAATTGGTTAGTTTTACAGCTTTGGTAGTTATCAATTAAAAGGTTCGTTTTCCTAGGTATAACAATGATCGTTTACCAATAATCGTTTAGCACTTTTTCTTTGTATTACTAATAAAGAAGTTTTGCTCCGAGCGACTAAGAAATACAAAGAAATAGTTCTCGACCATTTTCGTTGTACGTCATCTTGATAGCCGAATCGAGGAAAAGTACCCTGAAAACGAATAATAATTTCATTTTAAAATTTGCATTATTTTCTCTTGTCTTCGTCCGATTTCATGTCTGTTTGGATTTAATTTCTATAACGAAAGATCATGTACCGTAGTATTTTGCTCTATTTATCCAATTCTCGAGTATACATGTATATGGTTTTGATAGATTGTGCATAAAATTCGCTCTCTAATTATTATTATATATAAATATAATAAATATGACTGTGAATCAATAATTAAAATTTTATTTATAAATTAACAATGAGGAAGAATTTAAATTTCTACTTTCTTTCATGTCTTCCCAATAATATGTATATTTATTTCTTAATTAAATGCTATACGTACACGATTTATAAATAAAAATTTTGTATCAAATCGAATCCAATATACACTCCCGTTCATAAATATTGAACCAATGTAATATTGTATGTAATATTAAACTGAATGTCTCACAAGCACTGTACAATAGAGCAGGATAGAAGTCAGTGTTACATCGATCTAGCGAGTGCTACATCAGTGTTATATCAGCGGTTCGGTACATGCTGAAAATACACTCTGATCGGATTCTCATAACGCGCCAAAAGAAGTATAACTTCTATAATAGGAACTCGATTGAAAGCTTTTATTTAACTTGCAATGTATGTATGTTCGGGTCAAATCTTGCAAGCTGAATTAGAACCACTTCTCTCATCCTACGGAATTTTTACATGTTGGTTCAGTTCCGATGACAATGCATTTTTATGGTAAGCATGACAAGAATCGGCAAGGGGAAAGGGGGCTTTAGAGGGAGGGGGAAACACAAAATTTGGTATATCTCTCTTAATATTGAAAAAATCGAAAAACACATAAGAAGTAAAGTTGTAGAAAATTAGTTTTACTATAAAGAGCGTATTAGCGAATTTCCTGAAAGAAAATAGAGCTATTGGTCCCGTACCGAAGTCAAAAATTTCTTCAAATGTCCATCGATCCTACCTAGTAGATGTCAAAAATCACCATCTGTAAAATTTATATATATATATATATATATATATATATATATCTATGGACATATAATGTGTCTGTAATCACTCTAGCGGTCACAGTTTTCATTTTATCGGCATGAAATTTGGTATATGAGGCGCTTTTGGTATTCAAAAGGTGAAGTTCGTTAATGGATAAAATCGGACAAGGGGAAAGGGGAGTTTAAAGGTAGGGGGAAACACAAAATTTGACATATCTCCCTTAATATTTGAAAAATCGACAAATTTATAAGAAGTTAAGTTGTAGGTACTAAGTTTTACTGCAATTTTGTTTCTTATCATTTTTTCTGTTACACTAATATTTGCAGAAATAATGACGGTTTAAGATTGAAAATTAAATTCCTTAATATCTCTGTACACATTAGAGTTTGGGCAAAAATGATAAGATGATGAATTGTAGCAAATTTGATTTTATACAACTTTATTCCATACGCATTTTTCGATTGTTATAATATTAAGAGAGATATTTTATATTTTGTGTTTTCTTCTTTTTTTATACCTCCTTCCATTCCCCTCGACGTATGTCATTTATTAATAAAATTGGACTTGCCAATGCTAAAATCATATATGACATTTCATTTTGATCAGACTAAAATTGTGACCACTAGAGAGTGATTTATGTATTCTAAGGAAATTTGCGAAATTGAAGCAGCTCCTGCGTAACGAATTTTTTAAAAAAATGTTTTTTTAATAGAAACTTATTATTACTAGTCTTTTAAAAAGTTCACTCTATTGTGTTTTGCATTAATAAAGTATGTTTAGTTTGAAAATGCGGAAATGTATGTATCTTCAAAACCTAGTGAATTTAGAGGTCAGCCAAACAATTATTTTGGATAGTCAATAATTGTTTAATCAGAAACATAATACTGCAAATAATCTCTAATCTTTATGAATTGGAAGGAAAAATAATATAATTTAATTGTTAATTAAAGATTTTATTATAAATTTATAAAAATCATCTATATTAAAAATTGAAGCTTGTACATTGCTATTGTTTTATGAGAGTATATTTGATCTTTAAAAACGAAAGTACAAAGCAGAATAAAACTTCAAATAACTAGCTAGAAATAATAAACCTTGTGTAGTTATTATTTGATATCATTTTACTAAATCAAATCAAATTGAATTTATTGTATTCAATGTTCAATCGATTAAAATAAACAAGGTTGAAATTTACACAGCCAAATAAAAATATTATCTTATTTTCAATTTTTTATTGAAATTAAGATTTTCTGCTTAAATATGTTTAAAAATGTCAAAAAATTGATGGAAATTCAAATTCAATAAATTATTTAAAATACATATGAATGCTAATTTAATTTTCTGACATATTATGTGACGTATTATAATACTAGTTTATCTATTGATATAAGCCAGGAGTACAACGATTAAATACAAAGATTAAATTTAATCTTAATCAAATACATTGATTTTGAGTTTATCAATTTTTACTGATAGTGATTATATCCGGTTTAATATTTGTATGTAAAATTTTTTGTAATATCTTATAAAATAAATAAATTTGATTCTTTTCTAAATATTATGGTTCAAAATATTGTGTGAAATATTGAGGTTGTGTTCGATGTTGAGATTCCATGGGATCTGTCTTTTCCATTTTGGAAACGTTAAGATCAGTTTTTTCTAAATTATAAGGTCAAAAACCTTTTTTTTTTTTAAATTTGGCACACTGATTCATTGGTGACTAAAATCTACTATTTAGACAATCGTCATTGTCATTGAATTTTTTAATTAAATACTGATATGAAAAAATTAACTCGTCAACCAGGAATCGAACCTCGGGCCTCTGGAAATCTAGTCCAGTTCCTGGTTGACGAGTTAATTTTTTCATATCAGTATTTAATTAAAAAAAATCAATGACAATGACATTTGTCTTAATAGTATACGCTAAAGTCTTCTACAGTTTGTTTTACGCAACCGAAAGGAATTTGGACAAACTTCGTATTGTTGACGCTTAAGTATACACAAATAAATATATATGAATAATAACTTCGACAGAAGTAATACTGTCTAAATAAATAAAAATAAGAATGATATGAAAATGTTGGCTGTTACGTCACAGTCGTCTTTGGTGTAGCGGAAGCATACTGGACTAGATATTCAGAGGCCCGAGGTTCGATTCCTGGTTGACGAGTTAGTTTTTTCATATCAGTATTTAATTAAAACGTGTGTTAGTTTAAACCAAAGAAAAAACTGCTTTAATTAATATATCGTGTGGGGAAGGTATCAGTAGACGAAGTATTGGTATGGAACCCAAATTATGCGAGCCCGACTCGCTTTTGGTCGGTTTATTTTTCTGGTTTATAGATTATATTTATAAATACTATTTTATGCATTTTTATTATCCAGCATTGTATAGCCATTATGAGTGTTCAACGATAAATAAAATCAAAATTGCATCATATTGCATAAGATTTTGTATAAAACACACCCTTTTTTCATTAATATTTATTTACCGTAATTATTAATATGTTAATTAAAAACAAAAATTAAAATGATGAATATAGTTAATATTAAAATAAAATTGGCCATGTAGATAATAATATAATTTCGACAATATATATATATATATATATATATATATATATATATATATATATATATATATAAATTAAATAGAATAACTCTCCATAAATTATGTTGAATAATTTCGACCATGAAAGACCATTGTACATCATAATTAATTAAAATTAACTAGATGTAGTACTTTCTTGAACATTCTGTATGTAGTGTCTATTTATGATGTCGGTACAAATTATTATTCATTACTGTGAATGGACGTGTTTTGCAATAAACATTTATCTAATTCATTCAATAAACCTCATATCTATCTACCTGCACGATAGCGTGGCAAGTCATTATGTTTCAAAATGACAAATATCATTTTGTGTTGCTATTTTAATTGAAAAAAAAAATTTTGTGGCTGAGAATCGAAGTCATCGGCTGTTGGTACCTTTTCAGTCGTACTATTGGACTTCGTTTCGCCATCGAACACAGCCTAATATTTCAACAATCTAGGTCTTTGAGACACTTGACTGTCTCGTTTGTATACCCGGTATACATAATACATACAAGAGTATTATAAGTTTTTCTATAACCCAATTAGCCCATTTCCGCAAAACCATCTGCCTGTCCGTTTGTCAGCACAATATCTTAAAAACGAAAACAGATAGTTTTTTGTGGGAGTGTTGTGGAAATTAAAATTAAGTTCAATTTGTCAATGGGCAAAATCGGTCCATGCGCCCCATACGGGGGAATATGTACCTCTAAAACCGTAAGAGATAGAGGAAAAATTTTGTGTACACTATGCGTAAGAATATAATCTATAGTTTATGCTTTCAGTAGATTGCAATATAAATTTTTACAGAGCAATTTTTTCACAGCATCAATAGTTAAAGCAGGAATAGTGAAATAGTTTAGACGGAAATAGAATAGGGCAAAAAAAGCGACAACGGGCGCTGATTCCAAAGTGGTTTTCGCAGTTGAGGGTAACCCCTCAAGGTCTCATCGACTTTAAAATTATTTAAAGCAAAATACTAACTACCCTACACTATAAAGCGTAAGTGAGTAACAAAATGTTGAATCATTGTCGTGTGAGTAGACCCCAAGTATTACAGATTTTATTGATTAAACAATTTATTAAGTTAGGATATTTTTAAAATTGTGATCGTGTTAAGTATAAATTATCTTGTTTACCGTTTCCGGTGTTTTGTGTTTGGTACTATGACAATAATGTCCTGTAGACCAATATGTAAATAATGCTTGACTAGACATACGAGGAATAATTTATAATCCTATGATATACATTTATTTAAATTAGGAAAAACAAGTATAGCTAGCCATTTCATGCATATTTATATGAAAATGTATTCAGTTTTAATTTGAATGAATTATATGGACTATTTGTTATTTAGATGAAAAAATTTGGTAGATGATGATACACGATTCTTAGCAAAAAATATTACCGTCTGTTTAGTTTACATCTTCGTATCATAGATCCCACGAGTATGAGAGAGTACATATGTACATAAACATTAAGCAATGTGTATGAGAAGGATGTCTTATAGGTTTGATAAACAAGAATATTTTTCAAAATAGTGAATAATATTCATAACGAGTATGAGAGAGTACATATGTATACATTTAGCAATGCGTATGAGAAGGAGGTCTTATAGGTTTGAGTGGTTGGTGACCACTCGAACAGTTATGAAAAATATGCTTGTTCATCAAACATATAAGACCTCCTTCTCATACACATTGCTTAATGTATATGTACATATGTACTCTCTCATACTCGTGGGATCTATGATACGAAGATGTAAATTAAACATAGTGTATATGAACATGCAGTATATTCGTCTTACTAAAAGCTTCTTTATCAAACAGGATCCCTTCTACAAGCGTTTATTTAACTTCACAAGTTTATATGTTTAATAGATGCCAAAATCTGTAATCCAAATTTGGACTAGTTCTAATTGAGCCACAACTTTTTTTTACACGTAGGTAGATTGATTTGATTTCTATATACATGGAATTTGAAAATATTCTCTGAATTAGAAATTTGCTGGAATTGTCGATAAATATTTGAAGTAGTGGAAGCGGTTGGAAAATTAATTGAGTTTTTAGTGCAACTAGAAAATAATAAAGTAGAAAATAAAAAAATTTTTTTTTATAACAAGCTTTTCTTTAATGAACTAAATGTATGTGACTATAAATAAAAGTATGTGGCGCTCAGAGACTCGGGGGAAATAATTTTATTTTCTACTTTTTAGTTCATTACATAAAAGTATGTTTAAAAAAACTTTTTTATGCAATTATTTCAAGTTTTTATACCCATTATATAATATATACCAGGGTATATTAAGTTAAATCCCGACTTTGTAAAGGTTGAAAATATTGATCGCAAAAAAAATTTAGTATAGGTGCTCATAAAATGACCTACTTAGTCCATTTCCGCAAAGTTGCCCGTCCGTCTGTACACACGATAACTCAAAACCGAAAAAAGATTGCGAGCTGAAATTTCATATGCGTTCTAGAGCTAAATGTTACCGTCCAAGTTGCCGAGCGGTCTAAGGCGTAATCTACTTGGAACTGAAAGGTTATGGGTTCGAATCCCGATATCGACAGTTTATCATTTATTAAGATTAAAAAAAAGAAAAAAAGAGGGCGGTTAATTGACTAAACTCTCGGCGTATCGACAAGAACAAAGTAACCGGCTATGCTTGTGAAAGTTTTTTGCAGTTTCCTTCACGAACTCAAGATGAATATCGGCATAGTTCCTAGTCTATGCCTATGTTCCTAATAGTCTACACACAAAAATTTCTTCCACTCTACTCACATCCTTAGACATCAAAATGGAACTTATGGTCGAAGTGTAGCCCGTCCAGGGCAGCTGCTTCAATCTAATCTGCTAAATGTTTGCGCAAAATGGGAAAAAATGTTTATCTTTGAAATCGTAAGTGATAGAACAAAAATTGTTCCTTTTTTCACAAATAAACAACTTTTGTTTGAAACTTTTTTTCATATTCATGGTATTACTTAAACTACATAAAATTTTAACCTCACTAATTATCATTCGATAATATAATGTTTACTCAAAATACAGTTGATTTTTCAGAACTTGTGTATAGTTTTAATTAATTAATTAAATTATTTAAGAATTTAAAGTGAATAATAGAAGGCATTATGAAATTTTTTTAATTTTATTTTTCAAAATGCAAATATCAAACCAAACCAAGATGGAAAAAAAAAAGAATCACATTATAAAATATAAGATGGCTGAAAAGATTTACAATATAGGTTAGAAAATTCATCAAAAACATCAAAGTAAAATAAAATACAAAACATCAAAGATTTTCACAAAAACATAAAGCCTTTTGTAAATAATTAATACGAATATACAAAATATGTGTCAAAACAAAAAAAACGAGAAGGCTTTAAAATCATCATTATAATAACAACAAATGTACACACTAATTTAATTAACCTTTTCAAACGTGTTTCCGTCTTTGCAAAGGAATGTTTGTTTGTTTGTCGTGAATATGAATGACTATGATCCAATTAAACAATAATATCTGTGGGGATTACAAATCATACAATATATTCTAACATGAACGCGAAGGATAAATAAATAATATTAATTTTATAACAATAAAGTCCTTATTTGTAATGATTTATAACTTTGTTTATTTCAAAGACCTAACATTTAAAAAATTTGGTCGCGAGTAAGTCTTGGACTGTAGTTAATAGTTTTAATTTAGGACCGGGAAAATATATGGAGAATTTGTTGGTACTTTGATACGCTAAACTTTATACAGACAATTTTGTACCAAGTCCGATCTGTGCAGTTAATTTTTTTAAATAAAACCGAAATAGTGTTTCGAAATGTGAAATTTTATGCATATTTTATCATGCGCTTAACGCATTTTCACATTTCGAAACATTATTTCGGTTTTATTTAAAAAAATGACCCGTACAGATCATTAGATCATCAGACTTGGTACAAAATTGTCTGTACAATATCGGGCTTGGTATGTAACATATACAGACCGTTTTCAAAAGCATTTCTAATGGAGAATCAATGTTAAATAAATAAATATAAAATATTTACTATAAAACCATACATACACATACATACTGAAACTGAATGTCTGGACTGGAATATTGGGTGACCATATTATAGGACCATTCTTCATTGACGGATCTTTAGATTCTCAAAAATATTTGAGTTTGATACGAAATAATATTTTGCCAACTCTTAGAGCTCTTCCTAATTTAGACCTGGAATCTGTTTGATTCCAGCAAGATGGTTGCATTGCACACAATGCCATGATAGTACGGCTGTTCCTGGAACAAACTTTCTAGGAACGTCTTATGAGTGGTTTTGGAAATCTCCTAACGACTTTTTTTTGTGAGGTTTTCTCAAAACACAGATCAATTCGCGGAATAGGCCTGAAAATTTTCAACAACTATGGCAAAGAATTGTTGACAATTGTGCGAATATTTCTCCTCAAGTGCTAGAAAATACCCGGGTAGATTTCTACAATCGACTCGGATATTGTTTAGCAAATAATGGAGGAATATTCGAACCGTTGGCTTAACTTTTTTTTTGTCGGAATTCTATTTTTTTTTTAGTTTTTGGGGTTTTATTTTTCTTTTAATTTGTGTGGATTGTTGTTTTATGTTATACCGTTAATAGAATACTATCATTTATTTTCAAACATTCCACATACAAATAATAAGGGATATTCAAAAAAGATTTTTCAATTGTTAGAAGTAATGCTAAGCTTAAAAAGACAACAATGAACATATTTAACCCACTCTCATTACATATTAATGCATTACAAAACAGTCCACAAAGCATACACAAAAGACACATTAAAGAGTACCCCCACTATTTTTATTTCTTTATGAAGCATTGTATAGTTATTATAGTAAATAATATTAAACATTGATTCTCTTAGCAATGCTTTACAACACATACGGTATACTAAGACAAGCACTAGGTCATCGGTGTTTCGTATCTTACGGGGACATAATGCAATTTCTTCCTATTTTTGAACTTCACGAAACATCCTTTAAACGTAATTTTTATCGTGTAAGCTGCCGGTCTAGTACATATTCGAAGAAATGTTGATTATATGTTCAAAAATAATCATGATTCATGACAAACAAACTATTGTAATTGAATAATCCAAAAGTCATCATTCCATTAATTCAATTCAGTTATCTTATATAATTACGTGAGTTCTAATATTAAAATAATCGTTTGATTGAAGAGCTCCTAATAAAAGATTTTATTATCTGTCAAGGTAAATTAAATTATAATTTTTGGATGTATTTTTTTTTTATTTGACATTTTATTACGTCATTGCCTGTAAGCAATTTATTATATAGGAACAAACAAATAAAATTATCAAAACAAATTATTGCATATTGCGAATGTAAATAAATTCAGTGTTAACTCAATCAAAGAGTAAAAACAACCTTCGTACTTATTTAAGCCGTGGTTAAACTCTCGTCTCTATAGATGTAACTAATGTAACTACAATCAGTTAGTTACATATTAGTACTTACACATTACCACTTAAGTGGCGTTCTGTTTTCATAATTCTTCTGTCGATTTATGCCATTCTATTCTTTTTTCCAAAATATTCTTAGAACAAAGTTGTTAGGATTTTTATGACGAAGAACATTTACTCGAGACAGTTTATCAAAAACCCTAATGGATTTGGTACAAATAGACTGCAATTTGTTTTTAAAAAGAACGCCACTTAAGTGATAGATAATACTATGGGTCACAGAAGTAGCGTTTCTTTTTTTCCATGTTCGATAGTTGATTTGTGCCTTATTCATTCGGTTTTTTGGGAAAATGTTTTGAATAAAAGTTGTTAATGTATTTATAACGAACAACTGTTATTTGAAGCATTTTTTCGAAAATCGAATGAATAGTAGCACAAATCAATTATAGAATTTTGAAAAAGAACGCTACTTTTGTGGTCATGTGTACAAGTATATTAGAATCATGTGATTTAAATTGAAAGGAATATCGGTGGATTCACAATTATCTAATATAGACTAGTCAACATGTGCATTTTTTTTTGAATTCCACTTCACCATCTCAGAAAATTATGACTAAGATGTCATTCGATTCGTAATTACATCTAGAAAGTGTTTGAAAAAGTTGAAGTCCCACATAAAAAAATTGCAAAAGTTATAAATAATTTAGTAACAAAAAAGGAGGTTTCGTTTTTTGAAAATATCTCAAAAACTATTGTAGATATAGGAAATCGAAAAAAAAAAAATCCTAAAGAGCAGGAAATTTCCTACAAAAAAATTTCACCTTCCGGAACTGTACCACTAATATTTATAATTTTAATTGATAGATGAAAATAGGGCTTGAAAACGGGTGATTCGGCTCTACTTGATTCCGACACTTAAAAAAAATTTTGTTAATCCATTAAATATGAATATTAAGGAAAGAAAAAAATTCAAGTACATACTGGATACTTAAACAAACAATAGCCCGTCGGCAAAACATTTTTACCCCAATTTTTCCATTAAATATGCTTTCGTTAATTAAAAAAAATTTCCAATCTCTTTTGTTTCAATAGAAAACGCTATTTGATAAAAATGATGGGACCAGCCACCATTATGTGAATGTTTTTGTTAAATTTATTGGAATGTTTTCAATATGAAAAATGTTTTATAAAAGGTTCTTGGAAATCAATGGATATAGTATCGAATGCGTATCAATATGTTCACCCACACATAGTCTAGAATATACAGGGTGTGGAAATAGGAAGTTCATACTTTGGAAGTAAAACAGAAAATCTTCACTTCAATAATAAATACAAATTTTTAAAATTACTATCTGATGTGTTTAGTTCGACATAAGTTTCATTCATGTATAGAGAATATAGTGTGCAAAATTTGTGGCCAACCTGTCGTAAAATACGAGCTTCTTTCAGTATTAAAGAGCTTCGTCAATTTAATACTGAAAGTAGCTGTAGAATTTTGGCGACGACATTCGAAGCAGTTGTTAACGTAATATTTTAAAATTATAACACATCATATATTAACTGCTTAAGACAAAAATTCCTCATATTTATGACTTAAATATTTAGCTTTCTTCCTGAAACATTTTGTATATTTTATTTGTTTATATATTATTAATCAATCAATCGATTTTAATCAAAAGCAATTGCATGACAAATTTAAATGATTGTTGTTATTACTTTTATTATTTGATTGCATATATACAAACACAAAAGCACTAATTCAACACAGCAAACAATAATTATTTAAAAAATTCCTTGAGTACACACATGATTTAATTAAGTACAATTGATAATTTACTAAATTCATTATTGTATTCAATTTAAAATTATTTCATACTATCTGACTACTCGGCGTTGTCCGCTAAAAATTAAATTAAACAGCATCGGGAGTGCAATTATTCATCTCAGCTAATATGAAAACCAAGCATTCGACACCAATAACCATTGTTTTCGATTATTTTGATACATCCAAGTATGATGATAGGGATGCTTTACTCTTACAATTTTTTTTATTGCAAGTCATATGTACCCCAAGTTTAGTGTAAATTACTCCGGAGCATTCTGGAGATATACTGGAACAAAAGTTGTTAATATTTTCATGGAAGTAATTTCTTAATACCGTAGATGGTTTGTTAAAGTAATATACCAAAAGCCCATTGAAAGATTATCCTGTGCAAACTACCTCGGCAACCGGTTTGAAAGTGTGGTTAATTTATAATTTTAAGTGTTTTTTTTTAATGAAAGATTTTAATATCCAGAACAAACAAAACAACGATCACCCATTGCAAAACTTGTGCTAAATATAAGGGAACTTACATATAACATTGCAAGAGAATATTATTACTGCCGTAAGTATATTATGTGGCATATCGGTATACTATGTAATTATACATGTAAGTATACTCTGTGATGTTATAAAGTCACAATTTAAAAATTTTAACTCGTTGAAAAATTTTTCATTACTTTCTTGTTTTAATGCAATATTTTAGTAAAGGTGTAAAATTGTTTCAAATTGATAATATCAAAATTTTTCTCTCTCCCATTCTAGCAATAACATTTAATTCATTTTAACGTCAAATATTCATATATTTCTTAGAACGTTTCTCTGTTTTTTTCTACAAAATTCATATTGAAAATTCGTAAGTAATGAACTATTTTAAGCAAAACTGTAATTCTTTTAACGATTACATTTAAACTGATTTAACGTTTTATTTCATGATGCTAGAGTAAGCGAATTCCACGTAGCTGATTCAGTTTTACATTTAAACAAATCAAACTAATGTTTTTTTAGTAATAATACTATTTCAGTGGGATTAGTAAAAGAATTTTGGTGCCACACTCTATTTTAGATAATTATTCATTTGTGTGTCTGATTAGTCACTGGTTTAAAGTTAACTTATCGAAATCGAATACAAAACTTTGTTTTGTTGTTTAATATAAAATGAATTTATAAGGTAAGATGGGTATCAGTTATTGTACACATCTACTACAACTAATAATTATACCAATCGTAATGTAAGCTGAGATTTAATCATTTATATTGATTATTATAGATTGGAGATTATATGCGGTTGACGGTTATATGTAGGATGTCGATTAAGATTTCGATATGAAAGTATTTTGTTATTTTACTCTAAGAGAAGGATTTTATGTAAAGTTTAAAACTGCATATTTGTTTATAGTTAAGAGTAACGGTTTTCATTATTCTACAATTTTTTCATGCTGGGCGATGTTTGACATTGAAAAACAGATTTGCTTAGAAGTTGACATTTGAATATATCGACAATCCTGAATATAGTAATGTTATAATATACGGGCGTGTCAAAAATCATCGAAATAAGAGATGTGTGGAACGGAGTACAAAATTGTGATTTACAAATATTTTACAAGCTATACGATTTATCGCAAATACTGTCATTGGCAAACTTAAGCAAAATAAATTAAACATGGTCTGGTGCAATGTTTTGTTTTTGTTATTAACGGTTGCAAATTGGTTTATTTCTTTCAAAACGAGGTGAAATTGTGTTCAATACTTTTTGTGCATATATTTCTAGGCCAAAATATCGATTTAAATTGGTTCATTGCCCTTAATCTTGAAAATGTAGCAACAACAAAAAGCAATTTTCGACCGCGAAAATTATGTAAAGACCTTACGATAATGAATCAGTCAAGACAAGTAATTTTATATGTATAGATAACAAAGTTCCTAGATTTAGCACTTTTTATGTAAATTAAATCCGATCATAAGGTAGTTCAGCATCTTAATTCGCAAGATTTATAGTGCATATTATCATGTCGATTTTGAAATTACCATGCACATATGTACAGTTTTGTTTACTGCGTTCAATGCGGTATCTGGTTGCATATGCATTTCAAAATACTACACTGATAGAAGGAATTTCTTGAACCAAGTAAATATGTTTTCTTCAAAATAAAATACTCTGAGAAAAAAATCCTTGTTTTAGTAAAGTAAATAAATTCTTGAATGAAAACAATGATTTCTTTCTCAGAGAATATTATTATTATTTTGAAGAAAACATATTTACTTGGTTCAAGAAATTCCTTCTATCAGTGTAGAAAACTTCCTAACTTTGTGTACATACTACAAACTTACATTTTTTATACTATTTAAATAGATAAGATTAATCCTTCATGTTTCATTCATATTACGTTAATCAATTTCAACATAATTGCTCTAAATTAATAGTAAAATGGTGTTAAATCGCATTTAATTACCTCCATCTATATACATAAATAGATTAATGTGATTATTTTAAAATATTAATTGCAATTTACCCACGATTATTTTATTCATGGTCGTTCTTTATGAATTATAAATTGATTTTCTGTTTCTATATTTTAAATTTATTTTCAAAACTTTTGCATGTTCAAAAACCTAATTATATTATAATTGATCCTAGATCAATTATTATATAATTACGTATTAGGATTACATAGTTGTCATCATCAGTGTAGCTAATCGTAATTATTCTCCTGGGGCATAAGTTATTTGTCGCTTATCACATTTCTTCTTTTTTCGAAGTTCATTGATCGAATTCGCTTTGTAATTTCTATATTCGGATTCTACAGGAGATTTTCATAAAAACTATATGAACTGGGAAATTAAAATTTTGTATGCGGAAGAGATAGATAAATTTTGGGGTATGAAAAGTATTGCACGTTATGGCCCATTGTGTTCCCTTTTATACTTCAGTTTGACGACGTTTGCATCTCCCATATTTTGGCAATAGCCAGGACCTTGCTTATCAGGTTTTCCTGCAGGTTCATATATTCGAGGGTGACATGCACCGAATATATGGGATCTGCTGTATTCGAAAGATTCATAGTTACAGATGTGGCTGGATGTCTTTCTCTTCGCCGTACAGTCTACACATAATGGATCCATTGTGGAGTCCTATTGTGTGTAGGTCCGTTCGAAGGCGATAATTTCCGGTGATAAAACCGGTAATATAATAATATACCTTCCTCTTGGAGGCATTCCGAAACAGTATTTTCCCGGATTTTTATTTGCAGTATATTTTCTCTTTCTACTCGTTGAATACTTGCTGTTTTTGGTATGCCTAAAATAGGTTATGGGCCTATGGAAAGTATTTCTACCTTCTTTGGTAAGGTATATGCTTTTTCGTTTCCTTCGAAACCACTGTGATCTGATATCCAAGTCAATTTAACGTTGTTCCATATTGCCAGATCCAGTATTTCTTCTAGGCAATCCTTGACTACCTCTGAGGTCGTTTTAGTGGCAGACACAATTTTTAGAGCAGCTTGTCTTTCCGAGAAAATGTATACGGAATAGATATTATCTCAAAGGGGTGCAAAAAATAGTTTTTAAGACGTTGTACCCTATAGAAATAGTGCTACACTGGTAAATGCCAATGAAAATGATCCTTTAAAGAGTAGTAAGAGGTCTCTCGAATTTACTATTAATTAGTTTAATAAACGTTTGTATTTCTATGAATACACATAAAAAAATCGATTTGTTCGTCTTAATTTCGACTTGTTTTATTTTTAGTGTTTTGTATAATTTGGATATTTTTTATATGAAGAAAATGGCGAAAATTTAGATTAAGTAAAGGCAATGTGGTTTTTTTTAATGGATAAGGCGTTGATGGTGATCATTGTTCAACTTGATCATACTTTATATGAAAGTTACAAGAGTATTTCACATGACAAGATAATTGAATGAAATGTACTTCACACACATTTACAAATTCCAATGCAATTATAAAGATATTGTATTGTTACTTACCTTTATACAAAATTATTTAGTTGTATGACTAAGCGACTATCAGCTTACAAGTAATACCAATACGTATCAGTAATACAATAAGTACTTGACAGCAATTTGAGTATTTTTATCTTATTAATAGTAAAATCATAATATTTATTCAATACACTGATAAAATAGTGTCGTAGTTATTAAGAAAAACAACAGCAATAATATATGAGTAATAATATTATAATGACAGACTTCAGGAGTATGGATACCAACTATTTATCATTTGATGCTTCAGTGTGAATGTTGTTATCTTATTTTAAAAAAAAACTATTCAGAGAACAATAAAGGTCCGAGATAAAACAGTTGAACTACATAGTTTCATCAAGGGCGCTTTCACCGATAAGATATGGTGGTACAAGTTAATTAACTGTGGTTTGTTTACTTTCCATATGCTCTATTAATGTTAAAACATCGTACATCGAACGATTTACTTATTTCCGTAAAAAGAAATAATGTTAGAAATTATCCAAAATGTGTTACAGACCCAAACATATGACTGTTATTTATTCAAATAACATTTGAAGTTTTTTTTTGTCAATGATAAAATTTCGAATTTCATATTCTTAAGCTAGATAAATATTTTCTCGAGAACATTGATATCTCGATTTTGGTATACATATGCGTACCTCATATCAGCTATAATGTCTTGTTCCCTTTAGCAAATGTAAATGGTAATTTAAGGACGTTCGAAAGAGCCATTTTGCGGGCAAAGACGTAAAGGGAGTATCAAGCAACTGCGCATATCCGCAGCGTTACAGATGTGACGTTTAGTAAAACAGTAGTTTTAAAGAGCTAGAAACTTTTTCCATATAATTTGAATGAATTGTTCCAAAAAATGATGAAATTATGAACTTGTGAACGAACACTCGTTATTTGAACTCTCACTTGCTATGGAAATACAATGATTTTGTTCCAATTTTGTGGCAAAAATATCTTTGATTGGGAGATAACGAAAACTATTATAAAATGGCTGTTTATTTATGAAACGACTGAATGGGACATTTTCTCACTTTAATCAATTTTTTTGTTACCGCACAAAGTTTTCGGGATACCAAAAAAGCTCGAATGCCCTTCATTTTCCATAATGGGACCTTCACTTGCTCTCTCGTGTTTAGCTTGGTGCGTAAGACTGGATGCAAATATTGGTAATTAAACATAACTTAAACAATTTAATTAAATGTTTCAAATATTTTATCCGATATAGATATATATTAACCATCTCGAGTCTCCTTAAGAATCAAGTGTTATGGAAATATATATTTCAAGGAAAATTATTATGTCCATAATGTTATTTATTTTATTTTATGAATAACTCCATTATTAATATTTATTACGTGCTATTTTTATTTATTATTTTTTATTGTTTACTTTTTTTAAATTATTTTAGATAAATGCTATTAAATTAAGCGCATGTGGTTTGTTGTTAATAATGTCAGTGTATTCGACAATTGTTAAACGCAGCAACCATATTCTTAATATTATCTATAACTCCTCCTTGCGCACTACCGTGCTCTAGTGAGTCTAGATATATAAAATAAAAAGTCCTTAATGACAGATCATCGCAGAGCCGAAACTACTGAAGCTAAAAACATGAAATATCGACAGTAGGTTCCTTTTGTCACGCAGGTATCCGCTAAGAATAGATTTTTCGAAAATCAACTCATAAGGGGGTGCAAGTTTGTAGAGCGTGATGTCTACTGCGGCTTTGCAGAATGGTATAAACTACAGTTAGTAAAAAAAAAAACCAATTTAATTTTTTTACTTGTAATATTTTATTTAAAGTATCTGCAATCAATTTAATTAGCAAATTTGAATATTATTTAAAATTTGGTTTCAATATTTTGTTACAACTTTCTTCAACACAAATGAAAGTATCAGATTTTTTTAATTCAAAAATATAAATTACAGTTTTTTTTTTAGTTTCTCATTACCTCATTTTTTCATTGCAATTTTGTTTTTTCAATTAAAATGCACTTGATGAGATAAACATATTTTCAGAATTACTTTGCCAAGTAGATCGATAGATAATTTTTAATTAAAGATAAATAATAATGTATTGTTTATTTTAATGAGTACATTTTTTATTTTTTATTTCATAAATAATGAATATATTTTAATGAAAATTTATACTTCGTATAATTAATGTAAATATTTTTAATTTTTTAACAGTGATATTTAATGATTAAGATACCAATAAATAATTTTGAAGACATCTTCTATCATTAAATATTAATTACTTTGTTTATAAGTTTTTCAAAAGAATATTTATTTAATTTTTTACCTCTATATACAGTTAATAATATGGTATGTATAATATAGAAGGTATTCCGTGTTAAAAATCTTTGTTGAGGATCCAAACTTATCTTTTAAACGGTACGAGATAAAGTTTTACATCATAAAAAATATTTATATCATATAAACAAACAACTTTTGTTTGAAATTTTTGGTTTCATACATCGCATAGTTTTGATGTAAATACGTAAATGTGTGACTGAAAGATCTGATCAACGAATTTGCATCAAATTTTGCTTCAAACTCGGAAAAACTAGTTTGGAAAATATTCAAATGATGCAGAAGGCCTTTGGGGATGAGTGTATGGACAAAACACAAATAAAAGAGTGGTATAATCGTTTCAAAAATGGCCGCACATTTGTTGATAGTGATCCTCGTTCTGGCCGACCTTCGACAACACCGGATAATATCGAGCGCGTGCGACTTGCAATTGAAGAAGATCGACTTTGGACTGTGCACGAATTAGAAGACGTTCTTGGAATACCAAAAACAACAATTTGGGAAATTTTAACCTCAAATTTAGAAAATGGAAGCGGTGGGAAATCCCATCGAATGTTGTGCAGCAGTTTTTAACTAAACACAATATCGTACTGCTTTGCCAATCTCCGTACAGTCCCGACATAGCCCCCAGTGACTTTTGGTTGTTTCCGAATCTGAAAAAACCTCTCTAAGGAAACCGGTTCTTAGGAAACTGTTGAAGATAATGCGACGAGGTCACTCAAGGCTATTCCAAAATCTGACTGCTTCGGAAAGTGGTAGCACCGCTGGCAGCGGTGTTATTCAATAAAATATGGACTACTTTGATGAATGCCACTCGCCTGATGACGAAACATAACGCCAGCGCGGAGATATGAACGTAGGTTGGATACTTTTCGGGTAGACCTCGTATACCGGGTATTTAAGCAATTAACTCACTTAATTGTTATTTTCACTCGTTATTTATAATTATTTTTCTCTCTGTGCAACAATTCCGAACTCAAAATTGCATGTGAATGAAACAGCCGGTTGGACATTCTAATTATCAATATATAATAAATAACTGCATAAAGTGTTACAACAATCTTTTCATATAAGTGATTTTCACTCTTCAAAGATCGTATGTAATTACTAGTAGTCTCTTTCGTTTCATTTTTAACATATATTTATTACTTTGGAAATCAATAAATCCTAATTATACTCACCATTGTATTTGATTTTCGTTTTAACATAAAACTGTTTTCACACACAGACATTCATAATACAAAGTTAATAACCTGATTATTTGCTTGCAGTAGGTATAATAATTTAATTTGCATACAGTCAGTATTGATTAAATAAGTATATATCTAGGTAGTATCTGAAATATTTTTTGTTTTTATTAATTAGTAATATGTAGGTACTACGTAGTTGCGATGTTTACCTGAAAAACACCAACTTAAGGTTGTTATGAAGAAAATTCAATTTAATGACATGTTCTTCAAAATTTCACAGTTTGTTATTTCAATAATAAAGAATATCCTGTCAAAGTTTGAACTTGATCCTGTTTTTAGTTTTTGAGTAAAAAAATGTTAAAGTTACTATTTTTAACAGATTTTTACATAGCTTAAATGGACTCGGCGATAAGAACATTAATACAAAAATGTATATCTCGACCACCAGAAATGTCAGGTTTATGAAAACTGTCATAATAATTATCAAAGTCTTATAAATAATTCAGGTTGTTACAGTAGGTTTGGCAACGACAGTGTAATTAAAATTAAATAAATAATTATTAATAAAAATTAAAATTAAATATAATAATTAAATTATTATTAAAATAATTTATTTATTTGATACCATTAATTTTGGTTGATTTACCCCCACCACTTTCATAACAACATTAATAAGCAAAAACTTGGTATGAACAGGCACAAATACAATTTCTCAATTTTAATTTTAATTACTGTAGATTACGAAAGCATGTGTTTACTACATAAGTAAACACATAAATATTATCTTGGTGGTATATGCACCAGTCATATTTTTATACATCTCTGCGTGTTTAAAAAGTAAAATAAACTGTTTACGTACTGATTATTAACTCAATATATACATAGTGTTCGAACAATTAACTCAGCTAGTTAATATTTTCACTTGTTAATTTCAGGCTCAGAGGATTGTGTTCAGTCCAACTTATCAGGCCTCAATTGGGCTGCCCAGTTCAATAAAAACTGGCCGATCTGATTATGTAATCCTATAATATATAAAGCCCTTTGTGTAACTGACTCATTCACGTATACAAATTCTAACCCACTTCTACTCATGTTAAAAGGATGCGGTATTTTGCAATCGACGCGGATTAACGGAAAAACTGGAAAATTAAATTTTCCCAACGCAACCTCCTCAAAAATAAGAAAAACTCTTCAAAATTACCTTCTTTTTTTTACTTCTATTCACCCTAGAAGGTTGCGGTTTTTTTTTCATTATGTCAAGGACGCAGAGCCAAGGCCGAAGGATGTTCTTGGGGTTCAGAGGTGGAGCCCTCTTTCAAGTTCAGAGAGTTATAACTGTACAGACAGATTTTTTTTCGAGCAGTCCAAATTCACTTCTTCAGAAAATTTCCGAAAGAGAATTCATGCCATCCGGAATAACATAACTACAAGTGTGTGGGGTCCATAATTTAGGAAAATTGTGATAAATTTTTTATTTTTGTGTTAATAATTTGAAATTTAGTAAATCTTTAAGGAAATATACAAGTAATTACTATATCTAATAATATCTCATATTATTAATGTGTACTATTTACTTAGACAATAATACAAGAGTCCGCAATATAAGAACAAAAATCTTGGCATGTATATAAAAAAGATTCAGATTATTTCCAGTACATAATGCCAACTAAAAGATATAAATTCTATTTATGAAACAACCAAAAGGCATATTTTAAATGAATAGCTTATGTTTGAATGATGTATGTATTTTGTTCTCAAATTTATGTATAACCGTCTTTTTTTTTCCGCAAACATGAACTTGTAAGGTTGATCGTTCAAAGATCACTAAACCACTCGTAGATTTTTTCAATGCCCACTCCCACCAATAATTTCTATCTCAATAATTAGATTAGCCGATTTCCAAAAAAAAAAAAGTGATGATGAATGTTGGGAAATGAAATTTTTTTAATATTGTAATTTCCATTTGTTTTTTAATTACTAAAATAAATACATATTAACAATATATTGAACGTACTGTGAAAAGTTTGATTATAGAGAAAAAATGATCTTTTGAATTATATTATCATACTTCTTATAAACTGGCAATCTTATATATGTCTAAAAGTAACAAAATAAACAAATCCTCCTTTTTGAAGTCGGGTTAAAAATAGTAAGAAATTGCATAAAAATTTGCCTACAAACTTTAAAGAATTGTATTTCAATTGAAACGGCATCGAAGATATTTAACAACGCACTCGGTGACACTAGTGGCGGCTAGAATTTGCAATCAGTGAAATGGCCGGATTGTAGGCTTACACTTACAGGCGAGGTCAGTGATGGCTCTCATTACAGGCAGCCAGTAGCTATTTTTGTGTGGAATAGGTGAGTGCGACATGGCCAGTGGATGTGTGATAACTAAGTCTAGCGCTCTACTGTCGGCCAGTACCTGTTAACACAGGTCCAATAATGGCTGCCATTAGGTCACGTGGCCCCTTTTTAGTGCCACTTTGGAATCCACTAAACTCAACCTACTTGAGTTTGATGGCCGTCAGTAGCTAACTGGACGTTGAAGCGGTAGTACCCCTGGGTATCCTGTTCCCCGCACACGCGAAAGGACAGTAGGTTTCAATTGGCTAATCAACCGAAGTCTGAGTAATATAATAGTGAAGCGACGAGCTTATATAAAAGGTACATACAATTCGTTTATTCCCAACCGTACATGAAGTAATAGCTAGAATTTCGTTGTTTCAACGCTTTGCTCGCCATCTCACCATGCTTCCTGTCTTCTGTATCGATTTGTACCATGGATGACAAAAGTTGATGTCATTTAAAAAAATTTTATAATTGATTTGTCCCTTATTGAATCGAATCAATGCTTCGGATAAAATTTGTTCATTATAAATACAGTAACATCTTTTATTCGAAATTTTTTTCGAAAACCGAATGAATAAGGCACAAATTAACTATAAAATTTAAAAAAATAACATCATCTTTTGTGGCCAACTGTACGATAAGGTGTGAAAACTCGACAGAACTTTATTTTACTTCATTTTCCACCAGTTAATTTTCTATTCATTTTTCCGTTAGATTTTGTACAGTATTTTCCCTATTATCACACACAGTATGTGCGCAAAACTCTTGTTAAAATAATCCTGTTGAACACATCTATCGATCGACCAAGTATTCTTTTAAATCAAAATTGAAACAAAAAGAATTATGCTACAAATATATTTGATGAGAATAGAAATACGAATATGCTTTCAGTTCATCATTAGATTCTAATTTGCACTGAGTACATAAGTACTGTAAACATGAGAAAATAATAACACCCTTCAGCACAACATTATGTAGGTAGAGAAGTAATGCTATATCTGTCTATTGTATATCCGTTGATAATACTGCACCCAATAAATGTTAGTCACTAAGAAAACTTAATTATACTTGGTATACATAACAAACACATTGAATGAATCAATTGATTGACCTAAATTTATTTGATTTTAGTTTAATTACTATTTTCAAACACGTAAATTTACACTTTGTTATATCATTACCATATGTTTTCACTTCAAGGCGCTAATAAGTCTGTTATTGTACAAATTGTTTAAAAATTCTCGAATGTTTACGAACTATTCATATTTTAGATTTTTACATTTTAAACTTTTTTTAACCCGACTTCAAAAAGGAGGATGGTTCTCAATTCGTCTGTATTTTTTTTTTTAATGTTTGTCACCTCATTTTTGATTTTTGTTTTAAAGGGTTTGATTACAGATAGGTCCCATTGTCACCAAATTGCATTCTGGTGAGGGGATCCTCTGGAAATCAAGGAAAATCCTCATTTTATATGTGATAACCGATTTTTGCGAATTTTTTTTTTTTTTTGAAAGGGTATACTCATTCATAATGGGAAAATAAGAAAATTTTTTTTAAAACCGATTTCAAAAAAATTTTTTACAAAAAAAAAAACGACCCCAACAAAAAAAAAACAAAATGCATGTAAAAAAAACTGAAAATCTGTTACAAAAAAATGCACTAAAAATTTAAAAAAAAAAAACGATAAAAAATGTGTCATAAAAAAATGCACTAAAATTAGTTGGTCGTTTAGTAGGTCTACCCATATTTAGACAAATAAAATCAGTTATAGAACTTCAAAGTCACTAAAAAGCGTGAAATAAAACCTATTTTGACAAAATGGAAACCCGACTACAAAAATCAAATATTCTATAACAAAAAATGCACTAAAAAGTAAAAAAATAATTGCATATTCTTGTGCCAATTTTAGTTCACCTAAGCAAAAATTTTTAAATATATATGTACAATTATTGTTTTTTTTGGAGGCGGTGTCCAAAAGTTATGTGAATTTCTCTATGCTGCCACCGACTTCTTTAAAAATAACAATAATTGTACATATATATTTAAAAATTTTTGCTTAGGTGAACTAAAATTGGCACAAGAATAAGCAATTATTTTTTTACTTTTAACTTGTTTGCTTTCATTTTATCCTAAATATATCCCTCAAATCGTCAATATGATTAGAACAATACCGTTAGTATGTTGTAAGATAGAGTTTCCTCCGAACAACAAAACTACCCTTAAACTTTACAATTATTTAAAATAGACCAAGCAAAGAAATAACATTGAGATTTTCACAAATTCCTAACTGAAAAAAAGTTCAAAAAGCCAGATATAACATATAAAAAATTAATAGTTTTTCTAAACAAATCGCCAAAATCAAATATCCAAGACTTCCAAGCTTTCCATATAAAACATGAAATCCTAAAAATAATTTTCTCGATGTACTTTTCAATTCGTCAATTAGTTTGCTTAATAGAGTGCGAGCACATGTTAAAAAAAACATCCTTGTTTTTCACGAGTTATTGATTTTTTGGTTCGGAATCTATTAAAATTTTTAAAAAAAATTCCTTCTATTGATTTGATCGAACCTGCAATTAATCACGTAGATTGTATTTTTAATGAGGATAATTTTAAAAGTATTCTAGGTAAAGACAAGGATTCGACGAATGTTGGATATCAAGAAAATATACGTTAAAGAACTTTCAAGAAAAGAGGTATTTTTTCCTTTTAATTTCAGATAAATATTTATGATTTGAATGAAATCATAAACTATGGCCGCGTCGCGCCAATAATGATTATGTTAATTTGTTAATAATATCGAATCATTACAATAAACGACACAACAGACCAGTGTTTGTTTGTTGTATATATGAATCATAGAAATTGCAAAAGTATTTTTACCGGAATGGTGAAAACGTGATTTATTTATTAATAAACAAATCAAACTGTCTTCAATTCCATATTTGTTGTGTTTTTATAAACATTTATTTTAAAATTGTTTCGAATACATAAAACTAGGATAAGCTACTTTGAATTAATATAAAAAAAAGAAACAACTTCTTGATAAAAATTCCTTTATTGTATTGAAATTTATCTTGCTTTCATAATGTAATTATATTATTTAAAAAGTCTTATAAACACGTGAAAGAATATACGCGTATTTCTTTAGTCCAATATAATACTTAAGGTAGTTGACTAGTAAACTCATTTTTCTTAAAACTATGACAGTGGAGTGTCCAATATTTAATTTGAAAATCTCATATTGTTTAACTGATTGTATTGGTAGATTCACGGATACCCTGTTTCTTTAGGAAATAAAAAAACATTTTATATATAGTCCGGTCATTTTAGACATAAAAATAGTGATCAAATAAAGAAAATTCCGACAGAGCCAAATCTTTGTAGAGACCTTAGGTTTACCACAAGGAATAAAGTGTCAAAAGTCCCCATCAGTCCCATGTGAGCTTAGGGACTTATTCGGGGCCCAAGGTCAAAATTTTAGGTTTTTTGGATTTTTCTCGAAAACGGTAAGTTTTATCGAAAAAGTACCTCGGAGCAAAGTTGTAGATCTTAAAATTCTCTATAAAAATGGTTCCCATGATTTTTTCTCTAAGACCCACTATTTCCCAGATATTGCGCTTGTAAGAATCAAGTTCTACATAATATGCACACATTTCCACACCACCTGTGAGGTAGTGTACTCGGCGCGTTTTTTTTAACGTGGTATCCCCGGTAGGCCTATTCCACGATTATTTTTAAGAATGATTTGTCCCAAAAAAAAAGATAATGATTCGGGAATATCGTTATTTATATCTTCAAACATTCTACCCGGTGGCGGGTACATAGTATTATCAAACACACAAGATTGAATATCTTCTCGAATAATTTCTGCCGCAGCTTTTAAAGTTTTCCACCTTTTTTCCTTTTCATTCAAGTTTTTGTTATCAGACCAGGCTTGACTTAAAATGTCTTGGTAATTGTCTACAAAACAAATAAATGTTAATTTTCCAGGCTTCTCTGTAATAATAATTCTACTACCATACTTTAATTTCAATCGTATTTTTATAATCCCGTTTTCTAAAGCTACATTTTGGCAAACATTCTTCAGTTCATCTAACGAAAACTGGCAGTCATCGCTACTTTCGATGAAATTGAAAATTTCCTCCATTGCAGAGTTTATAGCCTCACTTTGAGGACGGCCAATTTTACCGCCAGTATTAGGTCTCAGGAAGGATTTGTAACAACTGTCATGGTATTTAGCGTCAGCAGCAACTAAATCATACTGAAAATTAATACGCGCAAAGACAGCTTTTGACACATCATCAGAACGATCTTTAGCTAATTTTAAAATGGAATCTTTGAATGTAAGTGTAGAAACTTTATGAATTTTTCGGCGATAAATCTTCACTTTCTTCTTTTCTGCTTCTTCATCCGCTTCATCACCACAAAATAAGCAGTGGTTTTTAAAACAAAAGCTGGATTCACTTATTCGCGCTCTAGTATGAGGTGGACTTACTTTTGAAGTACTGGCCTGTTCTTCCTCACGTTGTCTTTTTGATGCAGAGATTGAAGTTTTCCGGGTGTATGATTTTCTGCAATCCACGTGAATTGTAACGGATTTTTGGCTTCTTAAATAATCAGCAAACTCATCACTTCTCGCGACGCTTGCATCGATTAAAGTTGGCATTCCACGACTGACCACAACAGTTTCATCTTCAGTCAAAAGTTTATTACAAATAAAGCAAAATTGTGACATTTTTTGTTAAATATTAATCAGCACTAATTTCAATAGTAGACGCTTGTAATAAATACGTATAGTCACTCGAACTGCTCGTTCAACACTAAAAGAAGCAGGTATACGTGAACGACACCACATGGACAAAAGAATAGGCAGATGTTTTTCAAGGCCAGATGTTATTCAAGTAGAGGGGATTCGGTAAGGGACCGGCGGTCGTTTTAGAGTAAATTTTCTTAGAATAGTATAATGTATACATAGAAGAGGCACGAGTAGGCATTTTTGCTTGCTTGAGTACCTAAATATGTATATACGTGGCATATGTGTGCATACTATGTAGAACATGATTCTTACAAGCGCAATATCTGGGAAATAGTGGGTCTTAGAGAAAAAATCATGGGAACCATTTTTATAGAGAATTTTAAGATCTACAACTTTGCTCCGAGGTACTTTTTCGATAAAACTTACCGTTTTCGAGAAAAATCCAAAAAACCTAAAATTTTGACCTTGGGCCCCGAATAAGTCCCTAAGCTCACATGGGACTGATGGGGACTTTTGACACTTTATTCCTTGTGGTAAACCTAAGGTCTCTACGAAGATTTAGCTCTGTCGGAATTTTCTTTATTTCAAATGTCTAAAATGACCGGACTAATACATTTCTTTCAAATTCAAAAATCTTATAAAGTTGAACTTAAAAAATAAAAGAGACCCAAAAATAATGAATAATCACTATCAACATAAGTCTTGCATTGTAAAACATATAGCACATGATGTTATAAATGTTAAAACACTATATATGTTTTGTTAAGAATGCTGTAATAAGTTTTTACCCTTTTTGTTTTGACTGTCACGAGGGAAATACCTTAATACTTCAATGTTTTCAATATCAATATTATTCTTGGATGTATTTTCGATATTTGTTCAATTATTCAGTGGATATACATATATTATCGAATGATAATTAGTGAGAACTCTAGGTTTTTGAAATAAAATTTCAAATTCGCACCCTTTGCCTAGATCAGTTTTTTGTATTATAAATACGTATTTCGAATACAATGTAGTCATCATCAATATAAATTAGTTAGTCGTACTTTACTCTTTGACAATTAGAAATAGATAGAAAGTCGAGATCAATAGACAAAAATAAATAGAAAATTAACTAAATTAAAATATACTGGATTTAAAATATAATAAATTTTAAATTATATTGAAATTACTCTTGTTAAAATTTCCTTCATTCACATTTACTCCTGTTAATTTTACTCTTATATTGTCGCAGGTTATGTTACTTGTTACTAATTTGGTGACAATTTCACCAGAAATGTTGAAATTTTATTCAGTGGACGTTTAATTAATTAATATTTATTTTTGATACAGGTGTTCATACAACTTTAAATTACTCAGTTTTTAAATGTCAGCCGCGTTAATTACTCCGTTTCAAATCTTAAACGCGAAAAGTTACAATAGTTAAAATTACTTGAGCTTGTTCTTCTTAGAAATGTGGAGAGGGTGTGGGTATATATCTCAAAACTATAAGACTTAAAGCAAACATTAAATCGTAATTTCGGTATTAACAATGTTTGCTCTGAATATTATAATTTTTGAGATATTTAGAATGAACATTTCCTCCTCTTTCCAACCCTCTAAACTAACTTCCCATCACCACTTCCATTAAACAGGAAAAATGTTATTGCAGAAATTATAGACAATTTCATTTTCACATATGTAAGAAAAAATTTATTTTTATCTTAAAAAAAATGATGCCGCCAGTCTCAAATGATCCAGGATTTTTAAAACTGTCCAAATGAATGCAATCCACAAATAATTATAAATTCTATTGACAATATGTAATCAACTGTTTTGAATTTAAAATGTTTATATAAATTAATGCATTAAAAAAATTGTTTGTGTAGATTCGCTTCATTTGATAAAAAATCAATTACTCGTAGACCTTGGATGTACCCATTATGTTTTCGAACAATCATGAACCGAATAAATACGTTTTTATCTCACACTATATGTCCACATAACAATATTGATTGTAATGCTTCGTTTAGACTACGACATAAGTTGCGACACAAATGTCAGACATAAATTTCTTGAAGCGACATGTTCATACTAAACCAGATTTTTGGTGTCTGGACACTAGCCAGACTCAAATGTACGCAACTAGTGTCCGAGTTGTTCACACACAAAATAACATATTGCTGCTTTAATTGTAATTAAACAGCGACGTAAACGCTATATTTATTACTATATAATATGTATATCGAATGTATGAAGTGTATGAAAAAATGTCGAATCTGTTTGAAATCCTGAACAAACACTTGGACACTCAGACACAAGGTGTTTACACAGCCGTTGCTTCGACACTAATTATCGTGTCGCAATAAATGTCACAACTAGAGACACTCGTGTGCACACATAGACACTTGGTGTATACACTGGTGTGTAGTGTTCTAGTCTAAACAAACCTTAACGATAATTGTTAAACAAGCGACATGATTAAAAATGTAAATAAAACCAAGCAATAAAGGAGAATTATTTATTGATATATAAAACTAGTATATAATAATATATATGATCTATATAAAATGTATGATCAATTAAATTGTTAATATTACCATTTATGCCTACAAAATCAGTTACATTTTTGATACACAAACACATAATATAAATTATGTTAACTGTCTATAGTAGTGTCTGACATAGGTAAAAAGTAGTATAAAATAAAAATAATAATGATTCATAATATGTTTTAATCATTTAAAAACTTTCTCTCTAAATTCAGCGAATATTTATTTTATATTATCATTCCCAGTTTAAAAAATTGCAACTAGAAAATAATTCATTTATTTTTTTAGTAGATCGTAATTTATGGGGACAAAATAAACAAAAAAAAAAATAATTGCATTTTTTTTTATATTGCATTTGTTAATAATATATTATATTTAAATTTTTTGAAAGTTTGTTATTTATTCAATAGAAGGAATTTCGGAATTACATACTACAAAGATTATATATATATATAGTTTTATAAATAGCTAGTTAGTTATTTTTTATGGTAACGTTTCGTCTGAATGGCTAAAAAAAATATTTTTACCTTCACAATCCTAAATAAATGTTAAATACTACATTACACTTGGTAGAGGTATTGATAACTGACTATTTTGGTCACGACGTCTAGTGACCAGAAAACAAACCAAGTTTAGTGTGCAGTATAATCTTATATACACAAAAATGTGTGTTTGTCAGAATTTTTTGAAAAAAACTGTAGCGATAGCGAAATAATGATGAGAGAAGACCCCTAGGTAAATTTTCCTTACGAAGTCCAGAATAACAAATTTCCAAACCGTTCCACAGGTATAACTGTTTTCTGACCGTTCAAAAGTTAACCGAACCAGATCTCTAGTATAGTTGATAGTTTCTATATTCTTTCATTTTTTTGAATGAAATTATTTGTCAAAAAATTTAAAATAAAAGAAAATTGACGTTCGCAACTGTCAAAATTTTGAAACAAATATTTATTTGACTTTAATTAAAATATATATGATTACTGAATGTAATGGATTACTTATTCGTTGCACACAATAGTCAGCTATGTTTTTAAATCCCGCCATCTGGTCAGTCTAATTTGAATTTATGTAGACTTTTCCTTTATATGTGGGTTAGTTTCAAGTTTCAAAAAGACATCCGTCCAATTTATTTTAAGCTTTGTGTAAATACTACGGTAAAAAATTATCTTTGTATTTTTAAAAGTGAATACCAAATCGTACCTACCTTTGATCGGTATCATCTATTTGCTTATTATTCAAATGTGGTAGAGGTATTTTTAAAAACAAGATAAACAAAAAATATCTCATAAAATATATTGATAAAAATCATAGCAAATTATTTTGTTATACCGGGAGTATCACATGAAAGATAGCATATGTTTGTGTATCTGATGATTTGTTATTTCTACAAAAGAATTATGTATAAAATTTATATAATCTATGGGCGCATGCTGTAGTGAAGTTCCTATCAATCATATAAGCCCTATATAGACCTTATTACCTAAGAATAACTTTAGTGTTTTAAATGAAACCATATATACATTTTTTATTTTTAGTTTACATATTGATCTGAAGAATTTATTTCGAAAGAAAATAGTTTTAGCACAATCCCACTTAAAAAATTAGTTTGTTTAAGATCGTACGACCTAAGATGTTTTTTAACTTATTTTAGGGATTTTAATTTTGAATATTTATATAAAACGCCATCCATATAATATTTCAATGATAAAATAATTATTACACAATGTTTACCGTATTTAAAACTGTATGAAATGGTGGTGCAAACGTTGTCGTCAGCATCTTAGCTTCGAAACGGACAATAGTTATTCGGCCAGTACACTTCTTATGATATACACTTAATATGTATACAATATTTTTATTATGTGTCAAATCTCTGGGTTGATAAAAAGAATAATACGCTGGATCCTTCTATTCAAAGTATCTTCATTACTACTACATTATCCTATCTACACTGATAGAAAGAATTTCTTGAACCAAGTAAATATGTTTTCTTCAAAATAATATACTCTGAGAAAGAAATCCTTGTTTTCATTCAAGAATTTGTTTACTTGAATAAGTATCTTCAAGTAAACAAATTGTTGAATGAAAACAATGATTCCTTTCTCATAATATATTATTTTGAAGAAAACATATTTGATTGAATTGTTTGTGTTTGGGTCTAAAAAGTATTTCACTTCGACCTTATGGTCCATTGTGCTCCCCCTTCTACTTCAGTCCGACAAGACACGCTTCTCCCATAAGTTGGCAATAGACAGGAGCTTGCTTATCAGATCTTCCTGAAGGTTCACATATTCAGGGTGAGATGCACCGAATATCCTGTATCTGCTGTAACCTAGAGGTTCGCAGTCAAGATAATGTTGCTGAATGTTTCTTCCTCCTCGCCACACAATCTGCACATAATGGACCCGTTATGCAGTCCTATTGTGTGCAGATGCTTCCGCAGGGGATAATGCCCGGTAATGAATCCGGTAACCCTCCGCAGTTGCATCCTGTTCAGCCTCAGTGCCTTCCCGAGCTCTTGCCGCGGTAATTTTTCTCAGTGATCACGGTGTTTAGCATTTGATCACTCGTTGATCACCTGAAGAAAACAACACATCTATCAGTGTAGTTTAGAATCCCATTCATTTTATGTGAATCAGTTTCAGTAGAACCAACATAGGTAAGATAATCAATTGTCACACTGAACGTGATACACCCGGTTTAAACACAAAGTTTTTGTATAATATAGTAATGTTATTAATTTTAATTACATACATAATGATGATAAAATATGATAAAATTTTACTAAATACCACCTAAATATTATATGAATCACATTGAATGCAATGAATGACTCACATTGAATTAGTTATTACCCACCAGCACCAAGTACCTAACAAACACAGATCAACATGCACAATTACATGCAATAACAACTGCATAAGGAAAGTTTGTAAAATATTTAAGGTGATTTCAATTAAAACGGTTTACAGGCAAGCGTTCTTTACAAATTAATCTATTTCATTTTGACAGAGAAAATTTTAAATTTGTCAACAGGAAAAATAAATGTTGATGGCAAAACATTTAAAGTATTGAAAAGAATTGAGGCCTGTTTTCACTTTCTGTTCTTGCTAGTTAAATACCGTTTAGCGCGATTCTTGATTTTTTTATGTTTGTTGAAAATTGACTATTATAATTAGCGAAAATGTATAGCCAAGAATATATTCTGGATCAGATGTGGACTTATGTGACAAGGTTAATTTAACTACGCATTCGCTATTAGAATGACTTCATATACCAGATAGACGTTGAACATCATGACCAATTTACACGATCTGAGAAATATACATTGGACATGACTCAACCTTACATTTCCGGTACCAAAACCTTACCTTACCTCCGGGCGGAAGGTTACTTTCTCCTCTCTTTTACCGTTTTCAAAATAACATTCGGTAAGGGACAAAGTGTAGATAATCAGGAAAATTAACTATCTTGAAGTTTACCAACAACCCAATTTTAAATTTTGTCCAAAAGCACATCTAAAAACTTTTTAACGCGGTGTCTCGTTCCATGTAGTGAAAACCGTAGCGCAACCGTACTCAAAAAAACAACTTTATGACCAATGTCAGTGTATAAAAACCATAGGCGTTTAAAACAAAAAGTTACAGTTATTATTGCTTTTATATGTTGTTTATTTACTTTAATTATTTTTGCTAAACGCCTATGGTTTTTTATACACTGACATTGGTCATGAAGTTGTTTTTTTGACCACACATGGCACGGTTGCGCTCGGAGCGAATAATGTTTTCTTCCGAATGGAACCGTTTTTCTACTAATATTCCGATAATAACCATGGTAAAGTGACAATTTAAATATTAATATTTCAATTCCATTTACAATGTTTTATAAACCTTTGTGTGTTGTATTATTATATACCCACTGAAATTTACAACGAAGCCACAACAAAGTAAATATAAACAATTGTAATAAATATAATTGCATATATGAATTGTATGTTCGATCTATTGGCACATTGACCTGTAAGATATTCGTAAACAAATATTACTATAAATATTATATTGTTATTAAATAAAATTAGTTGTACGTCAATAATTTTATTAATTTGAGCAATAAACTAACTTATGATGGATGGTATGATTAATTTTCTTTAAAAAAATTCCTTTCACTGCAGTCAAGTGCAATAAAAATGAACCAGTATAAGTATAATCACAGTATATAAATAGAGAATATATTTAAAGGATATGAAGATTATTTTAATAATCAAAGAGAAATCTAGGTTTTTTGAAATTTCATTTCAAATTTCATTTCAGAACTATCTCTGGGATATGGAGATAGTTTTCTGGGATATGGTAACAATCTCTGGGATATGGAGTCAGAGATAGTTACGATGGGGCTGATTCATACTGATGATGACTACATTGTAGTCGAAATACGTATTTATAAAATACAAATAAATGTTCTAGGAATTGGGGCAAAATTTGAAATTTAATACTTAAAGCGGAAAACCTGGAAATGTCATGGAATTTATTCAAATAAAAAATAGTTTTCGATATGAAAATTAATTATGTAAAATATCGGCCAAAATTAGGATTTGCGTTTATTGTTCAGGTTTGTCGCTACATCTATCTCAACATTTAAAATATTTTATTTTTATTCAAAAATAAAACAAAAAACATGAAAATGTGTGTAAACATGAAAATTTATTGTTTCGTCATGTTTATTAAAAATATATAAAATTCATGGAATTTTTGAGCGATGTTTGTGATCAACCTGATTTGGACCGTAACCAACGTCATTTTTAAAGGCAATGGAGATGTACAACTTGTACATTCAGATGTCATTTATCAAAAATATATTTTTTCGAAAACTTAGAGACTCATCTTTAAAATCAATACTATGATTCATCGCCAGGTTATGTTATTTAATTTAAATGAATACTAAACTATAAACTTATCTTTAAAAGCAATACTATGATTCATCGCCAGGTTATGTTATTTAATTTAAATGAATACTAAACTATAAACTTATATTTAAAAGTAATACTATGATTCATCGCCAGGTTATTTAATTTAGATGAATACTAAACTATTAACTTATCTTAAAAATGTGAAAAAGATCATGTAACCATAGAACTTGAACCTAGGCCTTCGTCTTACCAGGACGATGTGAATTTTCTCCTAATTTCATTTTTTGAGTTAATGTAGGGATTAGCGCTCATGAATGCTCATGAAGGTCTAAGGCAGGGATGTCAAAGATACGGCCCGCGATCGCAATGTGTGACAGACAGAAGAATCATGACTTCACTCGATTCCTCTTTTATAACTTTGATATGATTTTTAACAACCGTATATTATATACTATATAATTAAGTAAATAAAATGTTATAATAATTCAGTACATTTTTTTTATTTGAATCTGGCCCGCCTACACATTCTAAATTTAATATATGGCCCTCTGCAAAATTGAGTTTGACACCCCTGGTCTAAGGAATCCAGGAAAAAAAGAATTTTTAAAATCGGTGCTATTTCACTTTTCGAGATTTTCCGGTTTATTTACTGGACTAAAAATTAGTAATAGATAGGCATATAGGATGGAATACTTCCCCATTATGATGCTTTTGTTGCTATATGAACACAGCGAAAGCGTAGGTTTTGTTATATCAGCCTCCATATTATTCATATGATGCATGTACTATCGACTCCAAAAGTGGCGTTTATTTTTCAAATTTTTGCTGTCGATTTTTACCGAATCCATTTGATTGTCGAAAAAAATTATCGAATATAAATTATTCATTTTAAAAATATTAATAACTTTTGTTCTTAGGAATTTTTCGTAAATCGAATGGATTCTCGCTACAAATAAATTGTAAATTTAAAACAAAGCCGCCTTTTTTGCAGGCGGTAGTACACACTACTAGCATTACAGACATGCCGTTTTGTCCACTTTCTGGAGGCGGCTGTCAGCACTCATACATTATATTTTATAATAAAACGAATTAATGAAAGGGTATATAGTGTAGGATTCCGTAGATTTGGTAACAATTACAACTTATAATTGTGGTTTATACATGTTTCGAAATGCATCATTTAAAGTTATTTTTGTATAAATTCGAGTAGATTACTTTTCTTTTTTTGAAAGTGTTCTACAAAAATAAGTGTAAACCAATTCAATGAATTAATTGAATTTTAAAATTTAATTGAGAATTCATACAAAATTAATTATTTTAAAACTACTCAATTTTTTAATAACTATCTCCTTGGTGACATGATTCAATATTCATTATAATTATTTCCTCTAAGAAAATTACTGTAGTTTTCGTAGCTCCTGCGTGTGAAATTTTTATACTGGTACATATATAATATATACAAGGAATATTAAGTTTAGTCCCAATCTTGTAACGGTTAAAAATATTAATCGCACCAAAAATATGACAATTCCGCAAATATGTCCACAAATAGATAACGAGCTAAAAAAATTTGTAGTTGTAATTGTCAAACTATGTGAGTTCTATAGCTAGAAAGTAAGTAAAAGTTCGTGAATGGTAAAATCGGACCATGTAGCTCCCGCCAAAGGGGGATATCCACTTTTGATACCGAAAGACATGAAAAAAAAGCTTTTGTATGAAACTTTTTTTCATAAACTTAATATATTATCCGGGAATGGAAGCAATTAACTTAGTAAGTTTTTTTATTTATTAACTCTTATTAAATGAACTCGCTTAATAAATAGTTTTGTTAAATTTATGACTAGTAATTTTTTTGAAATGTCAAAAGTCAGTTTATACAAAAACAAAAAACTTAGTCGAATCCAACAATAACAGTACCAGTGTGATACTTGAATGCTTAATTATTCATTAATTTCATTTGACATTGAAATATAATATCATCTTTTTATTGATTGAATACTCACATAATTAAATATGATTAATTAATATTAAACGCCCGTCTAATATATAAGTCTTCAATTTTTACCTCTATCCACAGACTAAATCGCAGTATGTATACATATATGGTTATGTATTCGATGACCAAAATTGATGTTCAGCTTTCTTATATGCCCGTGTGATCATTTGAAAAACTTAAATATTTTTGAAAATATTCAAGTGAGGAAAATTTTGTATTTACACTAGAAATATTGGATGCATGGAAAAAAGTTTCAAACAAAAGTTGTTTGCTTTTATGGGATGAACATTTTTGTGCTTAAAGATTTTCCCTATCTTACACCGTTTAAAAATTATAACTATTGCATTATGTTTTCCCTTTTAAACTGTGCAACTTTTGTTGGAAACATTTTTTTCTATAATGTATACTCTAAATGATTGGTTACATTTTTAATGAATATTCGGTATAAAGCGCTGCTGATGATACCATTTTTGATTATTTGACTGTGTATATGTTTTTGTATACAAAACGCAAAAATAAGCTTTCGCCCTAAAAATACCTCATCAGAAATGAGACTGGTAACTTAAAATGGATTGTGTAATTTTTTCAATACGTACTCATTTTGATGTGTCTTTTGAAGATATTCATTTGGGTATATATAAAATTCTTTAAATTGACGATTTCAACCAAAAACTTAATTAACCTCCTTCATATTCTTTAAATTTGTGAATAATAATGTTTGCGATAAACCATATAGTTTTCAAGATAAAAGTTTTATCTCACCTCTCGAAATTACGATACTGTCATGGCACTCAGGTTGTGTCCCACTTATTTATTTATTTAACACGATATCAGCAATTACAAAGTTTTAAATACAAAGCTACCCATGTTTCTCGTGACGAACAGAAGTTATACGCCAGTTTTCTCAGAAATTTCTTCGAAACCAGTGAAATGACGAAGTTGACAAACTAATATTTAGTATATTGATACAGACTAGAAAATCTTGACTTAATTTATTCTTGTTATTAATTTAAACATTTTTTTGTTTCAGGTAAATTTCAAAGCACATTCTCCAGAATTTTTCACAAATATGTACGTAAAAAAATTTGTATGTAGCTCCGAATATAATAAAAAAATTTCCAAAATCAAATAATTTAACAATTGAACTTAATTAGGTTTTGCCTAACGGTATTACTATAGTTAAAGAAATGGGTTAAATGTAATGGGTTATCTATTACCGATATAAAAATAATCTTTCCGTGGGAAGGTCATAAAAAATAGATTATGTTCCCTCTTGATATTCATCAATAATAAAATCGTGATTTCATTTTAGGTTTTTTTGTTTGGTTTTGTTGATTTTTTTACCTAGTATTGAGTAAATATCATTGCGGAATACTAATCATTAAATATTATGATAATAACTGTTTTACACTGAACAATATCTTTCACAAGAAATTGTTCAAGTAATTATATGCTATTTTGCGGGCACTTCAATTAATATCGTCAAACGTTCTATCATAAAGTGGCTTCAATAAAATCAAATAAATAATCCAATGTTGTAAGGTAATTCACCCCGTTACAGTCAAATCAAAAAGTATAAAATACAATATGATTAAAATTTACTTATTACAACTATACCAATTGAACAAATGTTATATAACATTTATTAAAACAGTGTTTTAACATTTCTGATACAATTTACTATATGTTGCAAAATTGTTTTGACAGTGATTAATCAATATTTTTGGGGTCGCTGTTTCATGTTATTACCTTTAAGTATCAATTGATTTAAACAAAAAAACGCAATATATATATATATATATATATATTATTTTTTTTCAAAATTATTTTAAGTTCAATCTTGTAAGATATTTGTTTTTGAAAGAATTTATTTAAAATCGGACAAAATTTAGCTGTATCGAACAAAATTGATTTTTTTTAACCTGGTGACGACACCAAAATCGAAAAACTGGTCCTTCAATTCAAGAGAGAAGTTTACCGATGATTAATAGGAGTATAATAAAAGAAATGCGGTGGCACCTAGCCTTAAAACCACGATGTGATTCAATTTTATAGTCATAACTAGCAAAAAGTCATGGAATTTTATTTTACGATTTTTGTGACTACTTTGTAATACCCTGTATAAAAAATACCCAGCACGCTCAAAAAGACTATTCGATTGTAAAACAGAATGTTACGAAATATGTCGATTCCTGTATCGAAAATATATTGTTCAGAATTGTAAAAGGTTAAAGAATTACATTTGATTTGTAGTTTAATATACATATTTAACGATTTTTTTTTATAAAATTATATTTTATTTTCCTTATTCTTACTATATGTGAAAAAAATATACTGTTCATAGCATATATTTACGATCTGTGTACACAACATGTACAATGACGTACTATAACTACGTTCGTTATATATGGTTTGGATAAAAAAAAGGGTGTGTTGTTACGTTTATCTTATACACAATGTGTACCATTTTAACAATTCTCTTAATTATTCATTTTCTCTTTTCGCATTAATTCCTAGAATTAGAATTAATCATTCATGGGCAGAATTAATTTAATGAACTTGAAATAAGTTTCTGTTAAAAAAACATTTTTTTAAACAAGCTTTTTATAGTAAAACTAATTTTCTACAACTTTACTTCTTAGGTGTTTTTCGACTTTTTCAATATTAAGAGAGATGTACCAAATCTTTTCTTAATGTTAAGTGTTATATCTTTTACGTATAAAAATTAAATAAAATGTTGTATCTGCCAAAAACATTTACTACAAGAATAATCAAAATTGTGAGAGAGTGGTTCGATTCAGGCCGGTTCGATTTTATTGAACGAGAGTGTACATACATGCATAGGTACATACATTGCAAGTTAAATGAAAGCTTGTAAAATAGAGATTTTCGAATAACAGTTGTTTTAAAAAATTTTATAACTGATTTTGTGTCTTCTTCATTCAGTTTTCGGAAAAATGCTTCGGATAAAAGTTGTTCGTTAGAAATATAGATATATCTATATATATAGTCATTTTTTCGAAAACTGAATGAAGAAGACACAAAATCAGTTTTAAAATTTTGAAAACATTTATAAAATTTTGCGTAGTGTTAAATAATCAAGATCGATCATACAGAATTGACTACTTGCTGAAGATTATTTCTACAAATTCGGCACGTTGAATTTTTATGCACACTGCTATGTTAAAAAATGGCAAAATGGAAAGCCGCATATGGTTTAAAATGTCTGGGGTTTTTCCTAAACTATATTTAGAATCTCAATTTGAAAATAATTGTATCCTTTTTATTAACCCGACTTCAAAAAGGAGGATGGTTCTCAATTCGTCTGTATTTTTATTTTTTATTTTTTTTAATAATTTTAAATGCGTACCGCGATTTTTATCAAATTAGCGAAACGAGTAATATGCCTCCCCGGCTAGGACATTTAATAGAATAAATGTAAGTATCTGCAGTTTTTCGATTGAGATTCACTCAATTAATAGATATAAATCTCCCCAGTCAAGTTAAAGCTCATATTTATTATCTTTTAAAGAAATTTTATTTGGAACGCACAAGAAGTATTTTAAATAGATATAAATGAAAAGAACTAAAAGAAGGTTATCTCGATGTTGTTTCTATTACTCCAACATCGTCTGTACTATGGGCTTGTGTATATGAAAGTAGGTATGAGACGAGTATGGTCTACTTGGAAATGATCACGGAATCGAACCAAACATAAGAGTGAGTGGTATATGTGTCTACACAATATATTTATATACCATACACATATATATGTATATACATATATATATATATATATATATATATATATATATATATATATATATATATATATAAACAAATACGTATTGTGTAGATTGTAAGGGTATATATAATTATAACGTTATACGAAGAGTTGCGTCGAGGGTTGAGAATCTTCCCTCTACTAGTTATATGTACATATCTGTTGTAGCTATACTCTGTTATATTGCTTGTACTTACGTCGTTATATGTTCATTCTACCGTATTTTATATAGACAACCACTAGACATTTAGACGTTTTACACTGCTTCTACAGTGTACAGAGCCATCCATCTACATACGAAAAATGTTAGAATTTGTTTGTGTATGAAAGTTTTTCACGTGTAATTTACATCTCATATATTCGATAAGCATTTAAGTTTGTATTATTTTTCAATAATAATTTACTTTTATATACAGACCTGGGATGTTGCGGATATTCGCATCCGAATCCGCAATCGCTGAACTTCCGCATTCATTTTAACATCCGCAATAATTACGGAGCTTTTGCGGATGCGGGTGTTGCTTATTTTGTTTAGCATTTCTGATTGTAAATAAATCACAACGTGTTGAGACGTGATATTATATGGATCATTTTTTAACAATTTACATTATTGTTTGAGTGTTTCGTCATGAATAATCTACTTGATAAGTGCACCAACAATGCCACCACCGACGCAAAGTGTGAGTATACAACAAAACATACTCTCGCAAGGGCCGTAATTTCACGTCTTTGAGGAATCATCTAAAATCTATGCACCTGGAGCAGTTTAGTCTGTTTTGCACGGTATTAATATATATGTGAACTTCTGCGAAACAGTTTGGAACCTGAAAAGGCAGCGACATTGCTCTTTATGAAATATAATGCACCAAATTTTCATATTTAAATTTTATTATAATATAAAGATTATTACAAATTATTACCATCTTTTTCCTTTATCCATGTACCTAATAAAGTATCTCTTTAAAGACATTCCCAAGAAAATAAGTTTTCTTTCGATTCTTCTGTAATTTTGAATATATGTAGTTAAAAGTATCCTCCACACGTAGAATGGATTTTTAATGGTCCTTACGGTACTAAATTTGTAAATATTGACAGTTAAAATTTGTATGTTTATCTTATAAAACTTACCCTGATTAATGTTGTCACACACGTTTTATTAAATATCAAAATTAATTTTCTTACGATTCTTTTAAAAAACTGAGAATATGTAATTAAAGATATAACAAATATCTTTCTACAAAAATAACAAAAACAAGCGGTCGGTATTAGTTATCTTATAAATATTAAGTGCTCAACTTAAAAAAAAATTCCATTATGTAAACTACAATAGATCAAATAAAATATAGTTGAGGTACAGTGTTAGTGCAGCAAAAAGTAACACTGTACCTCAACTATATTTTATTTGATCTATTGTAGTTTACATAATGCAATTTTTTTTAAGTTGAGCACGACTGCTCTTTGGGAACATCCTTAAATATAAACTGGACATATAAATCTACAACCGCGGATTTTAAAAATTTCACATCTACTTCGATGTATCAAATTACGACGTCAAAAATATCATTTTTAGATCGATACCAATGTGAAAGTTCGTGACACTTTGTGGACGAAAAAATTTAGAACATTTAAATTACGATTTGTATCTATACAAATTGATAAAAAAAGCTGAGCGGGAATGCTACTTCATTAACTTTCGGTTTTTCAATAAAAAAGCCTTCGCTAAAAGTACCTTTTTCAATGTGGAATAGCTCTCCGATTCACACTGATTTTAGTCTGTATACAGAAGTTGTGTGGGCTTTTACACCAGAGATTTTTAATAATATATATCATGATTACTACTCGACCTACTGGTAAAAAGTACCACTTTTATTTGTAGACTCTTAATTGTGAAAAATTTAACTGACGGAAAAACTACCCATTCTCAAAATTTCATCAACAGTAGTTAGCTTATCTTATCCTGGTTGAAATAATCCTCGTTAATTAGCTGTTAACAGAAAATCAAAACGTTAAAAGATAGGGAAGAAAACAGTAGAGACAATAACAACCAACAAAATAATAACCAAGTTGTTTAAATACTCTGTATATACTGATGTATAAAAATATGACTTGTAGTGTATATGCCAAGATTCTATCTATATACATTTAAATGCTTTTGTAATCCACGCTAATTACAGATGTTTGAACTGAATTTGTGGGAAAACCATTGAATTAATGACAAAAGGTTTCCAACAAAAGTTGTCAAAAAGAACCTTCTTTTTTATTTGAACTTTTTTCTATCTCTTACGGATTTAAAAGTAGAGAATTCCACTTTTCTAGTGGAAGAGAAGAATAAATGGATCGATCTTGCTCATTCACAAACTTGAACTTACTTTTTAGTTAGAACACACTAGTTACTTTGTGATTTTTGAGTTATCGTGTTGACAGACCAAAAATTTTTTCCACAATCACCCATTTTTCAACCGTTATTGTAAATGAACTTACAAAGCTATATAAATGTTTTCACTCGAAACAAACAAAATTGTGTATAAAAATATTTTTTCAAAAATAAGAAAACTTCACTAGACGATAAAAATCAAATCTTCCCTGTTTTTAAATTCATTCTGACCTTACCATCTTAATTTCATGATTTCTATTTAATCAGTTTAGTTTATCTATACGAAAACAAATGTTTGCCGTGAAAATTTTTATCAATCTGTTTTGTATAAATTTAATACTGCGCCTATGTTATCTACAATATATATATTTACCCATAGTGAGTAGGTGTATATGCTGTACTGTTATTGTTCGTATTCATTTTGTTTTATTGGATCGATACTGTACCTACGTTTTTGTTTCTATTCGAATATTATATTGTGGTGGATACGTTTAAGGTAGTTCCACCACTGTCTTATATAATCTGGACAAAAAAAAGGTTTGCTTGATTATAGAACAAATACATATACACACATACACAATACATAGTTATTTTCACTATTCATATATACAAATTATTGTAATTTTGAAATAAAAAATAATTTTAAACTTTTAAATTTCGAAAACAAAACGGTAAATCGCGATTTTGAAAAAAAATTATTTAATAAATATTTATCTTTACTATCCTAGTTTTTTTTTTTAATTGTGTCGAGTATTTTTTTTAATATAACATGATAGTTTGAAGTTTTACATGCTGTTAATGAGATAGAGTGAGAGAGAATGATTACTTTGCTATGAATTATCTCGCGTTCTAAACGGTCACAAATTCTGAAACTTCTGGATTTATTAAAAAACGTTATTTTGTGAGAAAAAAAATGAGTAAAATCTGTCGAAAAGTGGTTTCATGCTGGAACATCCTTAAGATTGTATTTATTATTATTATAGTAATGAAACAGTAACATATTTAATGAAAACATTCTTTTTATTTTTAACGAATATTCTTTTGTAAGACAATTCAGCTATTGCGATTGTACCGAGGAAACGATTTCACAAAATTTTCTTAAATGACCATAAGAGAGATATTCCAAATATTGTGTTTCCCCATTCATCTAAGCCCACTTTCCTCTTAATCGATTTTGTCCAACTAATTTAAGCCTTTCAAACAAGCATCACATATCATATTTTACACTATTCGAACTAAAATTGTGTCATTCATAATAGTCCCTACTATACTGAGGATATAATTCCGTGATGTCATTAACATTATTTACGTTCCTTACTCTCATATTTGGTTCAAAGTGGTTATATTTATTTTACTTCCAGTTAATGTCGATTTTTATAAAATGTATCGATATAGCATCTAACTAAATCGTTCCATTCTTTCAAATCATCGGTAATGGACGAGGAGACCGCTCAGCTTATGTTATTATAATCACAGATTCACGCTGCGTTACATAGGTCTTGCAGACTAATCCCATATGCTCAATTTCAACGTTCAGGCAAGTCGCACAGACAGTAAAGATATATCGATGTAACTAAAAATAGTATCCATAAATGGAATCATATATTTATTTTTAAAAAGCTGTTATAAAAATGCTTGAATGCATCAGACTTATTTACCAATGTTATTGTTTTGCTAAAAATGTCCTCAATGTAACATTTCTATTAAAAAACATTCACGAATTCTTATATGTTGGCGTGCTAAATTTCGGATCAACCTAGTGCACAGTTTTTATATATACGTATACGCAATAAATCCATTAGTATGCAGAAAACATTTCACGTTTTTCTTCAAATGTCAGCTGTCGGTTTAATATACAGGCTGTTTCTTAACTGCTCGGCACTATGAATTAATTTGTAGCCGGAGAACACATTCCTGACATAGTGCCGAAAAGTTCCGAAATAATGCTGCCATGGCAGAAGCTATAGTTTAATTATGACTCTGCTTACTTTTCTCATATTTTACTCACTAAACATAATTTCGGCTGGTAAAAGAATCTCTTGATTCTGTTTTTCGTCTATCGTAAAAAGAGTGAAGAAATGGCATCATGAAAGATGCAGAAACTATTAAAAACAGTCAGCTAGGCCATTCGACCGTGCTCGATTGAAACTCAATAGAATGCAGTTGAGAAGGGTGGTGGGGTTTTTGACTGGACACTGTCGATTGAACTACCACCTTCATAACTTGGGGATCTCTGATGATCCCAATTGCAGGGCCTATATGGGGGACGATGAAACCTCCATACATGTTATATGCACCTGCAGGGTGTCAGATATAGAATGTTTGGGTCCGAAACTTTGGATCCATCAATCCTCGGAACAATCCCGGCGGAGAGGTTGTGGGCCTTCTGTGTGGCGTTTGGCCTCAACAGAATCCTATAGCTTCATCTGCTTAAAATGGCACCTCTTGCCCGGAAGCGTCTCGCCTTCGGGTGACAGATTATTCTCAGGGAGGGCACAGAGGACCCCTTGGTCTAGGTGCTAGGGACCCGTATGCGGTACCCCTCTTTCTGATTATTATTATTATCAAAAACCGTGCTGATACCATAAGATTTGCCAGAGAAACATAGATTCGCCGTGTTGAATGCTGTATTTGTAAAGGTAAATGATAGTTATATTAAATTATTATTATTTAAATAAATAATAAATATATGTGAAAGATATAATTGATCTTTATTGATTTGATTTATGAAATGTTATTTTTTTAATATGTAAATTACCATGGTTGTTAACATTCAAAGCCACCGTGATAATAGAGGGAAGTTATAGTTGTTATGCAACAGATAAAAATGATGAACAAAATTATAATAATAATTTATTGATTAAGCGACACCGCTACATATTCAACAAAACAGAGAGCACTATAAACAGTTACTCTGAATTTTATATTGTTAAATAAATTTCTTTAACTGTAAATATCTCGGTACTAAAATAATTGAAGTCATTTTTGTTTAGTTTACGATGGAGAGCACATCCCTTAAATAGTGCCATGCAGTTTCGAAACATCTGGTATATATATATGATTGATAAAACTGCGGTGTACCACTTTCTATGTCAGTAAAAGATAACAAATGAGTACATAATATCTCAACATCCGCGTCCATTGTGTAGTTGGTATGTTGGTTGGTTATTTGCCTATTCATTCAATTTATATTAAAAAGATAACTAGTGAAGCAAACAATTATTACGTGTTGATAATGTAAGTGGTTTCATATTGAAATCCCTATCTTAATAACAATTCATATGGCATAGTCATATATAGCACATTTGTGTGTTGTTTGTTAACTCCCCTAAGTCTACTGATACACACTATATAGAGTTTAGACGCCTTCGTCGCCATCACGTCAATATTATCAATCTGTTCGAAGATTGTATGTATTCGTAATAATAATAATAATTGTCTAGAGGAAAGATACTATTGTTTGTTTTTAGTCTCGTAATACGCAACTCGAATAACATTGAAAAATAATATCTAATTTATACATACATATTTTTCTGTTTTGTTTTTCTTCTAGATAACTAAATAATATATATTTTTATTATATCATGTGCGTCATGTCAGCATATTTATTATTTGACAAATCTATTTTATAGGACGTTACATTCACATGATAATAGGGAATATGCATGCAAATTTTTTTTTCACATTTATTTTTAGAATATGAAAATACTGTTAATACTGTAATAATATTTAAAAACGAAATTAAAATCCAACAAATATCAAGGAAGCTATAAGCTTTGAAAGATTATTATCTGTCTCTTTCTCGCAAAAATACTAAAAACGGAGTTTTACGTGTATTTTAAATGGTGAAAGTGTAATATGACGTCACATAATATATCAAGAGGGCTATCACCCTCTTTGTCTAATCGGGAATTTCAATCATTCATATCTCGCTTATTTTTAAAGTTATTTAAAAAGTAATTTTACCTTGATATTTGTCAAGTAAACATGCTTCAATTCAAGTGATAAAAAATTTTTATGCATATTCCCTATTATCCACATTCACATTTTGAATGATCCATTCAGCGGACCCTAAATGGTCAATATTATTATAGAATATTTTATTATACAAAAATATTGATTGTTTATGTGTTTCAAATTGTAAGGTTATACAATATATTTTTTCAATCAAAAAAGGTTTCATAATTATTACATAATGATTTGTAGAAAACAAAAGACGGGATTAAAAACAAAATGGTGCAAATTACATTTGGAATGTTCCGCACATAATGCTAAAACTACTGTGAAAATTTCAAAACGATTTACTAAACCGTTTAACAGTTACTGCAGTTTAAAAAAACTGTAATTTTACAGTTGTGGTCTTATGGAGATTATTTCACTCAGTAGATTAAATTCATTTTAATTACCATTAAAAAAGTTACGGAGCGTTCCAAATTTTCAAATTATATAATTTGAACTCTATAGCAACAATTTTATTAAAATTAACTAAACGGTTGTTGAGAAAAAAATTATTGATTTAAAAAATCTGATATAGAAAGAAAAAGGATAGATGCTTTTGTTGATTTAAATTAAAGGTATATTCACTGTTAAAATTATTTCAAATTATTTGTTTTACTTCAACATTACTGGTATAATTTCCTTTCTTTTTTTAAAATTATGTATACACTGATAGAAGAAATTTCTTTTAGTATTGACACTATTTATTATGTTACAAAACGTAGATATTCACGAATTTCTAATTTTCAATACTTTTGTCTCTGATTGTATTCTCCAAACATCCTTACGTGTAAAATAGAGAACAGAAGTTTTGTCAAGTTGAAGCAACCTGGATTCGCGAATTTTCTTAAAAGAAAGATTAGTATTAGCCTATAAATATTAGAGATACTTGACGTTGTTGTTGCCCATTAACGAACTTGACCTTTCATTCCGAAGAATGACGTATTCCAAATTTCATTCCAATTGGACTAGAATTGCGACCTGTAAAACGCGTACCGACATCTGTAGCAAAATCGTAAGAACAATCTATTAAGGGGAAGCTTCAAAGGCTAATTTGGTTCGGTAAGGCAAACTTTGATTCATTACCTTTACAAAATTGAAAATTGTGGCAAATTACTAACATATTTTTGTTAATTATTGTTTTATGTAGATGTTAACATAATCGTGTTAAATACGTTACATGAAGTTGTGTAGACAATTGGACGTCTGGGTTATTTCGTTCCTCCCTCAAACCCTTAGGTAGTTTCGATGTATGTATAGTAACATTATAACTAATGTTTTACTCACTATATGTGTAGTACTAAACATATCCCTATAAATATAGAACTTAAAGCTTATGTAAATTGAATTTAATATATCAACGTAGTATGTATTTATAAAGGTTATGTGTTCGTGTTGATCATCGCTCTTGATCATTTTACGATTTATTTGTTTGAATCCATTCAATTTTTCAAGAAAATGTTTAGAAGCCAAAGCTGTTAATATTTCTATAACGAAAACGTCTATTCGAAAATCAAATGGATTCATTTTTTGCAGTCTAGAGTAAATAAAAGTGCATATTATGAGAGCAAAATAAGCTTGCAAAAGGCTTTGTCGCAGTTCTTAATTTTATTTACTTGCTTGAAATGTAAATGTGCTTTCAAATGTTCCTGCAAATCGTCTAAAACTCAGTGCAATATTAAGGTTTGTTTCATATCAACCCGACAGTCGTATAAACGACATTTAGCCAATACGACACTAAACGCTAGAACACATCATTCAGAGAATGTTTCCCGCCTAAACATATGTTCTCTGGAAGAAAGCAAAGTATAGACTAGTGTACGAACGTACTGGTGTCGGGGGGATGTGAAGCGCTCCATTTGTTTAAACCTCCACTACACTGGACCGGCTAGACTCAAACGACAGTCGGCCACAGCACTGTGACTGTGAGATGCCAGGCCTCCTAGCAGCTGTGCGACTGCCGACTGTTTTTCATATTCATGAAAAGAATAGACTACCCATTCTCATAATGAATAACAGATTTCAGTTACCTTCATGAAATAAACTAATGAAAATACATTAAACATTTCATGAAGAGGGCATCCTTTTCATAAAATGAACAATTTCATTAAAAGAGCACGTCATATATAAGGACTGCGACTGGAAACTTAGCGGTGCACACTTACTACCGTGCTTTAATTGTAAGATAAAAATCGTGTGCTAACAACACCTTAAACTAAATTGTATTCAACCACATACTTTTTTACAGCCGCGTACAAAACACAAATTTTAAAACAATTTTATGATGATACATGCGGTTATCTTATATTGCAAGTTATTGTACACATGACCACAAAAGTAGTGCTCATTTATTCAAAATTTTATAATTGAATTGTGCCTTATATTCATTCGGTTTTCGTAAAAATGCTTCAGATAAAAGTTATTCATTATGTACACTCCAGTTCAAAAAAATGAACAGACCTGAACCGAATCAGTCCCTCACAATTTTGGTTATTCTTGTAGTAAATGTTTTTGTTTACATAAATTGTTTACATAAATAAAAAATATAAAACTTCCATTTTTTTTCACATTTAAAAAATATACTACTTATTTTTATTTATAAATAAATAATATACAGAGAGTTACAAAAGTGAGGAGTTTTATGAAATGTTAAGACAATAACATTTCAGGTCTGTTCATTTTTTTTTTTTTGAACGGTACTCTTTTTATGTACTCACAATTTTTATTCGATACATTTTCCCAAAAATTGAATAAATTAGGTAATAAATCAAGTAAAAAATTTTGAAAAATAAGCACTACTTTTGTGGTTCTTAGTACACAAATAATATAAATAATGTGGACGAGATAAATCCTTGAAAATATGTAATTTATGTGACTTTTATGTGCGAATACAGAACGTAGTAGTGAATAAATGACGAAGAAAACGAGCATTTTACATACTTTAAATGTAAAATAAAATATATGCAACAATAAGTAAATACACCATCAATTATTTTTTGTTAAATAGAATATTACTATAAAAACCAAAGACTGATGTGTGTATTACTACAAATAGTAGTTAAAAATATTTATATTATTGTGGTATTTATTTCATGAATATTAAATTAATGGTCATATTATTTTTCACTCACAAGAATATATATATACAATGCACAAGAAAAAAAGTGGCGCACTTTGAAAAATTCATTTTGTTTATTTTCTTTGGAATTTTTTTGGATATCAACTACATTTTTGGAATTTTTGTATGTTTTTGTTGGGGTAAATTTATATAAAAAAAACCTTTTAATTTAAGGAAAAAAACTTAATTTAAAAAAAAGGTAACCCTTCGCTTTGGCACCTTTCGTCTGTAAACGTGAGTCTTTCGGTTCGGCCGTTTTTTTGTCCTGTTAATGCATTCAAAAAAATTTGAAAAAATGCATGCTCATGTTCGAAATCTTCAAACCTCTTGTGTCTGCTCCGAAATTGATCTGCGTATAACACTTCTACAGAAGGGACTCGGGTCTCTTTACTTTGGGTGTCTATTCCCTGTCTCACATCACTTTTTTTAGGTGGGGGTACCAGCTGTGTCTATTCACCTCCTAGAAAATTATTTACCTAAACAGTTTTGGCTCGGACACGAAAGACCCATGTTTACAGACGAAGAGGTGGGTAATAATTTGAAAAAATAGCATTTTTATTTCGAGATTTTTAGAAGGAAACAGACTTTTAATAGTGGATTTTACCTCCTCTTGCTCTAATGATTGCCTCAAGCCTTCTAAGCACCCTTTTAATTAAGTTCGCTACGATATCTTGTGTGATAACCTCCTATCCCTGCACTAAAGCTTATGAATTTCTCCTAACAAGTTCATCCCAGAGATGTTTTATTGGAATTGATTCTGGGTTACGTTGTGGCCATCTCAAAATCATAATTTGTATTTGTTGTTGATAGGCAGAAAAATTCCAAAGATAATAATTTTTCCAAAGTGCGCCACTTTTTTTGCTGTGCAGTGTATACAAAAATGTTTGTATGTATGTTTTTTTTTCAACATAAATTACAACTTACAATGTAAACTTTATGTATATAATAGTACAGATTTAAGTAAAATATTTTTAATGTGATACTGTCGACAGCAATGGTGTTTTTTTATTCAAAATTGTGTAGTAGACTTGTGCCTTATCCATTCGGTTGTTGAAAAAAATGCTTTGAATGAAAGTTGTTCATTATAAATATACTAACAACTGTTATCTGAAACATTCTTTTCGATTTGAATTGAATTCATTTAGAATTTGAAAAAATGTCTAGAATAAAAGTTGTTTTTCATAAAATAACTAACTATATTTTTGTTCTAAGCATTTTTACTGAAAACCCAATGGTTTTCTGTAGTCGACTATATAATAAAGATCATCTCTTTGAAGTTTAAAAAAATAATTACCAATTTTTTTAAATTTTCAAATTACCAACCAGAAAAAAAATAGCAAAACTCTTTTTCTTTTGAAATAGTATAAATAATTGCAAGTTGCTCGATGTCAATCAGGAATGTTGCGTATAGTCGCATCCGCTACCGTAATAACCAATGATTTTTACGGATCTTTTGCGAATAAATCATAACGTGTTTAGACGTGTTATTATATGGATGCTTTTTTTATTTATTTTAACAATTTACATTATTGTTTGAGGGTTTCGCCATGAATAATCTATTTGACTAGTGAACCAACAATGCCACCATCGACACAAAGTGTGATTTAGTCTTATTTTAAACCAGATGAGCATGTCCGAGATAAATCTCAGTGTAAAATATGCAATAAAACATACTTTCGCAAGGGCCGTACAACCACGTCTTCGAAAAATCATCTAAAATCGATGTACCCGGAGCAGTTTAGCCTGTTTAGCGCGCGATTAATCTACGAAACAGGTTGGAATCTGAAAAGGCAGCGACATTACTCTTTATTAAATATAATGAACCAAATTTTAAATTTTCATCGTAAAAATTTTATTATAATATAAATACCTAATGTACCTAAATTAAGTATCTCATTAAAAAAAAAAGCATATAAATTCCCATCCGCGGATTGTCAAAAAATTCACATCCGCAATATCCCTGATGTTAATAGGTATATTTATAATCAGTATTACACACTGAAGAGAATTTGGTAAACAAATTTTGGTCGAATATTTTTTGGACCTCACGCGCCTTTACATCTAGACTTTACATTATGCTTGGAGCGCCTTTACATTTTATGCTTGGAAAGATATAAAATGAAAATCAATGTTTTAAAAATATTTTTCACTTAGATAAACGATAAATGTAAAAACATTATTTATTTTGAACCAAGCTAATAATAATACCAACATAATAAACTTAACTGTTGACCTTGCTTTGCTGCATTACTCTGATGCAGTAAAGCAACTTATAACAATCTGTAAAAGCGTAAGAGATAGATAGATAGATACCTAAATACATTTTGTAAGTTTTAGTTTTATAAGTAAAGTGCAGTTTATGTATCTTTTAATTTATTTGCTATTTTATTATTCTGTACGCGTAATAATAAACATATTCTTTAAATGTACACATACACACACACAGCATCAGCCACAACTTCAATAGTGGTTTTATATCATTTGTTTTACTATGTTTTGTATAATCAAGACTGATGAGTGAATACCTATTAAATTTAATTTTACAAAAAAACTTAAATGCATACCAGTTAAGAAGTTTGACGTCAAATCTGTAGATTATTATATTTAGCTTGTATTTTAAAATACACCCAATCTGCAAACAATGTATAGTGTCTAGTATAGTGTATATATACCGGTTGTTTAGTTTACATCTTCGTATAATATATCTCCCAAGTGTATGAGAAGGAGGTCTTATAGGTTTGTTTTAAAGTTAGACTGTTGTGTGTTGTATGTGTTAAACTGTTGTATGTGTTATGCTTGGAGAGTGGGGTTTTGTTAAGTGAACAGATCAGTTGTTGTGATTTGTTCTGTTGTTCAGCACACAACAGTTTAACTTTAAGTAAGAAAACAAACCTATAAGACCTCCTTCCATATCATCAAATATTTATTAATTAATAAACAAGATTTGGGATTTAAATCGAATGTATATTTGGCCAGATATTTAATAATCAATAAATAATTTTGTTAGTAGTTACCAGGTAACTCAAGGAAATATGAACTGTACGCATAGGTATCAAAATATTTATAAAAAAAAACTATGATTTAGAATCGAGTGCAATACAGGTACACACCTAAAACAAAATTGATTTGCTGAATTCTTACTTATCCTTACTCCTTCTAATAAACATTGCTTAATGTATACATATGTACTCTCTCATACTCGTGGGAGATCTGCTATGCGAAAATGTAAACTAAACAACCGGTATATGCAGTGTACAGTGTATATACAGACTGTGTTGGAATGCTTTTCCAATAGAGAATCAATGTTAAATATTATTTATTACTGGCAAGCCGTGTGGTTACTGTGCGGAGTCAGTAAGTACACATGTAATGAGAGTCATCTCATATGCGTATGGTAGTTTGTTTGTCATTTAAGAGTGTGTACTGACTCATTGACTGTGTGTACTGACTCATTTAAGAGTGTGTACTCATTACATGTGTACTGACTGACTCCGCTCAGTAACCACACGGCCTGCCAGTAATAAATAATATTTAACATTGATTCTCTATTGGAAAGCATTCCAACAAAGTCTGTATATATACAGTGTATATATATGATATGGTGGCTTTGTTACACTTAAACTGCATAAAATCAGTATCTAATATAATATATAGCTCTAAGTGAAGCTGACTGATTCACTGACTTACTCATGTATACAAATTCTAAGGCACTTCTAGACGTAATAGAAAAATGCGGTTTTTTGCATTCGATGTGAAATTACTTGAAACCGACCGGAAAAATCGGAAAACTTCAATTTTTTCATTTCAACCCCCCGGAAAATCACCCCCCAAAAACTTTTTTTCTGTGACTTTCTGTGACAGGAGTCAACTTCCTTGCGAGCAAGCGAGTTGTATAACATATAACGACAGCATGATAACTATATATACTTATCATTCTCTAACTACAATCATTTATATATAGTTGCATCTTACTCGTGCATGTATACATCGTCCGCCGTGTTGTAATGATAATCGTCAGTGTCGTCGTTATTTTCCGTTATCCGTCGTGTGAGTGTGTCTACATGTATATGTAACAAAGACACCATTATCATAGTACACTGCATATAGACAGCGATAGATACACTATACATTGTTTCTAGATTGTGTGTATTTTAAAATACAAGCTGTATATTATTTTACAGAATTATTTATAAGCAAACCATGAATACATAAATGCTCCCTTTTTACACGTGTAAGTTTTGATAAAAATTTACAATCCCAATAAAAACTGTTGATATATCATACAGAAAGCATGGTATTTCGACTGACCAAGTTTAAGCATAGACATGTACCGTGCTATATTTTACAGGAAGGATTAGAGACGATTTTTAGGCCTCTGTATCACAGGATCCAAAAAAGCTATGAAGCTCAAATCAAAACGAAACGTGAGACCCGCTGTCTGATAGTATGCATCAAGTTTCAACATTAAAGCTTTAATAGTTGTAAGATATTAAACCTAAAAATCGACATTTTGGTGACTCGCTCAACATAATCATTATCAATATTCTACGGTACTTACAGTTGGCATAAAAAGTTGATATTTTTTAGGAAGAGAGCTCTTTGGCTATCCAGAAAAGTATCAAAACCCGAAAATTACACTCCCTCTCCTTCGATATGATTCACATAAAAGTTGTCAATCGCAAGTTTTGTGACAGGCAACTATAACAAGTAATAAATACTCTGCATGCTCAGTAGAACAATCGATTGAAGACTATTATCAAAACTTACATGTAAAATATGGGCTATGAAAGGCTACAATAATAGGGAATATGCATGAAAATTTTTTTTCACTTGAATTGAAGCTTGTTTACTTGACAAATATCAAGGTAAAATTATTTTTTAAATAACTTTAAAAATAAGCGAGATATGAATGATTGAAATTCCCGATTAGACAAAGAGGGTGATAGCCCTCTTGATATGTTATGTGACGTCATATTACACTTTCATCATTTAAAATACACGTAAAACTCCGTTTTTAGTATTTTTGCAAGAAAGAGACAGATAATAATCTTTAAAAGCTTATAGCTTCCTTGATATTTGTCGGATTTTAATTTCGTTTTTAAATATTACAGTATTAACAGTATTTTCATATTCTGAAAATAAATGTGAAAAAAAATTTTCATGCATATTCCTTATTCTTAATCTTGTCTATTATAATTATTTACAATGGTTCTTAAATGATTATTCAAAAACATTGTACTATCGTTTATAAAACGTATACTGCGCATGTTAAAATTTTGATTGCGAGTATCTTGCTCACAATCAGTGTAAAAATTGTAATTTTTAAATTAAATAAGAAAAACTAAACTTAGTGAACTTAACTGAATTGAAACGTGTGAACTACTTTAATTTAAATAAGGTTTTCTTTCTATGATGAAGTGATTACTAAAAAATTTTCGAACCAGGGAAAAAGTAATATAATTCAAAATAATTGACCACCAAACACACACACATATCAAACGAAAATATATATTATATAAATCTATTTTTCAGGCAAGTATGTGCACCACGAAATAAATACAATCTCACGCAATGTGAATCACTTCCATACATAAATCAACTTTAATGTCAGTAAAATAGTAAACACACTCCAAAATTCTTAAATTTAATGTTGCATAAAATATTTACTGTTAATTTTGTATTTAATTAAATATTAATAAATTCTAACAATGACCTTGTAAACATTTTTTGATCAAAAACATTTTCCTGATGCAACCAACAAAAATCACTTGCGTAAATTTTGCACATTTTCAAGGTGATTGGTGCTATAATTTAATCGTGTGTGGTCTATTAAATATATAAACATATTACTCAAACATTATGTAGTTCATTTAATTTTGTCATCAACAAATTAATTTATTGACTTTTGAAATGTGATGTTCAATGAACTGAATAATTAGTGTTATAAAGCTTTACCAGAACAATGTATGATTTTTTTAAACATTATAATCGAAGAATTGTTCACGAAAAGTTTTCAAATTACAATTGAGATGATTCTCTTCGTGGCAGTCAAAGCAAATAGTTTAATGATGATGATGGTGAGTTCCATTTCTCCTTGGAGATGTTGGAGACCACTCTATGTCATTGTTGGTTGTTTGTCTTTGGAAGCCTGATTTAGTTGAGTTATGCTCATTAGCGAATTTCCTCCACAGGAAATGCAGCTATTGTTTTTGTTGGAATTTCGTTAAAATTTCTTCAAATGTTGTCCATCAGTCCGACCTATTAAATGTTAAAATCACTATCGCTAAAATTTATATATATATATATATATATATATATATATATATATATATATATATCAACATATGTACTTTTTTTAAATGTCTGTGGATTCTCTAGCAGTCACAGTTTTATTCCGATTGGAATGAAATTTGGTATTTGAGGCGCTTTTGGTATTCTAAAGGTCAAGTTCGTTAATGGGTAAAATCGGACGAGGGGAAAAGAGGTTTATAGAGAGGGGGAAACACAAAATTTGACTATCTCCCTTAATATTTGAAAAATCGAAAAATTTATCTGGAGTTAAGTTGTGGGTAAATAAATATATTTTATCAAAAATATAAAATAAACAGAACAGAAAACCTTAAGAAAAAAATACTAAACACAACATTGTTATGAAATTGATAATTTCTGGTTTTATCCATAATTGTAGAATATTAACGAACAATAAACGATAAAATATGATGAGTACATAGAAATTTCGTGATAAATTCGTATGACGTAAAAAGCAAACAATATTAATACTATATTGTAATTGGCACAATTTGAATAAATATTTACTCAATATTTAACAAAATTATTACGTCAAATGCAGTTCATGGATAAATTTAAATGCATATTTTTTTTATTTACTATTAAACTATTCAATATAGTATATTTAGTATAAATTAGTTTTTCATAATGAATAATAATTATAACACTGCGTAACAAATTTTTTTCTTTTTTGGTAACATTGTAAAAACTAGTTATTTCATTTTTCAATTTGCAATGATGTACAATTATCCAACTAAAAATTGTCATATACGCACCCGATTTGTATTTATTAAATAAATATAGGTTAGCTAACCAAAATATTGATTTTTTCACTTGTTCAGCAACATTTCAAACTTGAGTCTGACAATATTATTCCCTAAAATAGTATTTAATTAATATCTTGAATTATATTAACTACTCGGGCGCCAAAATGTGTAGGTTCCAAGAAATCGTAAAATCTACAGATAGTTAATAATCAATAAATAATTTTGTTAGTAGTTACCAGGTAACTCAAGGAAATATGAACTGTACGCATAGGTATCAAAATATTTATAAAAAAAACTATGATTTAGAATCGAGTACAATACAGGTACACACCCAAAACAAAATTTATTTGCTGAATTCTTACTTATACTCATATTTATTGATCAAAACTAGGGCATCGTATCAAAATTGAACCGATAATTAGAAATAACCGATATTTTTTTCGGAACAAAATCCGGAGCTGAACCCAACAAAATATCGGAAATACTATACTCTCCAGCCTCCACTTCAGTTGTCGTTGTGGTTCTACTTATTTCTTCATTTACAATTTCGGTGTCTCATAGCGTGAAGCTGCAGCTGGAAGACAAATTTGCTTCTTTTTTTTCAAACCAATAGATTAATGATGATGATGATGAGTTCCATTTCTCCTTGGCGATGTTGGAGACCACTTTGTGTCATTGTTGGTTGTCTTTGGAAGCCTGATTTATCAATAGATTCGTTACAAATCAAAAACGCAACTTTTGCTGTGATTTTACATGCCAAATTCTGCCACGAAGTAACGTTAATTTAATCTCTTTTGCTCAACCTCATATCGAATGTTCCATAAAAGTATTCCTCCGTCATTATCTGGAATCTACTTTGAATACAGATCCGAGGAAAAGTACTTTCTATGTCTTGATTTATGGTTTTATTTTCTACAACTTTTTTATACTTTTTTTTGGGTACCTGAGTACCTATATGTACAAATGGCCACAAAAGTAGCGCTCACCTTTCAAAATTTAATAATTTTTATTCGAAACAGATGAGGAAAAACCAAATGAATAAGGTTCAAATCAATTGAAAAATAAACGCTACTTTTGTGGCCTATAGTACACTTGACCAAAGTTGAAAAGTTGATGTCATTTTTTTAAATTTTATAGTTGATTTGTGCCTTATTCATTCGGTTTTCTAAAAAAAAAATTCGAATAAAAGTTGTTACTATATTTCCAGCGAACAACTTTTATCCGAAGCATTTTTTCGAAAAACGAATCAATAAGGCACATGTCAATTATTGTAACAACTTTTATTCGAAATTTTTTTCGAAAACCGAGTGAATAAGGCACAAATCAACTATAAAATTTTTAAAACTAGCATCAAATTTTGTGACCAAGTATACTTAAAAATGGAAATATGTATTACAACACCGCTCTAAACGATACAATAATGTCATAAATTGTTATACTTTGAAAGAGCTTACAGAAATTAAATGTAATTGGTTGAATAGTTAATTGCTGGAATAAAACTTATATAATATTTTATAATTTACAAAGAAATATAAAGAGATGTAACATTAAAAAAACGTTCATAATGGCACGTAGATTTGATAGTAATGTATTTTGATTTATTATATGAACCATATAGATCTGATCATATGTAATGGTTTTTAAATTAATGAATGCATTTAGATATTTAGTGGCCTTAATTCATTTTCTATTGTATACAATTTTTAAACATTAATATGCTTCTTTACTGTACCAACGTTGTATAGAACAATTGAAATTTGTAGAAGACCTATTTAATTTTCATTTTTATTATTAAAATATGTGTCAAATTCATATATTTAAATAGTATTTACAATTCTATGCAATCTTAAAGAACGTTTTTGTTCATTTATACTCTCACCTACTTCTGTAAATCTTCCAAGATAAATAGGTATGCATGCAATGCTTCAATTGAATTTAACCTTTATTGTACTTTCAAGCGACAATAGGAAAAAATTGTAATTATTTCAAATTTCTATATTTAGGGTTCCGTACCAAAATTGTAAAAAAGGAACCCATTTTGGTAAGATTTCATCCATCCAATTGTTAATCTGTCACAGTTGCTTATTTCAGCCGCTATTAATGCAATCGATCTGAGATTTGCATTAGTTGTCAAATTTTTCTTACTCGCATCGATTAGGGTAAAAAAATATGAAAATATTTTTTTTTTGTTATTGGAAATGAGATGTAGAAATTTGAAAGTGGGGTTACTACTGCGAATAGGGTGTCATATAAAAGGGGTTTACAATTCCCAACCGGGGGGTTATTTTATACCATAAATCCAAAACTATGTCACATAAAATTATTAACAAAATTTTTGGAATGTGTAAAGTCCTTTTATATCCGAAGTTATCTCCGAAGTTCGTAAGCCAAGCAATCTGAAATAATGACTGATTCTAATAGTCTGCGTGTGCTCGTGGACGATTTGAATTCAATACAGGAATCTTGTAGAGCAAATTATGAGAAATCTATTGAGTTTATGACAAAAATTTTCAAACAAAATTTGTCTATTTTAAAATAGGAACATTTAATCTCCCTACACTCTTACGGTTTCAAAGATAGATACCCCTCCTCCCTCAATCAATGTCACATCAATCTTTAAGCAGAAATCATGAGAAATCCAGTTTATGAAAAAATGTTTCCAACAAATGTTGCTAGTATTTTTATGACGAGCAACATTTTTTCGAAAACCAAATGGATTCGACAAAAATCGACAGCAATTTTAAAAATGAACGTCACTTAACAGTTGATATAGTATCGAGAAACTTCAGAAACGATTCCGAGAACTCATAATTTCGAACAGAAGTCCTATAATAGTACTGCGTGGCGTATTGACGATAAAATTATAATATGGAAATTTTGTTTTCTTCGATAGGCGAGTGATAATATTTATTTGATAATTAAAAGATTAAATAAGAGAAAGTATTTATAAAGAGGAGTTAGTTATAATACTTGTTTTTATTACATCGAATCAGGGCCGGATTTAATGGCAACGAGGCCCTGTGGCAACGAAAAAGTTGAGACCCTGGATAATTTTTGAAATCAGACGAAAAACAAAATAATTCTGTGAATTGAATTTTGCGAGAAAAGAATTTTATATGAATTGCAATGTTTAGAGAAGAGTGCTTCACGAATGCGAACTTTTTCCTTTCTCAAAACGGACGCTTTTTATCACCTTAAGGTAGTTCCAGAATTGTTTTATATAATCAGGACAAAAAACCGGTTTGCTTTTATTATAGAACAAATGCATAAACACAACACATAGAGATATTCACTATTCATATATACAAATTAATGTAATTTTGAAATAAAAAATAATTTTAATCTTTTATATTTTGAAAACAAAACGGTAACACGTGATTTAAAAAAAAAATTTATTTTATAAATATTTATCTTTACTATCCTAAGTTTTTTTTTTAAATTCTGTCGAGTATTTTTTTTAATACAACAGATAATAGTTGAGCGGGCATAAAGTTTTACATTCTTCTAATGAGAGATAGTGAGAGAGAATAATTACTTTGCTATGAATTAAAAATTTTGAAACTTATGTATATTATGAAAAATTTTAGCATGTGAAAAAAATGAGCAAAATCTGTCAAAAAGTGGTTTCATGCTGTAACATCTTTAAAAAGTCCAAACAATCATATTATGGAGACAACTGCTCTCTTGTGGAGACCCTGGGACTCCATCCTTTGTTGCCCTCCCCTAAATCCGGCCCTGCATCGAATATATTATCTGTTTATCTATTAGACTATTGTATGAATGAATAAATAATAATAATTACGACTAGTTTTATTTAAAATAGATAACAAACACAAAACATATACATAACCCAACAACACACACGTCCGTCGTACATATGATGTATGATGTATAAGAATGCGTAGGTAGGACCTTGATTTTTAAAAATATTATAAAATATATATCAACAAATAGATAGATAAATATATTTTGTTAGTCGTTACGATGGAAAGTATTACTATAATTATTTGTTGGTGAGGCGTTATTTTATGTAAATTATAAAACATGAATATCTACTTTTTATGGTTATATAACACAAGATTTATAGGTGTAATGATTAATCATGAAATATGATTGTGAGTGTTATCGACAAATATAAAGGATAACTCCTAAAGTATCAGAATTTGCAAAATCATTGTTAAAACTGGGGATCTTGCGGATATTCGCAACCGCATCGCCAATCGAGGAACTTCTGCATTAGTTTTAGCATCCGCAATAATCTATACTCTTTGTGAATCTCATGCGGATGCGGATGTTGCTTGTTTTGTTTAGCTTTTCTGATTGTAAATAAATCACAACGTATTTAACCACCACCGATGGATGCAAAGTGTGATTTACTCTTATTTTAAAGCAGATGAGCATGTCCGATATAAATCTCAGTGTAACATATGCAATAAAACATACTATCGTAAGGGCCGTACAATCCCGTCTTTGAGGAATCATCTATACTCGATATACCCGGAACAGTTTAGCCTGTCTAGTGCGGGATTAATCTACGAACCTCTGCGAAACAGGATGGAACCTGAAAAGGCATAAACTCTTTATTAAATATAAAGCACCAAATATTAAATTTTCATACAAAAAATTTGATTTTAATATAAAGATTATTAAAAATTATTACCATCTTTTTCCTTTATTCATGTACCTAAATTATGTATCTCTTTAAAAAAACTTGACATAAATCCGCATGAGTATTCACGGATGAGAGCCTTAATATATCCGCATCCGCGGGTGTTCAAAATTTCGCATCCGCAACATTCCTGGTTAAAACCCGGTCAAATAAATTTTGGTGAAGCATCTGTACTGATATTTTGAAGGTTTATACAGCGATAAAATGAATTTTCCAAATTTATCGATCTCAATGTTAAGCAAAGTTATATCATTTGTTTTTGTTTAATTGTCAATTTCTTTTTTTTTTTCTTTACTAAAAGAAAAATGGTTGAAAAAGATATGTAATTTATTTAAAAATATTATAATATTAAAACACATATTGTACATAATAAAATTGAAGTTAATTAAAATACATTAATGATAAGATTATGAATACTGATATAAAAATATTAAGTATAAAAATAATTGAGGCGCTAGAATGGCGCCTTAAGGGGCCCCGACAGTATATTCAATAAAAAAATACTTACATAAATAAAACAGTTTTATCACTCGCCAATGTTTATAAAAGAATCATTCATTGTTTGAGTGCCAAAAAAAAAGAGAGTAGATGAAAAACCTTTAGACATATAACCACACACTCAATATGAATTTACAATTATTTCTATCGCAATTCTTATAAACCAGTAGAGAGCAGTCTGACAAACGATATATGCAAAATTAATTTTCTGTAAAAAAAAAAAGTACTCGAGTATTATTTTTGATAACTGATATTGTACTTTGGCACAAATTTTAATGTTTTAATACACATTTTACATGTAGACATAAACTTTTACGTAACTTATTTTTTTGTAATTCTTAAAAATAAATGTCCGGTTATCTATCATACTCATTTGTTTTCGTTTTTTAGTTAATGTGTTAATACGCATGATATGCGCATTAATCGGATTATGCGAAAATGGACTAATTAGATCATTTTATGAACACGTATACCAAAATTTACACGTATACCAAAATATCAATATACACGTATACCAAAATATCGAAGATTAATCGGATATACGAAAATGGACTAATTAGGTCATTTTATGAACACGTATACCAAAATTTTATTAATATTTTCAACCGTTACAAAGTCCGAACTAAACTTTATATATCATATAAACCAGGAATAAAATGGCTGATCAAATTTTATAACTGCAATTAAAAAACATGAATAATTGTCCATATTATTTGGATGGATGAGCTCACACCAATAGTGGCTACCAAAATTTTGTCAATTCTGACACAAACCAAATAGCATTTGACCATAATTTCCATTAACAAACTTTTGCATTCAGACCATATAATATGTAATACTTCCTATATGGACAGTTGGTATAGGAAAGAATGTCCCAGCATTACGGTTCCGATTATATTTATTCTCTCTATCCTCCGAGACACATTGTCCATGAGAGAGAGAATATAAGGCACTGTAATGTTGGGACAGCTTCCACTTATAACCATAACTCACTTGCAACCAAGGCTCAATGGCTTAAATACATTAGATTGCATTTATCTTTTCCGACTTTTAATTACTATGGGTAAATAAAAGTACTGATTAGAGAAAAGCAACTAAATTCTTCCATTCATAATATTTTGATTACGATTATCTCCTTTTTGGCATGAGAAGACTCTGTAATTATCCTCATTGATAAATAGGGGTTTTTGGTATAAAAGATCGCGTTTTATTTTACCCGCTATATAATATATACTAGGGTATATTAAATTTAGTCCCGACTTTGTAACGGTTGAAAATATTTATCGCAGAAAAAAATGTTGGTATAGGTATTCATAAAATGACCTGATTAGTCCATTTCCGCATGTCCGTCTGTCTGTCTATTTGCCTATCTGTATGTCTGTCCATTTGTCAACACGATAACTCAAAAACGAAAAAAGATAACGGGCAAAAATTTTGTGTGTGTGTTCTGAGCTAAAAAGTAAGGTCAAGTTCATAAATGGACAAAACCGGTCCGTTTGGGAAAAGCTGTCAATCTTTGAAAACGTAAGAGATAGAAATTAAATGACAAAAAATGTTCTTTTATTAAAAATAAACAACTTTTGAATGAAACTTTTTTTCATAAATTCAGTATATACTGAGTATTTAAGCAGTTAACCCAGTTAGTTTTTAATTTCACTTGCTTTTTATAAAATTATTGAAAATCCAAGAATTTTATTATTAAAGCAAAGTGTGTAAATTAATTTTTAATATAAGCTTTTAAGAACCTTATTTATTTTTTATTATAATATTTAAAAAATTTAATTCCGTTTTATGTAAAGAGAGAGACACTCAATAGAAGTTTGAATAAATTTTTTCAAATCATTAATTATTTACTTTATTGAATTTATTAATATATCCACGTATATTTATTCCATATAAATAATTATTATGTTAATGCATAATATCAAATAATAATTTTTTTCATTGTGGGTATATTAATGCAAATTAACAAAGAAAAAGAAATATCAATGTCGCCAACTATATAAATATTATTGAACTTAATACTTTTTTAAAATACTCTTTGTATAATATCATTTATATCATTTCCTATTGCTTTCATTTCATACATGTAGGTTCCACTAAGATGGGCTTGTTTTTGAATGCATTATAGGTATGTTTTAATTCATACAATAAGGCCCACACCTAAAGTGATTTTATGTGAATCACGTAGAGTTAGAGTAGATAATAAATGTATCCTTTGTCATATATCTAAACTCGAATTTAACACTGAAAATCTTGTGGATTGTTAATGTTGCGTGAATGAAAGGAATCTCTCAAAGTTAACATTTTGAATAAAACTGGTATTGATTTTAGTTTCGGACAGATCAAACGCACCCTCACTTTTCTAGGCTAGTCGTACATATCATCGTTAATTTTTTTCTTAAAATATTAAAAATTTCTCAACTTTAATTATGAATATCTTAATTATCGCCTTAAGGGAATGTTAAAATTGGTAAATATTAATACTGCTATTTAGTTAGCGGTCGAAGGCGTTATGTCTGCGCAGGATGCCTACTTGAAGACTGGTAGGTTATGGGTTCGAATCCCGATATCGGAATTTTGTCAATTATTAAGAAAAAAAAAGGGGGCGGTTAATTGACTAAACTGTCGGCGTATGGACAAGAACGAACTAACCGGCTATGCTTGAGATTTTCTGCAGTTTCCTTCACGAACTCCAGATGAATATCGGTATAGTTCCTATCATAGTCGGCTGCAGCCGCATATCCTACCTAGTCTTCCTTCCTAGTCTTCCTTCCACTCCACAAAAATTCCTTCCACTCCACTCACATCCTTAGACATCACAATGGACCCTATGGTCGAAGTGTAGCCCGTCCAGGGTAGCCTCTACAATCTATATATCTAGTTGAAATTTTGTATTAATAATTATCCATTAGGGGCCAGTGTTTTTGACTTGAATTTGAGAACCCGCTTATTTCTATTGTAATATGATAAGAGTCTTATACTCAAAAAACTAATTGAATAAAGATGGCGTCAGCCAGCAGTTAGTAATTCCATGAAGAATAGATATATTAGGAGAGCGAACGTAATGTTAAAAAAACGGTCAAGAATTGGTGTAACTATCTTTTATCAGTAGGGGTCACTGGTGTCAGTGCCGTACGGAATTTAAATGTTTAAATGTAGGCGCCAAGAAATCACTTTCATTCAGTTAATAAGAAGTCTTAGTTTTATAGATAATAAAAAATTGTTTTCGATTATCAAGTAATAATTAAATAAATATTAATAATAGAGAATTCTTAATAATCTGCAATAAATTAAAAGATGAAGAATCATAGTGATAATTGCAATTAATAATTACAAATATATGTTTACAATACTAACATATATTAGATAAAGAAAGAAGATGACAACCGGTAATTACAGACCATATTCCTTTCGTAAATGCAGACACGCATTCCTAACCTTAAACTACCTTCCACTCATAGATATATAACAGTATATCTATGCTTTCCCTTTACAACATCGTCCCATTTTTTCACATTTATAAAATTAAACAATTTTTATACTTACAATTTTTATTTGTAAGATGTGATAACCGTTGATTTTAATATGTAATAATAATAATAATTCCGTACGGGCAGATTCGCACTGCCGCTAGTGGCGAAAATAATAACTATGATCTCTACACGTTTTTGAGGACACAAAAACAGACGATTTGCCTATGTCGTTCAATCTCCTAATATATCTATTCTTCATGGTAATTCTATAAAAACGATTTACTTTGTAGTAAATTAAAAAGTAAATTATTTAAAAGTAAAAACAAACCTAATATTTAAAAAAATTTAACCATATTAAAATGGTAATAGTTACATTTTTTTTATTCTTTCAATGTTGTCTTATTTATTTGCCATTATATTTTATTAAATTATTACCAATTAAACATACAACAAATAAGAACAAATAAAATTTATTGTAATAAAAATGAAATGACATTTCAACATTTTGTATTACATGTAATTCTATTCAATAAAGATCTCTCATACATTGAGTTCATTATTTTAACAAGGATGTAGGATTTGATCTTGTAATGATGTCGTTCGATTTGAGAAGTTCGTATACTTCCCATTGCCATCAAATTTACAATGTTATTTTTTATATTTCATTGATTTTACGATATTTCGTTTTTTGTAGGCTTATAATTTAATAAACTCCATTTTACTTAGCATTATTACTTACTTATTATCACACGCCAGTTATCATTTGCCAAAGTTTGTCTCTTTTTTTATTAATTGAAACAAAAACAAAATCCATCAACCATCAAATAATTTTTTTCCCGTTAATTTTTATGTCAATTTCATGATATTTGGCAGAGCATCTGTTATATTGGCAATATTTGACCCTAATTAGTACAAACAGACGGTATTTTTTGTTGATGGTTAGAAAAACTATCTAAAAATTCAAATTCTTTTTTCAAAAAGTTGTTCAGCATAAAAATAGTAACAACTTTTGTTCTAAACATTTTTTTGAAAACGCAATGAATTCGGCACAAATCAAATATGAAATTTTGAAAAAAGAACGTCACTTGTGCAGTATACCTTACAATATTAACATCACTTTTGATAGTAAAACGGACTAAAGATTAAGACTAAGATTAACGAAAAATACGTCTTCAATATTTTTAAAGATGCTATCCAATGATAAAAAGTCGGACGGGGGTTCCGCCACCCTGCGATGGAGTAGGGGTCAAATTTTAAATATTAAATTTGAACCCCAATTTTTTTTTTGCAAATTCAGATTCTCCAGACAAAAATAAGTTCGTTTTATTCGGAACATTTGTTTTTGATTCACAGTAGATGGCGCAGTAAAAATAATTACTTACCGAAACAAACAAACAGTTCTCTGCTAAAATGGGGAGGTAACTCACCTGAAACAAACACCCTGATAGGAACAGAAAACTACTACCTTGGCTGCGTTAAATGTGTTTTTTTTTTTGTAAGGTGAACACATGACCGTGAATCGAAAAATCAAAAATTAAGGTACCCATTGAAGATTTCACCACTCCCCAGTCTATGGGGGTTGACTTTTGTATCATTGGATTGAACACGTATTTTATCATTTTTCATTTCTATGTGTTTTTTGTTTCGAGTTATTCAACCGTTTCTAGACTTTTTTGAAATCCTGTATATCAATAACATAGAGATGACTCGTAGTGTCATCTGCTTCAAATTAACTTTCTATGAATTAATTTGAATTTTATGATACAGTTTATATTAATTTGAAAGATTTTCATTTAAAATGGAATTTTCAATAAATCGTCTAGACATTTTTTTCAAATCATTCTTTTCTATTCAATCATAAATATTACTATTGAGAATGCTAATTACTTTTGTCAACAGTTTTTGTCATACACATTTGCATAATTTTCCTTTTTGAAAACTAACCAATTACCAAGAAATAAATAAATGTATTTTAATTATTTTGTTTCAATTACATAACTTATGTAAATTATTGTAAAACTTATATAGTGACAACATTCTTTGTTTAGGAAACTTTTGATAGTGGAAATTTTCTTCATTTATGAATGTCATAAATGTCATTTGATTTGTATATTTTTCTTTTGTTCTAATTAGAGGAACTTGGACTTTTTTAATTTGGATGCTGCGATTTGTTTCTACATTTTTTCGACCAAGTTCGTTGCTGGCCAGCGTCCAGCAATTTGATTGGGATCACAGCTTAAGCGATATTGTTATTAGAATTATTTTATCAAGTTCACAGTCTTATTATTATAAAATAGATTATTAACCCGACTTCAAAAAAGGAGGATGGTTCTCAATTCGTCTGTATTTTTTGTTTTTTTTTGTTTCAGTATTCACACAAGTTTGAAAAATGTTTGACCTATTTTATAAATATAGTGATTGTTCACATGTTTGACAGAAAATTTGTTTATTTGTTTTTTTTAAATGTATCAACTGTTTTTATTACTTAAATTTTGTGTAAAAAAAATGTTTGCGTTAACAATCTAAGCATATTTAGAATTAGATTTATTTGACTTATTTATTAATCATAAATAATTTCATAACATTTTACGAGAACATTCAATTTTATAATTATGGCAGTTGGTGTTATAATATTACACGTTCTTAAAATCTACAAATTTCAAAATAAAATCAATCATTTTTATCATAAATTAATAAAATAAAACAAATTAATTAATTAAAACTAGCTAAGTGAAAATAACAGCTGAGTTAGTTAATTGCTTATATACACGGTATATATGCTGAATTTATGAAAAAGTTTCAAACAAAAGTTGTTTGTTTAAAAAAAAATCTTTTTTGTCTATAAATTATTGTTCTAACTCTTACTGTTTCAAAGATAGACAGTTTTGCCCATTTTGGCCAAACATGATCCGAATTTGCCCATGACTTTACTAACTTGACCTTTCTTTTTAGCTCTAGAGTACACGAAATTTCAGCTCACTGTCTCTTTTCCTTTTTGAGTTATCGTGTTTACAGACTGACGGGCGGATGGACGGGCGGAAATGGATTAAATAGGTCATTTTATGAACACCTGTACCATTTTTTTGTTTTCTGCGTTCAATATTTTTAACCGTTACAAAGTCGAGACTAAACTTAATATACCCTAGTATATATTATATACCTGGTATAAAAATTATTCTATTTTATCAACTGAAACTGTCACCCAATGAGCAACGAGTAACATATCCTGAGACAATATAAGAATAATTTTAATAAGAGTGAGGTTAACAAGAGTAAATCGAATGAAAGCAATTTTAACAAGAGTAATTTCAAAAAAATTTACTATATTTTAATTTATTTTGGTTAATTATTTATTTATTTCTATTTTTGTCTATTGATCTCGATTTTCTATCTATTTTTAATTGTCAAAGAGTAAATTACGACTAGCTAATTTATACTGATGATGATTACTTTGTAGTCGAAATACGTATTTATAATACAAAAAAAACTTGATCTAGGGAAAGGAGCGAATTTGAAATTTTATTTCAAAAACCTAGAGTTCTCATATAATCTAATATTTAAAACATCTATTGACCTGCTATATCTTAAGACATTGAATTGGTTTTATGAAACGTGGGTAATATGATAGGTTCAACCAGGGTAATAGCAGGTTTTGAAACGTTTCAAGGTTTTTTTTCCGATATCTTTACATGAAATTTAATTATGAAACATACCACTTTTTAAAATTTGATTTTCCTGAAACAAGGAGTAGGTCAGAAAGTATCTGTTTCAATTTAATTTTATTGCAAATTCTATGAAATTTTCGCTATCGGAAGTGAAAAAAATTGGGAAGTAATACAAATACAAAGGATTGTATAAATGGTATTTATATTACAGAATTATTTAATTACCATTGTTATTAGTTTGAAATAAGTAATAAAAAATTTTTATGTATATTTAAAAAAAAATCTTATGCAATCAGCCGCATAACCTCTGTATAAGTACCCTATAGAACTTGTCTATAGAACTTGTGTACCGAAATTTCATCAGATTTTTTTCAGCTTCTGCATGCATACGTTTAAAATAATGGGATCAGATCAACTCTACAACCTAGCCTAACTCTACATGGAGGTATGGTGGTTTTTTCACATTCCAATTGGAGTACTTAGAGAGTTTTTATATTGATTACTTAGACTGGCTAACAGACAACGCACAGCTTAAAGCTGTCTAAACCTGTGGCTCTAGAAACGCACAGCTTTAAAACTGTGGGTCTAGAAACATGAAGTAAGGTCTCTTTGCACAGGAGTTCCTTATATAACGTAGGTGAGCACCAAGATTGGATTTTCGAAAATTACTCATTTTTGAAGTTAGAAACATGGAAATTGGTATGACTTCTATTTATAAATAAAAGTTAGTTGTATCAGCATTTTAGGAAATTCATCCTCCAAGGAAGTAAAATAAAGTACGAAATACAATCGCGCACCCGGCTGGTTAAAAATATTAAATAAGGCATTTATGTATTCGCAATTAAAAGCAAAGACATCTGGGGATCGAAATCAACTGTCTATCTCCAACCATTACTTGGATATCCGAAAAGCTAAGAATCGTTGAAACTGTTTTCAAAATTCATAAAAATCGGAAAATTATCAAGAGCAAAGTTCCACTGGCAGTGAGGCTATTTCTCCCAGAGGCTTATTACAGAGGCTTTTCGTTTTCTAAATTTTACACACCAATTCCATATCCCCATTCATAGTCATACACAAACGAATACAATTACTTGTATTTTTGGCTAAGTTGACCTCAAAACGTAACGATTCAATGAAATGCCTACATCGGTTTTGGATCCTCCAAACATAGAAACACTTAAACTTGTATTGCACCAAGGTGACTAGATATCGCATGTTACATACTACGTCATTGTACTATGTATATATAGATGTAAAAAGAGTTATTAACCTTTAAAAAAAAATTTCAGTCAAACAGAAATAAAGAAATCATCAAAAGACATAAAAACTATTTTTATGAATATGTTTATATATATATATATATACATAAATATTAAATGTCTTCTGTCAATCAACAATAAATTTAGAATTTATATTTTTGATTAATTTATGAAAACTTTTTAGAAAACAAATAGAACCTGCCTCAAAGAAAATTAACTCCAAATAAGTTTGAATGAATACTTTACAGTACAGATAGTTTTTTTTAAGTTACTTACGGCCAATCGTATCGATAAAAGTAAATTTAAGAAGGAACTGAGGCTTAGTCAAAATGATGGTAATAGTTTTGAATGTAGAGAATAGAAAGAAATAACTAAAATGCATATACTGTTAATTTTCCATTAGGCCCAGGTCAAGAAAGTTCTTAATGATTTTGTTGGACAGAGAATATATATATATATATATATATATATATATATATATATATATATATATATATATATAAATAAACTATTTTTTGTTTTTTTATGAGAGCATACATCTTCTATGTATGCTCTCATAAATTTCTTCTATGAATTATGACAATGTTAAAATTTAAAAAGAATATATAGATATACCTATATATTGGTTTGTATAGAAACAGTAAGCCTTGAATAATTATTTTTGGGATCAAATATATTTTAGCATTACAAACAAATATATTAAGTTTATCTATATACACCATCAAAATTTTTTGCTTTAATGAGAGTCGAATTCTTAGGTACAATTTTTCGACAGGGGAGTGTACAGTCTCAAAAAAATTTACTCTCTCATATCGATTATATTAAAATTATTATTATGACTAGCTAGACTGCTATCATTTAACCATTATGATTGTACCTCCAGTTCTTTCTTAAGGATGTTCCAGCATACTACCAATTTTCAACAGATTTTGCTTATTTTCTAAGGGATTGTTGTAGATATATGTTCATTATTACAAATATTGATGGTTATCATTACTTAATTGTTATTAACTTCATTGTTGAAATCCAATAAATGGTAATTGTGAAAATTATCGTTACTCGTGGGTTTAATTAAAAGAACCTAGTATGTAAAAACCTAAAACGTTAAAATATAAATTATATTAAAATTGAAAATATTTGTCAATCATCTCAAACTTTGATTATCCTAGGTCACTAATGACCCTACGGTAAGTTCAAATTTTGTACCAAATTATAATAGAACAATAGTTGAATTGTTGTTGTGAATTCACAGCCAATTGTAAATCTCTGGAGGGCTGCATTCGACCCGAGTGCCGTAGTTTGGTGACCGCTGTACTTGAAAGCATATGATTTATTGTGGTCTATTGTAAAACTTACAATAGACAGTACAATAGACTTAGAGATTCAATTTTTGTGAAATGATTTTTTTGTTTGTGACATTATATTTATTTACTTTCCTTGTCTCGTCTCTACCTTCAAATAATTGTTAAATACACCATTCGTATAGAACAGAGGTGGGCAGGAGATGACTCGGCCAAGCTCTGAGTGAGAGGTAGGGAAGAGAGATAGAGTTAATACAGGGTAACCTACCAATTATTAATATTTTCTTTTTTTAATTAAAACATTTTCTGAAAAAAATATAATAATACCAAATCTTTTTTATGGTCACTATTATACAAAGTAAATAATACAAGCAATCATTCAATACATACTCTGGAATTTTGGGCTGGTAATTAGGGTCATTAAATGTACCTTTTTAGTATATATCATATTTGTGTATGAATAAAATAAAAATATATAAAAAATATATATAAATCTTTTGAACCTTTAAGTTTACCGCTGGACCATTGTAATAAAAGAGGGAAATTTTTGCAAAGGATAATTTTAAATGGAATTAAAGTTTTGGAAATTCCAAATGATTTGTCTAAATATTTTACTATTCATATCCGAGAACTAATAAAGAATTATTTACCTGATTTAATTATTTTTTCTTCGTATGGAGTATGCTCAGTATAGTGTCATGGGAATTTGATGAATAAAGTTAAATTTTACATAAAGTGGGAATTTGAGTTCTTCGAGTTAGTCTACTTTGAATTGAAAAAGTGAAAAGTACTATTTGTAGTAGTGGAAATTATTTTTCGCATAATTTGTTTTTCAAAAAAAATAAAAGTAGTGAATTTAATAATGTAGAAGACATCGCAAGCAGTCTTGGATAAGTTCAGATTATTATTATTATTGTTATTATTATCATTATTGTTATTATTGTTATTATTATGTTTTTTGGTGTATCTCTCCATACTGTAAAAGATATTATTTAAACAATAAATATTTTATAAAACTATTTCTAAATTGATTGAATAAATTATTGGGCAATAATCGGTAGGACAACCTGTATTGAAACATCGTTCCGTCTTGCTTCAAAACATACCTTCTTTACTTACTCTCACCCAGCTTATGGAGAGCTCGTAAGGCTCAGACGAGCTGTCTGTGCCCACCTCTGGTATAGAATAGAGTTGCACATATTGAGAACCTCCTACGTTTTGAAGTCATATTATAATACAATAAATACATACATTGTTACCTAGGTATGTATGTACATGGTAACAAAAGTAGCGTTCTTTTTTCAAAATTGATTTTTCTTTATTCATTTGGTTTTCGAAAAAATGCTTTGGATAAAAGTTATTAATTTTAAATATATTAATAATTTTTTTCAAAATATTTTTCCAAAAACCCCGTGAGTAAGGCACTAACCAGCTATAAAATTTAAAAAAAAAAAGAAAGCTACTGTTGTGGTCCATACAACAGTACGAAGCAAGCTGTTAAGAGGAATTATATACTGTGAGTTGTATATTCATTTTATAGAATCACGAGAATTATGTCGAACGATATATCGCTTGTCAACTATAGAGAGATTATATTAATCATTTATGTGGATAGATTAGATAGATGTGTTCTAAAACATATAAAATTAAATATATAAGTTTATTACCTTATTAGAGAAAGGGTCTTTATAATAATAGATACATTTGTGAAAGCTTCAATAATAATAAGTCATTGACTCATCATCACATTTATTATATTTTTATAACGTGTGCTGGCTGCACTCCGTACATATTGTAAATATTTTCTTTTTAAAATATTACTCAATTACTTTGATCTCCAAATTATTTTCACAACTAAAAATATATATTCGAATCCATGAAAAACGTTATCAAACAAATTAATTAAGTTAAAACTTGATTAATCAAGTTATAAAATTATACGATAAAGTAAAATTTATTTGATTAAATATCGTTTAAAGAAAATCAATACTCTATTTCACAATTTGTGTAAAATGATCCAATAATATATATAAATATATGTATATAATATATTATAACTCTGTCCGGTATTTTTATTAAATAATTAATACTCTTTTTATACCCTGGTATAAAATATTTATACCAGGGTATATTCAGTTTAGTTATACGACTTTAGTTACGGTTGCCTGTCTGATCGTCGACACGATAACTCGAAAACGAAAAGAGATAACGAGCTAAAATTTTATATGAGTGTTTTAGAGCTAAAAAGCAAGGTCAAGTTCGTGAATGGGTTAAATCGGATAGTGTAACCCCTCGCTAGGGGAGAAATATATATCTGAAAAAAACCGTATGAGATAGAAAAAAAATGTTATAACATAAAATGTTTTTTTTTTAGAAATAAACAAAATTTGTTTGAAACTTTTTTGAGATAGAAAAAAAAATGTTATAACATAAAATGTTTTTTTTTTAGAAATAAACAAAATTTGTTGGAAACTTTTTTTTCATCTACTCAATAGATTTCGCATAATTTGTGCTCAAACATTTCCTGAATAGGGGGGAAATTTCCATCGTTGAAACCATAAGAGAAACTTGGTTCATAAACTTAGTATACCTGATATTTAAGTAATTAACTCAGTTAGTTGTGTTTTTTTTTACTAGTTTTTTTATTATTTTGTTTTGAAAAATTATCTAGAACCCGGGAGTGCGACGGGCCGAGTTTAAGGGGTTTTTTGCCTTCTAGAATTACATATGATATAAACGATAGGCATAGTAAGCCTATAAAAAAATCTTTGTAAATGTCTATTTCTATTTAACTCATCAAGATTCAGTTTGGTTCAATTTTATTGCAGAGAAGTGTAGAAGTTACCGAATTTATTCAAATTAAAATTAAATGCAAATTTAATAATGAGTTTTTTTTTAAAAGCACACTAAATAAATCAAATATTGAAATATGACACAGGATTTTGGGTGTAAACTACATGTTTGCACATCCGTATATTATATACATCTGAATTTTAACATAAATACACAATATATTGTCAAAATAAAAAAAACATACATAAAATGCAGATGTAATAAATATAATAAATAGAAAAAATCCGTTATAATAAATCATTGTAATGATTTGTTGAACCACCAACTAAACTATTGTAACCTTGAATTTTGCCAAAGATTTATATAGTGGTATGATTTCTATTGTAAAAAAGGAGGCCCCAACAGTCTTCTTAGCCGTCAATAACGTTTATTCACCATTCAAAGTAACCAGTATCAATGTTACCCACCCGTCATAATAACATAAATATATATGCTATATCAACAAATAAATCAATAATTTTTTTGTCTAGATGTAATATAGAATATACCATGAATCAACCTCTCTTTACGAGGTTATATCACACATCATTTCTAATACAATGATTTTCAAAATTATTCTAATAATTATAGTTTATAAACCCGATATAAAATATATACCAGGGTATATTAAGTTTAGTCCCAACTTTGTAACGGTTGAAAATATTGGTCGAAGAAAATGAATTTTGGTATAGGTGTTCATAAAATATCCGTTTATCTGTCTGTCCATCAACACGATAACTCAAAAACGATAAATTCACCATCTAAGCAATTTACTCAGTTGTTATTTTCACTTTTTTTTTTATATATTATCTATACTTAATATTGAAAAATCGTCTATGTTTGTTCCGATTTAACTCAAAAACTCATTTACTTTATCCTCGGCAGAATGTACGTACTTTCTGCCTCGATTACGAGGCAGAAAGTTTAACATTTATGCATCGGTAGTAGTATAAATGTTAGACTTTCGGTCTAGTAATCGAGGCAGCAAGTACGTACTTTCGGCCGTGGATAAAGAAAAATAGTATACACTACACGGGCAGAAAGTTTGAGAGCCCTGCTCTGCGCGCCATTCCTGCACGAGGCGAAGCCGAGTGCAGGAATGTCAAACTTTCTGCCCTTGTGGTGGAATATACTATTAATGGATTTTGATAAAACTTTTTTTAAACATCATCATATAAAGATGACGTACTGTTTTTCAAATAAAACCTATTCAAATAATTTACAAATCAATACGGGACAAATTTGTTATTTCTTCAATATAACCAATAGGTTATAAAATGGAGACTATCAGCCAAACGCATAAAATTATATAAAATATAATCATGTTCGAGATATACTTTTCAATTGTACTTCGTCCGTTAGAATAAATTGATTAATGCTAAATTATTGCATGTATTAATTAAAGCGTTTAAACCTTGCAATTAATAATGATTGGATTTAATTATGTCTAAAATAAAACGAAACATAATGTGAATTTATCCAAGAATGAGTTACGTCTAAAATATGTGTGTTCTATGCCATGTGTTTAAATTAACATCAATTAAGTACTAGGAGTTTTATGTCTATCTATTTTCAAACAAATGTTGATTGTAGAAATTTTCTTTAAGAAAATTTACTAAGCTCGTTATTCAAATTTTTTTTTTAAATCCTACTTTGGATAAAACAATAAAAAATACCAGTTTTCCTATGGTTAAACAAAGTGAATGGAATTTTTGCTATCACCCTTATCATCGGAATAATTTGCGTGGATAAAATAAAATAGTTTATCCTGTATATAAAAATTGCGGGTCATTTTCTGTACAGCTACAAAATTGTTACTCGGAAACGTCCAAGTTGCTTGAATAGATTCTTCGTTGTACATAATTAAATAAATGAGTTGTAAAACCCCACATTTGCCAAAATCACAGTATCTTTCAAACCACAGGAGACTAGAAGCTGTGTACACTCTTTTCGAATCAAAATTATTCTGTATCAAAAGGTATATTAAATAAAATATATAGACGAAAAAAAATGTGTGTATTTTCTGAATATTAGGAACTTCCTAGTATATTTTGTTGAAAGTATAAGATACAATAAATATCCTAATGTAAAAAATAATAGTGTTTGGTGGACGACTGATTACATCACCACTAAAAACACTTTAATTAGACGTAACAATGAACAACGGCGCCTGATACTCTAGAAATAACTAAGCGTATTAGTCATCAATTCACACGCATGATGCATGAATAGTATAGAGCGGCTAACCGAACAATGAATATGCTATACAACCGCATTTTATTTTTTTTCTTATAATTTATATATTGTTGTGTATTCCAAATGTTATAGCATATTCTTTATCACAATAATATGCAACTAATATGTGGAGTGTAAAATAGAGGTATTTTAAATGACGGTATTTAGATTTCGACGTATTGTTTATAAACGCCAATAAGATTTCAACTCCTCATTCGATGTCAGTGTGACGAAATTTTTCAGGATGATGAGCATCAAGCTGGTACTTTGTAAGTAGCTTCGTTTTGACAAGACGCCCAACTTTTTTAATTATAAAATTTTGGAAAACGGTATCGAAATTTTCTGGAAGTCGTTGAACATTGAGGATGGGAGACTCGGAGTCCATTCCATTGAATTTGTAGGAAGAAAATTTTTCCTCGTTCTTCACTTGATTATCTTTAAACTTATAGATAATCAAGTGTTAAGTTTAATAATTAAATTATTAGTGATAATTAAGTTTAATAATTATTATTAAACTTAAAGATAACTCGAAATTTTCTGGAAGCCGTTGAACATGTCGATTTGACCGTTCATTTTCTTCCTACAAATTCAATGGAATGGACTCCGAGTCTCCCATCCGCAATGTTCAACGGTTTCCAGAAAATTTCGATACCGTTTTCCAAAATTTTATAATTAAAAAAGTTTTGTCAAAACGAAGCTACTTACAAAGTACCAGCTTGATGCTAATCATCCTGAAAAAACCCTTTGGTTTCCCGGTCCAATACTTTAATTACGTAGGTGGCTCATTGGGTATACAGCGGCCAACTACAGTCTAAACGTCTACGGATCATGTGCAGGACGTTTTCTGGAATAATCTACGGAACGGACCCGAACTGCGCATTTTGTTTTTTTGAATTATATCTACATGTAGAAGTGCTGTGAGTGTTCCATACCTAATTTTTTTTGATCGCAGGCGACGTAATTTTTTTTTAAATCACGTACATTATATAAATACATTATTACACCATACAAAGTACTTATATCCGGTACATAAACTTACGTGACACTTCTATGTTTGGACCACACATTCTCTTTATTAAATACATATTATTGTGCCAATAGGTTTTTTTTCTTCCAATTAATTTATTATTCATTAATTTTAGCGTAGTAATTTTATTAGTGAAAAATATTAATTATCGTTGATAATAATGAAGTGATTCATAAAAAAACATTTATGGTCGACTTGCATTTCTCACTGACGTGTCGTACCAGTGTTTATAAAATTAATTAAAATGCCAAACCATGCAAACAGTATCAGTGCTTTGTACTTCCTTTTAATGATGCCCATCATCCAATTGACCCGTACCAGTATTGACCCTTAATATCGATCTGTCAACGTCAAGGTCGTCACCGAAGTTAAGATATTTCGCTCATTCCATTTCTGGGGTTAAAAGGGGTTCAATTTATAATTTTGAAGTTGAACTTTGTATAATCTTCAAGGTGAATGTCAAGGAAAAGTTCATAGAACCGCTTGAATGCCGTTAAAAACTTTGTAACTTTGGTAGAGGTCATATATATGCATGCACCAGAACATACTAAGGACTTTCGATATGCTTATCAAAGGCTACTATAATCCAAAGTTTTAGAGAATTTTACAGACATCATTTCCCAAAAGGTTGGTGCGGAGTCCATTGTAATATATTTTGATGTTATTTCAAATTAAAAACAATCTTTCGAACTTATAAATGTAACTAATAAATAATATAATTTCATAATTCCATGCGTAATAAAAAGTATTTAAATTTAGTTTTTCTTATTATTTTCCATATTATTTCCTCGAATTAGTTGTTTATAACAAAACCAACGAAAAAAAATTTTTTTTTTACTTATTGGCATTCTGTCAAAATATTTTATTTCAGTTATTATTTTATAAATATAAACAAAAATTTATCCATCAATGAATATTTTTTAATATCTATTTTCAAATAGTTTCGATATACAAATATTATTCGGATAGTTTTCACCAAAATTTAGCATTACTTCCTTTTTTAGTACAAAAAGATGACCTTTCTGTAAAAAAAAACAATTTTTTCAGTTAGTTAACTTGTCAACATCAATACATTAATTAATTATATGGGGTTATTATTGAATTACAAAAATAAACATACATTTTTTGGCAAATTATAAACAAAATCTTCCATGCTGCTTTATTTGAATTTAATTAAATGATGTTATAAGACTATAAAATAATTAATAATGTATAAATTAAATTATTAGTTTGATAACTTGAAGCGATAATATTTTTGGCAAATATTTAACTAATAATTATTTAAATATTTGAGTATGATCTAATTATGTTATTTATATTATCAATGTTATTTATACATTAAATATTATTTCAAAAAATTTTGCATATCAAGTGTACCTTTTAATATCTTCATTTTCAAAAAATTTGGCTCACTTATCTACATTTAAAAAATATCTTTCATACTTTTAGTTATCGCATTAGCATCAAAATCAGACAAACTATATTGTTTCGGACTCTCTGCTTATACATTTCAAAGTCAATCCAATCCCTTTTATTATATGTCATAACTGGTATTCTCTCTGACAACTTATTCCCCACTACAGCATCGAGGGCTTAAGGGACCCGGGTGGCATTATGAGAAAGGACCCGTCACCCCCTTAGGATCAGGGTAGATGATTCCATCAAGTCAACCAACAAACCAAATGGTAATCAAATAAGCAAGAGTTTTTGGATGTGTTTATTTGTACATTTTTATGTACAAATTTCCAATTAGTTATACCTGAAGCTAGACAACAAAACAACATTTTTTTTAAGAGGAAAAATTTTAGCTAGATTGTCAATAAATTCAATTTGTCCTTATCCTTGATAAAATCCGATTCTGTTTAGTATAATCAACGAGGTCAGCAGTTCTTACCTGAGTAGAGAACCAAGCCATTTCTTAATGCGCTACAGTGCGGAAAATCGTCTCTCGCAAGTTACTTTGGTAAACAAGATTGTGAGGATTACACAATAAGCGACGTATAATTTGGAGTACAAACTAATGTGCTTTTTATGTATGTACTAATATACGTACTAATCTGCTTTGGCAGGCATCCGAATCTCTTCGGCACAAACAAACGCGTTCTTAGCTGTTGGATCTAAATCATCTTCGTAGGTCTATTCCTGCTCTTCCTCCTCCTTTCTTCTCAGTGTATGAACTTTTTGCGTGTAGGCGTTAAGTTTCGGGGCCTACGGAAGCTAGGATCTGTATGGCAAATACCACCCAATTTGTTTGTTTGTTGTTAATCTACCATTGAAAAAGCACTCAATATATACACCATACTGAAGAAAATAATAGAAAAAGATGAACATCGTTCATCGTTCATTGCAATACGATTTGAGATTTCAAGCGTAACAATCAACATCTTGTAGAACATACATATTTTTTTATATACATAGAACAAATATTATTTATTTTAAAAAATAATACACCTGTTATTTTCAAAACACTTTAATGTATAATTTTGTTACATAATCGATCGTATGACGACGCTTTTATTAATTGTGGTGTTTCTTTGTTTTTCAGGTGGAGCAACGAGATGTTCCAGGTATAGACTGCGCATATTTGGCCATGGATACCGAGGAAGGCGTTGAAGTTGTATGGAATGAAGTACAATTCAGTGAACGTAAGAATTTCAAGGCACAAGAGGAGAAAATTCAACTTGTATTTGAAAATCTAACACAGTTAGAGCATCCGAATATTGTAAAATTTCATCGATATTGGACAGATACACATAATGATAAACCTAGGGTACATGACTGCTGTTATTATAATTTAACATAGTCGAAAATATTTCTCCTAAGATCAAATCCATAACTAATGATTGTAATTTTTCTATTATGTAGGTTATATTTATTACCGAATATATGTCATCGGGTTCATTAAAGCAGTTCCTAAAGCGTACCAAACGTAATGTAAAAAGGCTTCCTCTTCAAGCATGGAAACGATGGTGTACACAAATCCTCTCAGCCCTCAGGTAAATATACCTACTGCTAATATGGCAGACAATAATTCTTATAATTGATCAATCTTTTAATATTAAATATTAGAATTGTTTATATTTTATTTATATTGTTTTTAAAATAAAATTTATTCATCCACGATCAAGGAAATCTTTAACTGGAAACTTTAAAGTATATTTAAATCTTCAATTGAATTAAAATACAAGTATGAAATTAAATATTTCCTTGATAGTAAAAATAAAATTGTAAAATAAAAACTATTAAGAAATGAATAAATATTCAACAAAAGTAAAAAGGTAAGTTTTTGATTAATTTATATCAATTTACCTGTTTAATTTATAACGACACAGATGTCAACAAATTGTGGGGTGCAACACCTTATAAATAATATTTATATAATGTACTTAATAATGCTATATAAACATTTCAAAATATAATTTAATAATATTAAAAAGATCCCATCATATGTTTAGCTAGCGACGCCATTCTTCTTCCAGCATCAATCGAAAGAGTCGTCTTTCATTCAACGAAAATCATCAACGAACGCGTTGATATCAATTCGTTCAATCGCCACAATCGCCATCGAATAATATAATAATTCATTGATTGATCAAATCGCTTTTACATTGATCATCAATGTTATTAATCAACATTATCGGCGGCAATTTTAATAATCTACTTTAATTCCTCTAGACGAAATTCAATCATACTAAAGGGGGGTACATTGTGATGTTTTTCTTTACAGTTACTTGCATTCCTGTTCGCCACCTATCGTCCATGGCAACCTCACCTGTGATACGATATTTATTCAGCACAATGGCCTCGTGAAAATAGGATCAGGTAATTCTGAGTATAACTAATTCACACATTTCATCATTTCTCTTTGTTAGGGCATAGTGGTGCTGCTGCATTCATAAGTCTGGGAAATTAATAATTTTTCTGGTTGTAAGTTAGGGACATCAATGAATGATTTCCTAAATTGACTTGTTTTAATAAGTTATAATTGTGTTCAATTTATCTTGTTTAAAAGATAGATAAAATATTCAAAAGGAAATCATCATAAAGGATTGTGTTTATCTTTACAATGATACTGGCTGTGCGCGATCGTGTTTTGAATTCGTGTCGCGATTTTAAGGGTGGGGGGCGATAAATCGTCGAGACGTGGTAGAAAAATTTGTAATATCTATCCAGTCAGAGGAATTGTAAGATACATTATCCAATGTCTCATATTCTTACTACTGGCCCAGACACGCATTGTTATAATTATTCTAATTGTGGTATTTCTAATTTTTCTTGACAGTTGCACCTGATTCAATAAATCATCATGTGAAGACTTGTAGAGAAAATATAAAAAATATGCATTTCTGGGCGCCAGAATATGCTAGTAAGTATATTCATTTAGTAATTTATTTTGTGAGTATCAGAATAAAAATCTAATTTTTTTCTTTTTTACTTTAGCATCAATGACACCGGCAATCGATGTTTATTCATTTGGTATGTGTGCATTAGAAATGGCCGCGTTGGAAATTCAAGGTAATGGAGATTCTGGAAATCTAGTCACAGACGAAAATATAAACAGGACTATTGATTCTCTGGAGGATCCACAACAACAAGACTTTATTCATAAGTGTTTGCACAAAGATGCTGATCAACGACCTACTGCCAGAGAACTTCTCTTTCATCCTTTACTTTACGAAGTACACCCATTAAAACTCTTAGCCGCCCATTGCTTAGTTAATACAGCAGGTAATTGTCTTACATCATTATTATGATGTCGGACATAAATTTAAATTTAATAACACTTTCTTCATTAAAGCTAACATATCAGAAACAATTACTGATGAACTAGTCCAAAAGCTCTACGGTCCAGAAGTGGTTGTAGCCGAAATAGTACATTCCGATCGTCCAGGAGTGCAAATTAAAATGTCCGACGTGCCCGTTGCTGAAAAACTTGAAAAGTTTATTGAAGATGTGAAGTAAGATACAATTTCTCCTCTTTCAAAATTTCCCTTCTTTCAAAAGAAAACCATAGTATATTACTGATTTTATTTCTAGGTATGGAATTTATCCCTTAACAGCATTTACTGCTAAACAACCACCACCGCCAAGACCTAGAGCTATTTCTCCTGAAATATCTGAGTCAGTAAAATCTGTGACGCCAGAACCATTAGATATAGAAACAAGAAGAGTGGTGAATATGATGTGTAACGTTAAACCAAAAGAAGAAACTGGTGAATTTATGGTAGGAATAAATACAACAATAATTAATACAGTCTATATGTGTTTCTGCATAAAATATATTTAAAAATAGACAAAAAGTATATATCATAGCTATCTTAAAAAAAGCGAACAATTTTTCAATATATCTTAGGCATTTTGCATTTTAACGCAAAATAATAATATCTAAAATATCTTAGGATATTTTATACATTACACGGAAACGAAATTTCTAAAAGGACACGAGGATACAAGATTCCAAATTTTTAAACGTATAGATTAAAATATAGATAACATAAAATTATTTACACTGTGCATATCTACTTATAGAAACTATTGATCGAAATTGTTTTCTAAAACCGAATGCATTCAGCAAGAAAAGAATTCAAAAGTCTGGTTAACATTATCTATATATAATTTTAGGTAAGTATTCGTATGTTTCACAGCCAAAAGCAAAAAAATTCTGTTGAAACATTCTAAATGATACCAAATGAAATGTTACGTGTATATACAGTAATCGTACGCATAGAAATACAGTTGATTTAAGGATGTTAAGGAGGTATATCGACAATACTACGAAACAAACGAAAATTTAGTATAGTCTTCACTTACTTCTAAAGCTACTGTGAATGTAATTTTAGATGTGTTGTTATGGAGATTTGTTCACTCAATAAATTAAATTCATTTCAATTACCATTAAAAACAACTACGGAGTGTGCCGAATTTTCAAATTGAACTCAATATAGAAACAATTTTGCACAATTATATTAACATACACTAAACGGTTGTTTAGAAAAAACTTATTTATAAATAGAAATTTCAAAAAATCTGTGTCACTTATTACATATATGGTATAGAAAAAAATATCTACGTTTTTGTTGATTTAAATTAAAGGCACATTCACTGCCAAAATTTGTTTATATCATTTGTTATGTCTTAAAAATACTTATGTTATGTCTTTAAAGTACTTGTGCGCCCCGATTGTATTCCCCTCACATCCTTAAATTTGGCTGTCGATTTGTGTTGAATCCATTTGGTTGTCGAAAAAACGTCTCGAATAAAAGTTTTTTGTCATAAGGATCTTAATAACTTGTGTTCAAACATTTTATCGATAACCGGATGGATTCAGCATAAATTAACTATGAAATTTTGAAAAAAAGAACTGTATTGATATATCCTTTACCATTTATAGAAATAAATGGGAATGAGGTGAGGGGTGATGGAAATAAGTTCATTAACCAATTTGAATCTAAATTTGAGTCCATCAATACACCCAAAAACTTTGTGCGCGATATCAATTCTGTTTACGAATAAACTAGTTTAAATTTTTGTTTAACCAGTTTCGATATAACGTATTAAAATTTTCAAACGGTATTCTATCATCCATACAAACGGTGACGTGAATTATACAAAGTTTAGTAATACTACGATAGTTTTTTTAATATTTCGTTAAATTGTCGAGGTAGAATTCCACTACGTGGAATTTTATGGATATTGAAATATATTACTTTTTGTCTATTTGCAAAACTATTTCCCTTATCGCACTATCGACTCCAAAAATTGCATTTCTTTTTCAAATGTTAGCAATCAATTTGTGCCGCGAATCCATTTTATTTTAGAAAACATTTTTCGAATAAAAGTTCGTTATAATAATGCTAATGACTTTTGTTCTAAATATTTTGTCGTAAAACGAATGAGTGCTGCACATATCAACTGTATAATTTTTAAAAATGAACCCCAATTTTCATTTTGATAGTCCTACATCCCAAGTTGATAGTACCTACAGACTATTAAATATAAATTTGATAATTTTCTTATATTTTCTCAATTTGTTCTTTTAAGATGACAATATTAATAAGAATGGATGACAAAATGAATCGACAATTAACATGTTTAGTGTCACAAAATGAATCTGCGACTGCTTTAGTTCAGGAATTAGTACATCTCGGTTTTATCAATGACGTAAGTTTCGAAATAACTATAATAATTCAAAAACTGTATGAATCATTTTTTTTAAATAAAAATTTTTTTTAAATAACCATAGGAGGATCGGGAAAAAATTGGTAATTTAATTGAAGACACACTAATCAATTCATTTAGTAAACATGCGCACAGCAGTGTCGGTGGTACGACGACGGAAGAGAGTGGCGGCAGTAGCAGTGACGGAAGTCTGCCTCCAAGTAACACATTCCCTAATTTACCTACACAGCCGATAAGTCAGATGACTGTGCATTCAGCCAGTTAGTAGTGGTACTTTATGTCCATGATAATAACTATACTATATTAGCATAGGACTTTATTGGGGGAGTGAAGACTGGTTAAATTAGGTTTTAAAAAAGTGCTGGACATTACAAAATTTAATATTAAATTTAAAAAAAATACAATAATAAATAAATGAAAATATCACCGTTATAAATTAAAGCAATTACTTTAACACAAAACAAACTTATTACTTTCAATCGAAAACAAAGGTGTTGTTATATTTAGCATACATTCAGTCGTCTTATGAGAACATAGAAACTTCAATAAAGTGTTTCCATCCACTATTTTTATTTTGTTTGTTAATTTTAAAAATGTCAGCTTGGTGCAGAAGGCTAGTCATATCGATTTTTTTTTCTTTTTTGTTTTCTATAAAATTAATGATCCCGAAAATGATTTATAAATATGAATCACTTCCAAAATTAGGCTGGTGCGCGCGAATGTAATTTATTAGAAAAATTCTCGAACGAATCGATTGTTATTATTTTTTGCTTTTTTTCATATTTTTTTTATACGATTCCGAAAAGAAATTTTTATTTTACAAACAAAATTAATGCAGTGTTGTAATATATTCTACCCATTTTGTAAAAAAATTATTCTCCATAACTTATTTTAGAAAAAAAATTAAATTTTTAGAAAAAATTCAAAAATGTTGTAGAATAAATTGCGCAACTGACAATTTTGACTTTGTTTAGTATATTTGACAGTATTACTTTACTCACTACCTAACACATCGAAAGTTGTGCTGAAAAAAGTTAAAATTTTTAATTAATTGATCGATATCCTTTTTTTTAGTTATAATTTTTTTATTTTCATTATTATCATCAAAATAAATATCAATTATTATTATTTAATACAAATGAAACATTTAGAAATTGTGTGAAAATTGCTGTTGTAATCGATTCCAATTCAATCGATCCAGAAATATGATATCTTTTTTCACATTAACCAATGTATACGCTTTTTGCTTCATTACTGTTAGAGGTCTATATATTTATAAATTAAGAAATGTATATGTGATCTGTTTTTTATTGCAATGATTTTATAATGTCTATAATACGGCTGCCTTTTTAAGTATGTATATTAAATGTACTCTGTATTCAAAACTATTATTATAGTTAATTAATTAAAAATAATAATAATGTTATTGGTTTTTTATGTACAATTTTTGTTAATGCATACTTTTTATTAATGAATTTTTTTTTATTAGTCGCATCTAAATTGAAAATTTTTTATCTTTTTGTCAAATTGCTAAATTTTATTAATTTTTATTTTTGATTCTGTACAAACAATAAAATATTACTCTGGTTATTATCATAAAGATCATTTTTTTCAAAAATAAATAAAAAAGCTTCAAATAAGAGATAATTTAGGGAAGCTACGATAAATAAGTGCTTTTTGCTAACAACGTAACCGGTTTAAAAGAAGTACATTACAATTAATATATTTTATAAAAAAACTACGGCATATATGATGAAAATGGTACAACTTACTATTTAGTTAGCCCATTTTGATTATCACGTCATTTTAGAACTGCATATTGCCCCTATAAAAATTGATAATAATATAAAAAGAATTTTCGAAAATTTTGTATCAATCGAAGCTGTGAACTAAATATTTAAAAAAAAGTAACGTAATTTTCTCAAAATCATCAACATTTGTTCTTAGTTGAATAAATTTTCCCAATATTTAACGGCTGAATTCGGCGCCATGTCACCTGTTTTGTTTACTTATTACAAAATATTTTTGGGCCGACGATTTCATGTATAATTTTCATCTTAAATAGTAAGCGTACATTAAAATCCCAATCATCTCCAAAATGTAATATCTCCTGAAATGTCGGTATTAACATTGCAGAAATAGATCGTAAAATTACCGAATCTGAATTTTCATACACTTACAATAGCAAGTTATGCTTCTTTTGTTTTTTAAGAAAATTATATAACTAATCGGTTCGTACCAAAACTATGCAGTTATAATACATGTATACTTTTCAATTCTTTATAAAAAAAAGGACTTATTCCTGCTATTTAGATATACCGGCATTGTTTGGTATATGCTCCCCCTCCGTGTCAGACAAGAATAATATCAATATCTCTTAGCACGTACTTTTCAAATTTTGATTATAATATTAATACAATTTTCGTTTGATGTATATTTTCTGTGTGAAATTGAAAAATTTTCCATTACAATAGTGATATGTGGCAATTTGTTCTAAATTTTTAATTGTTGAACGATTTATAGACTGGAAAGTGTCGATAATTTTTAATAAAATCAAAGATAAAAATATTTTTATACTTTTATTATTGTGATAAAAATACCAACATTAAGTTGCACTTAGATCTACACAACTAAAAAAGAAAAACAACAAAAATTTCATTAGACTAAAATAGTAGTATGGTTTTAGTCGAAAAGTATGTAAAATCAAAATTGTACATTATTTAAATACTCAATAGTCATAAATATAAAATAAAACAAAAAAATTATATAGCAGACGTGTCATTATTATTTTCGGTACGATAACACAAGAAGCAAATATGTATTATAATTAGAGAGATAAAAAAAATAACAAAACTAATGTGTTTGCCTATTTGAGACTGATGTAATTTTTAAAATTGAAAAATGAATCGTAGACGTAAATAAAGTTAAAAAAAAATGAACAGAAAAAAGGTGTTATTTGCTCGTTTGTTGATTTGTGTGATGAGAGTGTGAATGATTAGAACGATAATAATTTTTTAAAGATTGGATATAAAATAAATAGTATTAGAGTTAAAAAATAATAATAACATTATTCACTGTGATAAATTTCGATAATTCAAAATAATCTTAAATTAATTGATTGAATTAATGTGTGGTAGGTAATAATTAATATTATTTTAACTTAATTAAAACAATTTAGAAAAAGCGGAAGAAATTGGCTAATATTATATTTAGTATTAAACTTTGTCTGTATTACTATTGACAGCAATTGTTATTCTAAAAATGTAAACTATTTATTGTATATTCAATCGTCGTCGACACTACTTTGTTACAGTATTTTTGTCAAAATTTTATTACCCAAATTTATAACCGTGTGTATATTTTGATGGTGTATATCAATTTGTTTCAATTGAAAAATATGGTATAATGCCTTTTATATGATTAACTGTAGGATCTGAGTAATAACGGGTAACAACGTTGGTGCGAGTAATAACCTTAATTATCTCCCAACAGGCATCGTTTGTCGACGAATGAAGCTATAAAAAAAGGCATAAACGTATTTCAAAGACAATAAATTGTTGTGGTATTTTGAGGGACCGTGAATCTTACATCCACGCACAAAAGTTATATTGATGCACAAACCCACCTGATGAACTAATACGGATTGATATATTTTAAAATAATATTACGACTTAGATGGGTTTATTAAAAGTATTTCATTATGATACATATTTTGTTAGAAAATAAAATAAAATTCACTGCTTGGGAGGAAATTTCGCTTTAGAAAGAGTTTTAATCGTTTACGTATCAAAAATCAAAAGAGCATATCTTTTGTAAATATTTGTCAAATATAAAACCTACAGTATTCGCAAGCTAATAATTTGTCAAAACGATTTGTTTTGCTCTTGCTAACGTTCACCAATCCCCCTGATGAGAGGTTTATATTTTAGATCGAATACATCTACGAAAAGTAGAGCAAAATTTTAAATTGCAAAGTTATTCTTTATAAGAAGTACTACTAATTATTAGAAAAAATTTTCGAAAATCAAATGGATTCGACAGAAATCGGCTGCAAAATCATAATTAATTTGCATGTGATTTCTATCGACTCCATTCTGATTTAAAAAAGGTTTGGACCAAAATTTTAAGTATTTGTATAAGAAATAACTGTGTCATAAGTTTCTCTCTTATTGTTTTATTACCTTTTATTGTTTTCGAAATGAAACTTACAACTTTCGTTAGCGGAGGGTTGCTGGACGTTGGCATAAGCATACAGAAAAATCGTTTAGCATTTGTTAACTTAAGTAATATTGGTTTTATACCTGACAGCTATGTATATTAATTAATTTTTTTAATTTACACCACACATGATTTGATATGTATATGTCACATTAAAAACACAAGCTTATTTAATTTTCGATACTTACTCTTCCTCATTCCAATAGCCTTTGCTACATCTGAGGGCAAGCAATGAAAATAAATCTCGTTAAAAATTATCCTTTGTGCAATGTTTTTATTGTAATTTAGTTCTTTCCTATTAGTCTTCGTTATTCAAATAATTTTTTTTAAATTTATAATTTTGTAATCATAAATTTTCTAAATTGATTACACGGTCCTAAACAACGATATCAAAATACGATTTGTCATATCATTATTTCATTCACATAAAGAATATTTTGAATTTGTCTCAGAAAAGATAAAAACAAGCGCTAGATAATATATATAAATATAAGAACAATGCATTTTTATGATCTGGTCATATTTATTTAATTATATAAGTTAATTAATTGATCACATAACAATTAACTGTTAAATAAATTATTATTAAAAAAAAAACATGAACATTTTGTTATTTTATTTTTAAAATCAAAAGAAGTGTTTATGAATATAAATCAATAAAAATTATATATTTGTATACACAGTATCAAATTTTTTCAAATAAAGCTCATAACATCAGTCTGCTGTAATCAAAATATTACCAATATTATGCTTTTATATTAGAAATTGTGTAATATATCGTTTTTGCTCTTTATCTTATTCTAGTTAAGTATTTTTTAAGTTAATTTACGTGAACACAAATCAAATCATTTCCAAAAAAAAATTACATGTATTCGTTACATTTCTAAGATATTGTAACATACAAAATTTAATATTGATTTGCAATTTTCTTGCATATACATCGATTGTTCAAAATATCATCATAATAAAAAAAATTCGTCATGTAGAAGCTAAATGGACTGAGTGAGTTTTTTTCCGAGGGAAGCATAAAATACTAGAATATTAGCCATGATACGTCGTAAATGATATATATCACAAATATTAAAAAAATTTTAAGATTCTAAAGAAAAACTCGCCAAGAACCGATTATACTTATTAAGGAACTTCACCTTTCACACAGTAAATTCGTGACCGGTAAAGCGCGTATTTACGCGTATACATACAATCATTTTCGGCGTCTACTAGGTAGTATTGATACATATTTGAAGAAATTTTTAAGAAATCGTTTCATTGGTGCAACACTTGCTGCTGAAGTTTCTTATTCACTAAAAATCCAAGAGGGTTTTCACAATTGCAATATATTCTGCAGTTTTAACTTACTACCATTTAAATGTACTTACAGGATGGTTCAGAAATACGTTTACAAATTTAAGAGGCGGATTTCCTCTCATCAAAACAAGAAAGTCACATAAAAAAATGACCCGGGAAGTAATGGTGAAAAGTTACTTTCTTTTGTAAATAAAAGTGCATTAAAAGTAAAAAATAGTATAGTATTCATTAAAATAAAGAAAATAGTTCTAATGAACTAAGATCCAACAATACGAATATTTTAAACAAGAAATGAATAATTACTTTTTCGCGCAAAGCCCATATCTTCCAAATAAAACATACATGTCGAATTTTAAACCATAGGAATTTTTTTTTCTTAATTTGCTACCGATCCTAGACGTTTAACACACTTTTATTTATGAAATGTTTTTTAGAAAAAAATTCAATTATCGGTCAGAAATGTGAATTGTAATACCATTAGTTATTTAAGTTGAACTGCAAAGTGAATTTTGAAAATAAATCCGTTTATCAAAACGTTAAAATATTCAAAACTCATTCATTTGCTTTCCATAAAAATTTTAAGTAACATGTTGGTTTATTGCTCGGAATTTTGCATTTAGAATTTAGTCTTGAAGGATACGAAAGAATGACTAAGAAGCTTTTGTTAGTGACGTGGAAAGTAAACAGGAAAGAGGTCGAAGAATTAGGTATATTAACAGTGGCAATAAATGTTCAAGGAAGTTATACTTACACTGTACATTTAATTAATTCCAAAGTTCTTTTTAACCTTCTTTCTGGGAATAATAATTATATCAACATATAAACTTAACAAAATGTATTTAGTATATAATGAAATACATTTGAGAAGTAGGAAAAACATCCAAAGTAAAAAAAAACCAATTAAGATGACTTGTTAACTTGACGAATTCTTATACTATGCCCAGCAAGATTGGCAAGTCTAGAAGAAAGCACATAAGAGATACAAAATTACGCCTTAGATGATCTAACGATACATTCTACAATGATACATTGAAGATACATATCGTTTATGACATCGCTAACAACCAAAAACAGAGATATTAAAGCCAAGAGGAGGCCCAACTAATTTTTAAATTACAGTCGAAAACGTTCAGAAAAACTTAATTTCCAATAAATCATCGCTCAACAGATGTAATACTTTTAAAAATCCAAATCCGGGAATTTAAAAAAAAAAACATTTTTTTGATTGATGAAACATTGGTGAGCGAGCTTTTGCCCCCAATTTTTTAAACGTATCAAAAATTTCGTTTTGAAGCTTTTAAAAATCAAAATAGATCCAACTAATATTTAAATGGTTTTGCATAATGATAAGGATCGCTGGAAGGTGGACTCAAACAATATATGAATTGCATTAAATAAATTGAAACGTTTCATTACTTTATTGTTACTTCAATAGGATTTTAATTTTAATTTATTTTGATGAAGTTAAGAAAGAATTGATAAAACAACATTGGTCATTGTAATAGTTATAAAAAATTGTATGTACAATAGAGTGACGAAACGTTTTAATGTATTTGATATAATTCATACATTATTTAAGTCCACCTCCCTGACGATTGTAAACAAGGAGTTATAGATAAAATTTTTGTATGTTATTTGTTCTTAGAAATGTTAATGAATATAAATTAATCAATTTCAAAAAAATTTCATAACTGATAATATAAATAAAAGAATATAAACTAGTAACTAAACTTAGTATCTAATTGTATCATGATGTGCTATAAAAAAAAATTTAAACAAAAAAAAACTTCCTATTTTGCAATTGTAATTCAAAGTGCACATAAAGTCAGATAAAATAATTAACCACTTCTACCCAAGTAAAAAATATGCGTATTATAATACAACGATCCTAATGTAATAAATAAATGAATTATACAAATGCCTCTTCTCCTCCTCCTTCTCAACACAAGAGCTTTTTGATTTCACCTATAAATAATATTTAACAAAAATTTATAGAATGCCGCAAAAATTATATATATAACATATATATACTAATAATAAAATAATACAATGTATTGTTCTTCCTTAGGTTAAAATATAGGTTCAATAATTAATTTTTATTAATGCTCAATACGTAATTTTTGTCATAAAAAAAAAACTGTAGGTGTAATAAAGAAAACGAGTTCCATAAAGAAGAAATAAGAAACATATTTTTAAATTATCTAATTATATGTATTAGCATTAATATTATAGTTATTACCTATGTGCTTATATTAATAAATATATAGCTCACATTGAGCAATGAAATTTTTCTAAAAGGCTGTTTATAAAAAAAAAAAGTGTAACGAATTAAACCGTTCTTTGGTGCAGAATAAGAATGTAAAATGGTGATTATGGTGATAAAATGCAGATTATGAATCTATTAAAAAGAAAATTTTATTTTTGTCTAGAAAAAACGAAAGTTTTATAATTCATCAATTCACGAGCTCTTAAACTATTATTTTTATAATTTTGTATTGTTTCAACATTTTTAATCTTTCACAGTTATTTCCATCAATAAAAATATAATTATTATAAAATTTCTGTGAAATTTTTTCTTTAAATGAATCGCTTTCTTTATTTTACAGAACTTTGAAAGATTAAAAGGCTTCCTTCATTGGACATGTTTTACGAACTTTATAAGGACTCATATTCTTTTGAAAATTTGGTTTCAGTTCATTAGTTTGAAGGGTGTGATGCCCCAGTATTTCAGCAAAAACATCTACCTAATTTATCTCAGCCGCTCTTTTCAGAGATTATATTTTAATATTTTATTTTCAAAACTCTGTGTATATTTTTTTTCGCAAAAATGTAATTCATTAAAGAAAATTGAAAAATTGACTGGAAAATAACTTGTATCTGTGAAAAAACTGTTCACAGATAGTTCTGAAATGAACTATTAAAATTGAACACCTGTGAGAGCGAATGGACTAAATTTGGATGGAACTGGTTATTGTTAGTGCTAAATAAATTTTTCAGTACAAGTTTTAGAAGCAGATACAAACTCACATGTTCACATGTGCTTACATTAATATATAACTGAACAGAAACATGGAAAGCGAATATACATACCAATTTTGCATACTGAATATTAAATTTAAAGTTTCCAGTGGATTATTTCTACAAAAACTTTATTTTGAAAGACCTAAACAAATAATATTTGAGTTTCAGCAATATCAACTTTTGAAACGACTTTTTCAAAAGAATTACAAGGGTCATTTTAGAATAAATTGTATGCCAGATGATATTCCAATAAACAATGACTACATTTTTTACTCATTTTTATTCAATCTTCAAATTATAAAAAATCTGTACAGAACGGAAAAATTGGATAATGTATAAAAACGAATATATATACACGGCCCTTATGTGGTATATAATAAATGTTTTCAAAAGGCCAATTTCATGAAAATTGTGTTTATAAAAATGGTATAAACATTTAGTCAAATTGAAAAAAATTAATTGAGAACAATATATTTTCATTAACAAGAAAAAAAAACCTATTTCAAATAAAATTATTGTCTAATTAAACTTTTTAAATATAAATATAAACAAATACTAGAAACTATAAAAGCAAAATAGGTTATTTTGTTAGAAAATATTTCCATTAAAAAAAATTAATTTTTTTGAAATATTTAGCTTTTAAAAATACATCTAATTCTATTATACCCCGTGGTCTATCGTGTAATCATTTTTATTTTTGAATTTAGTTTCAGGTGAGTAAGTTTAAAAGATTTGTTTCTATATTTACAACTAAAACTGTTTTTTTTTTTTTAAATTCAATTTATGAAATAGAACTTCAAAGAACTAAAACCACCAACCACGAATTAAACTTTTATTATTTTTAAAGAAGCAAACCTTTATTAAAGCAGGATATCATCGCCTATTGTTACTTTTTAAAGCTGAAATTCGAGTTAAAGAAAAATGCCACACACGTGCACATTCATTCTACACCATACTTTATATATTTTGTATAGATTTTGAATGCAAAATTAATATCTTTTTTTAAACATTAGTCAATATTTGCAGGAAATTTTTTAAATTAAGACATTTTTGAAATTACTCCTTATATTAAATTATTGCCACGTTTTGTTCCATTATTTTAACTTTCTTAGGCTTTTTAATTATAAGTTGGTCTAAATCAGAATTTTACACAAATTATTTTAAAAAAACCTGAGAAAATTTGAATAAAGAAACGAAATGTTACGGAAATTTAATAAAAGATATAATTTTAACAAATTAGTCCAATTTCTTAACAAATATTTACTATTCATAAACATGGACACTAATATTACAATGAATTTTGCACCATATTATTTCAGTAATTACAAAGATGTTCTAAAATTTTTACAAAAATTGGATTTTTATTCTCAAATGGAATCTATAAAATTATTATTTTTCCATGATGAAATAAATGAAAGGACAGTTATTGTGATGAAAATCATTGGACTAACAAATTATAGATATTATTATTATAATGACATACCTAGTTATTACAAATGAAACCTCACGATTTTGGTAAGACCTGATACCCTGCTTTAAATTAAACATGAATATATGGTAATACCATGGCCAAATTACCAAATTTGAATATCTTGTAAAAAAAAGAAGAAAAATTAAATATTTTTATTTAAAAATTCAAAAAAATTTTTGTATTCTAGAATAAATAATCGTTCCAAAACAATTACACTACAATATTCTAGAATAAGAAATATAGTATATTTGTATTTAATTGAATTTCTTACTTAGTTACAAAAATAAAAAACTAAAATTTTACTACTTATCAATATTAATAATGATGTAAATATTTATAACACAATTATTCATATATTGAGATAAAATTACAATTTTTCTTATTTTGTTTGTCATAAATAAATAAATGAATCATACTTTGTTAAATAAACATGCCTGACATGCATTGTGGCCAATATAGTGTTTTTTTAACTGCACTTCTATTTTTCCATTGCAGCAGAATAGAATAATCACGCTTTAAACAGCCCAAAAACAGGTAAAACAATAGTAATTCAAACAATTGTATTACCATAGTAATTTACATTGTAACTAGCGTTTCAATTGTTGTTCGTGTCCAAATCGAAGATTATTTGAGTATATGGGTGAAATTTAATTGGAATTAGTTCAATTTGCATTTGATGCGTAGCGATATCGCTATTAAAATCAAATATACTTTAGTTTATTAGATACATTTGCATTTCAACTACATTCTCCCTGAGTTATCACGGTAATTATTTATGTTTATTACTTTGGTAATTATCAAAATGTCTAAATGACTTTGTTGATAGTTATGAAAGTAATAAACATAAATAATTACCGTGATAACTCAGGGAGAATGTAGTTGAAATGCAAAGTATATTTGATGTTAGTAGCGATACCGCTACAGATGCAAAAGTAAATTCATTTCCCTTAATTTCCATTGTAAGTATTTACATCGTGATCTTCATAGTTACCTCTATTAGCCTCGATATAAGCAAATGACTTATTTTGATTTGACTTATAGTTTAAAAAAAAAGCAAATGTTTAAAAATAATAGTCGTAAAATCATAATCTGCAATGTTTGAAGGTAAGATATGAATTTGTTTATTTCTTAGTAAAATCTTTGAAAAACCAAGAAATGACTTTTATTATTAGATCAGATTTTTTTCTATAATATATCAGATCTCATGTTATTTTAGCCCAAAACTTTATCGCGTTTAAAAAATAACTTATTCGTTGCCTACAGTGCCGGATTAGCTACGTAGCAAGAGTAGCAAATGCTACGGGCCCCGCGCATTTGAGGGCCCCGCGCACCCACGCCTACCTGAGCGTAAAAAAATTATTTAAGGAAATTACAAGTCACTGATGTTATATTTTTTTTGAGTCATTATTGATAACGTACTGTCTGCTTTAGATAAACGTATAAAAGCATACCATAAAATAACTAGTATTTTTGGAGTATTTCATCAGTTAAAATCTGTTTACAAAGAGGAGATTTTGAAAAGATCTTCAATTATCGTCTGTGCTTACGCACATGATTTGGAGGACTGTCTAGGTGACGAATTAGTGCAGTTCGCTGAGCTGCTCAAAACAGATGTGGCTACTGCTATTAACCGGAAGAAGGACGAGGCTCAGGAACTGGACTTTAGAATCGTGTTTCCCAAATGTAGAAATTGCCTAGCGCATTTACTTGTATCTCATGATCACCAACTGCAGTGGCGAACGTTCTTTTTCAACGTTAAAGCGTAAAAAAAATGAGTAATACGATGGGCCAAAAACGTCTAAATCACCTCAGCTTGATGAATATAGAAACTGATTTACTCAGAGAAAACGATATCAATAGTTTAATCTCTAAATTTGTCCACATTAAATCCAGAAAAGTTCATTTGTAACATTTTATTTTATTAATCATCCTAAATTTAAAACCTAAGGTAAAGCAAGGGCCCCTTAATGGAATTTGATACGGGCCCCGCGCTGCCTTAATCCGGCACTGGTTGCCTATTACCACTTTGTCTTATGGTAAAATTTCAGAATCGTTGAGACACTGGACACTCTGTTCATAAATGTGTAGTTTAAAGTTGTTGCAACTTAGTAAAACACGTACAGGTTTCTCATAACTTACGATCATAGGGTTACCATCTCTCCAGTTTTAGAAGAGTATTCAAATGATTCAACATTTCGTCCAATCTGGATTTTTGTGACACGTTTTATATGTGGATGTCTTCATATCCTGAAAATAACTCTTTGAATCGTGGAGTATTGTTTGAGGGGAAGGGGTTATTGGTTTATTGGGAAGGGGTTATTGGTTTATTGCGAAGGAGATTGAAATTATGTACTTTTCGAAGAAAATAGATATACTTATTTTATAAAAACATTTTCTTTTGTATTTTTAGTAGGCATAATCCAGATTGAACTACAATAATTACTCAACAAATAAAAACTTGTTCAGGGCGGTCATTTTATGGAAAACTGAGAAATGTCAGGGAATTATTACTGATTCAGTTCAATAGAATATGTTCGAAGTTAAATGAGACAGCAGTACCTACATACATTTTATTGTCATTTTCTAATTTTGTTCAATTTATAATTTCTCCTTAATTTTAAAATTTCCTAATTTATTTTGGGTCTCTTTATGAAGTTAATATTTTTAATGCAGTAATTTTATGACCAGGGAAAATTGAAAATAATAACCGGGCAACCGGGAAAAGTCAGAAAAATTTAGTTTAAAAAAAAATGGCCACACTGTTGTTTGAACTGGATTTTTGTAGATATATTTATTTTAATGTCCCAAGCATATTATAAATAACAATAACAATACAATATAGAACTGTCCTTATTTTTTGGATTACCTTCCATTTCCCCACCGCAAGGTAAGGGTTTTTTTATACATATCAAAATGTAGGTATTAAAATGTTCTAGCGCATTTTGTTCTCGAGATATCATATTCAACCTTTAGTCGATATCGTATTCAACTGTCGTAGTTGCTTGATTTTTATTTACAAGATTATAAGCCAATATTTCATTTACAAGACGAGAATGGACGATCGGGACTAACATACCAAATTTGGTTAATCAATGTCCATTAACTTTCGAAATATCTACTTCTAAATATTGGATCAAAAATTTTCGATTTCAGTATAATGTAGGTACTAAATTTACTCCTCCATATATATCTCCCTAACCTTCAGCTGTATTGAAAAAATGTGAAAGACTAATTTTATTCAAAACCCAAGTTTTTTTCTATTTTCCGCTATTATTGTCTAAATTGTAGATAGGTAAAATTATAGATAGGTCGAGCTTTCTAATAAGCTCGACGGTTAAGAAGATATCATAGAAACTTAGTCCGATAAGTTAAGGTATAACAATCAGGGTTGCCAAATTGTGCTACTTTTAGGCTATATTTTATATACTTGAGCTACTTTAAAACATGTTGTATCGCAATTTAGGCTCTTTTTTACGCGCCACTGTATATTTTATTATTATTGGTTGAAAATAATTAGGCGCTTTAAGTAGTGTATTAGGCTCCTTTTCAATAAAGATGGGGCTACTTGATAGAAATTATTCTGGCAACCCTGGTAAAAATTTCATATTCTATTTTCATTTGTTTTAAATCAGTGTCTATAAAATCTCCAACGATTGTTTTAATTCTTACATATTTAAATTAACATTTATTGTTTAGCGGTTCCCTCAAAATATCCTTTAGTTATTATCTAAAAGATAATTGGCTTTAAATTTGTAAAACAAGATATTTGCAAAAACCCCGATTTCGTGACCTTGGATCTTTATTATTTTGACTTGCGGAATGCTGACATGGGATTATATGAGACTTTTTTTACCAATTTTTAGGGTACCCTGTTTGATGCAAAAATTCAGCTTACTTACTTCCATTCCAAGGTTGAATACTCATTTGATTGAGATAGTTACCAAAATCAATTAATTTAGAATATTTTTAATAGTATTTTTCTTTTTGAAAATACTGAATGAACCATTACATATAAATTTAAAATTGCCACCGTTAGTTTGTTGAACCAAATCGATAGTGTTGCCATCTAGAGTTAATATCACACCTAATTCATTCACTTTTTATTAAAAGCTTTGACACACCGTGTTTGAATAAATTTTAATGTAAAATAACTAAAATAATCAATTAATTCCAAAAAAAGTTAAAACAGTCAACTAAAATACAACAATACATTGTTAATATCTGAACCGATATCTTAAAAAGTTATAACTATAATCGTTTTATTAAATTTGGCATCATTAATTTACAATGGCAGCCAGTGATTCGGCAGGCGACGATTCTCTGTATCCCATCGCTGTTCTTATTGATGAATTAAAGAATGAAGATGTACAGGTAATATATAATTGAAATTGCCTAATATTTTAAATATTAATATAATCAAATATTTTATTGGAATTTCAAATTTACATTTTATCAAACGTCCATGTTTTGAAATTTTAATTACATACATTTTATTATTGATTGTGTAAATAGAGGTTTTAACAAAATAATTCAGATAAACCGTAAAATTTATAAATTAATTATATTTCATTGAAACAAATTCAACGGTAATTAAGTTGAATCAAATTTACGTTAATTTTTTAAATTTTTATTTACATACAAACATTTATGGATATATTAATTAAGTAAGGTCTCAAGTAACATAAATATTTAATTTGAACAAACTTTTTTCAGCTACGTTTGAATTCAATAAAAAAATTATCAACAATTGCAATTGCATTAGGGGTCGAAAGGACAAGATCTGAATTAATTCCATTTTTAACGGAAACAATTTACGATGAAGATGAAGTTCTTCTAGCATTAGCTGAACAATTGGGTGGATTTACAAATCTAGTTGGTGGTCCTGATTATGCACATTGTTTATTACCACCATTGGAGAGTTTAGCTACTATCGAAGAAACAGTTGTACGTGATAAAGCTGTAGAATCGTTGCGTAATGTTGCTCAACAACATAGTCCAAGTGATTTAGAAACACATTTTGTACCACTTGTACAACGTTTAGCAGCTGGCGATTGGTTCACATCACGTACTTCTGCTTGTGGATTATTTGCTGTATGTTATCCACGCGTGTCAGCTGCAGTTAAAGCTGACCTTCGTTTACATTTTCGTGCATTGTGTCAAGATGATACACCAATGGTACGTCGTGCTGCGGCCTCCAAACTGGGAGAGTTGGCGAAAGTTGTGGAAGTTGAATACCTTAAAACAGACGTGATTCCTATGTTTGTAAATTTAGCACAGGATGATCAGGCAAGTTCCGTACGTTATGATTCTTGTTTTTACTTTGGTTTTTGCATGCTTCTTTCCAAATAATTTTTATAATAAGTTTTGACATATTATTCAATTTATTATAATATTCATATTTCAATATCACAAAATTATTGCATGGTTCGTTGTTTAATTTATTGTCGTATAATTTGATCTCTTTATAAATTTATTTTCATTTTAATAAGTTTATAACTCGTGACAAGGCTCTCCTAAAGTTGAGAATACATAAAAATTTATATACTTACCTATAATTTTTTTAAAAGTAAGAAATTAATTATGTTAGTAGGGAATTAGACGTGCTTATAAAAAAAATTACAGTTGAGTAATTTGAACGTTTTGTTATTATAACTTCTTCAACAACCTAAACTCGAGATTATTCATTTACTAATTACCATAATAATGTAAAGGGGGGAAATTATCCGTTGAAAAATAAACGATACACAAAAGGGTTTATTATAGAGAATAGGAAATATATTATTTGGAATATATCTATGTATTTACGTAAAAAGGACAATTTACATATGTGTCATTAGAAATGTGTGCTTTTTAAAAGATCTCATTGATGGCTCTTAATATGATTTTCTTGGAATAACTTGGGTAATTCTCGATTCTTGATATATCGTGATAAAAATATCTCATACACCTCTTTAAGATAACATATGAACAAACTACAAAATTATGTAATTTCATTGATACTAACTTGTAATGTTTTATTTGTTTAGTTACTGAAGAAATCACAATAAAGTAACAAAATGTTCAAATATTTTTTGATATGCACGTCTGATTCCCTACTACCATAATTTATTTAAGCTATATTTAGTCGAAAATTATAGGTCTTCCCTGATCTTAGAATGCAAATGTAATCTATCTGAAAGCAAATCTCTCAAGTCTTTGGTTTGGCCAATTTTTTTGTACATATTTAAAAGGTTCGATTTATTTATCACAAAACTCATTTGCTAGTGAAAAATCAGTCTATACATGTCAAAACTTAAACCGTAGCAAGTTTCCACGGGTGAAATGTAATCAATTTTGGTAATTGCAATGGTTCAAGTATTGTATAAAATATTTATATTTCTTTTGAAATATGCTTTTTTTTTACCAAAAATTGTCAATGAACTCCTTTTTTTGATTACTCTGTTGTAAACTTAATTTTCACTAAAATTTTGCAAAAATATCGAACGTTTTCCTTATTTTGAACAGTAGCAATTGTAAAGAAATGTCAATTATTTTCTTTAAGACAGACATATAATATGTGACATAAAATGATATAAAATATTAACTGCATAATTTTCAGCAGTGATAGGCTTTATTAGAATAAACAACTTTTACGAGCTTGTGCCCAGAAATGAATGCGTGTCGAGAAATAACGATATAGAAAATTGTTCAGAATCGTGTACTAATTTTTCATATTTTATGTCAGTTTTTTTCAAAATTTTGATAATAACCATCCTTACATAGTATAAAATAAAGTCCTCCAGCCGCGCCTGTCTGTCTGTTTGCGATTTACTCAAAAACTACTGCACCGATTTTCATGCTGTTTTCACCAATGGATAGAGTGTTTCTCGAGGAAGGTTTTAGTATATAATTTGTCAAGTTTTTGTATACATTGGCTAAAATATAATGATATTTGTTGGAGGTGTCATATTATAAAACAAAGTCCTCCGCCTTTCGTTAGATGGCAGTAAGCAACCAATGTGATAAATATGCTATTCATAGCGATGCATACAACAAATACGTTTTAAAAATTTGTCTATAGATGGCAGTATACACAACATGACTGCTTCAAAAATTTTGCCAATAGGTGACAGGGCATACAACAAATGTATTTCAAAAATTAAACGCATTAGTCCTTGACGGGAGAAAATATTATGTTACTTGGTTATAAGGGCGTTACAAAATTTTTGCGGGCGAAGCCGCGACGGGTAATGCTATTATGTATAACGAGGAAAGATGATTGATTTTTGTTTGTTACGATTTAACTCAAAAACTACTCGAACCAATTTTACCGAAAGCTAGTATATGATAAAGTGAAAAATATATACACTGTTCACATTTGGCCCTGTGTTAATTAAACATTATAGTGGACATAATTAATTAATCGGCGTATTGAGTAGTTACTTAATCTACTCTTTCAATACATATAGAAGGTAAACAATATTAAAAAGAACGGAATTTAAACCGAGTAGAGGCCGCGTAATATTTACTTTTCAACAATGACTCATATCGTTTATCTCGATATGCATCATTTTCGGATACAAGTTTATCACTAAAAGTAGTTTTTATATCCTGTATACATGTAATATATATGAGAAAATTGTAAGTTTCTTTTCGGGTTTTAATTTTATTAATTATAGTCGCCGAGTCAGATGTTTTTATTACATTTTATAGATTCATTATGTACCTCATATAGTTGACAATTATACAATAATACAACGTTGAATTATGCAATATAGCTCAGATATTATTTAGTAACTCTTAAGCTATGAAATGTCCTATAGTTTTTATTTTTAATCTTTACAGAGAAAAAAAAGTATTAAAAAGGATTTACGAATGATTATTAACCTGCAATAGCGTAAAAATAAATAATTTATAGTTACATAAAATACAAAAATTACTTTTTTACATATTATTTGTTTAGGATTCGGTAAGATTATTAGCTGTAGATGCTTGTGTCAGTATAGCTACATTGCTAGAACAAGAAGATGTTGAACAACTTGTAATGCCAACACTCAGACAATGTGCCAGTAAGTATTCCTTAAAACCATTCAGATAAAATAAAATAAATTTTTTCTTTTTTGGTAATTTTATTTTATATCGATTTCATAATTTGAGGTTTTGTTAAAATTTGCCGAGAAAAATTTTGTAATATTTTTTATGGTCTATTAAATTACTATATTGTGGTACAATCAAATAAGACAAAAAATTGGCTCCGCTTAGAATCAAAAATAAAAATAAACGAAAAAATTGTTTTCCTCAAAAATTTCTTAATCAACAAAATCTCGCGACTTTGATGCTCCATTAAAACAGAAAGTTTTATTTCTGCAAAATTCAAACAATTTCTTCATAGTTTTTCTTTATTTATCTTGTCAAATTAATAAAAAAATTAATAAATAACAAATATACCTTTTTAGCTGATCAATCATGGAGAGTTCGTTATGTTGTGGCTGATAAATTCACAGACTTACAGCGTGCTGTAGGACCAGAAATTACACGCACAGACTTGGTACCAGCTTTTCAAAAACTCCTTAAAGACACTGAAGCTGAAGTACGAGCTGCTGCCGCACATAAAGTCAAAGATTTTTGTCAAAATTTGGATAAAACACACCAAGAAAATATTATCATGACATCAGTTTTACCATATGTTAAAGTAAGTTCGAAATTTCGAACGAAAATTAGATTGTATCAAATTTTATCTTATGCCCCAAATGGATGATTTTTTCATATACCCGGCGATGATTTAGGATAATCGGGATTGTGAAAGAATACTTAAAAAATATTTGTCAAGAATTTTGCTTACGAAACACAAAATTGTTTGATTATAACTAATTTAACTGTACAATTTCGTGAGATTCATTATTTTATAAACTAACGTTTTTAATTTTCTAACCTGATTAGCGAAATGTAGTTACTACCTAGACATAATTCGGAGAAAGTATAGTGGCTGTGATCTATACGAACATATTATCATAACAATTTTGGAATTGGTTTTGGAATTTATTATTATTAATTTTGAGATTTTGAACTGTCAAAATAACGTCGTCCAATACTTCAATATCATTGGCCAAACTTTGGCCAATCACTTAACACGTGATCGCTGCTGATTGGTTGACATAACTTTTTGGTAGATTCTTAGAAAGTATAAATTGTGCACATACCAAAAATCTTTGTGCAGACCGCCACCAAATTAGCAACAAGTAATATCTCCTCAGAGAATAATTACAATTAGCTAATTCATACTGATGATGACTACTTTATAGTCGAAATACGTATTTATAAAATACAAAAATTTGTTCTAGGAAATTGGGGCAAAAAATAGAAATTTATTTGGAAAAATCCTAGAGTTCTCTTTAATATTATTTATATAAGTTATTACTAATATATTAATACATTTTGTTTATCTTTTAGGATTTAGTAGCAGATCCAAATCAACATGTAAAATCAGCATTAGCGTCTGTAATAATGGGCTTAAGTCCAATACTTGGTCGTCACAATACTATTGAACATTTATTACCACTATTTTTATCACAATTAAAAGATGAATGTCCAGAAGTACGCCTGAATATCATTTCAAATTTGGATTGTGTAAATGAAGTAATTGGTATTCAACAATTATCACAATCATTATTACCAGCAATTGTTGAATTAGCAGAAGATTCAAAATGGCGTGTGCGATTTGCAATTATAGAGTATATGCCATTATTAGCTGGACAATTGGGTCAGGAATTCTTTGATGAAAAATTAAATGCATTATGTATGACATGGCTAGTAGATCATGTATTTGCAATACGTGAAGCGGCAACATTAAATTTAAAAAAATTAGTTGAACAATTTGGAGCTGAATGGGCTGAAAATACAGTAATACCTAAAGTGCTTGCCATGTCCAGAGATCAAAATTATTTACATCGTATGACATGTTTGTTTTGTATTAATGTATTAGCTGAAGTATGTGGCAGTGATATTACAACGAGGTTATTATTACCGACGGTACTCTCTATGGCGAATGATGGTGTCGCAAATGTACGATTTAATGTTGCGAAAACATTACAAAAAATTGGACCACAATTGGATCATGGCGTTATTCAACCACAAGTTAAACCCATACTTGATAAATTAAATATTGATACAGATGTGGATGTTAAATATTTTGCGTCAGAAGCTATGGCTAGTATTGCAGGTAAATAAATAAATCTTAGTTACTAATTGTAAGTGTAGAATCTCGTGATTGACTGTCCATTACCACCTTAATATTTCCGATTATTAATTACCAATTAGGAAGTTTCATTTGTAGTTCTACAGTACGCGTACGTTTACTGAACAAATAAAAACATGTAACTCATATATGCAAATAGATTACGTACTTGTTACGTTATAGGCAGATATCAGAAAAATTAATAGTATACGTGATAGTCATTTCTAATTGTAGATTTCTTTTAAATTTAGCATTTCGTTTTATTACGCGTTTCGTTCTTAAGAATACGATACGATTCAAAACTGTGAAATAATTTGTTTTATAAATGAAATAGTTCTAATTCACTGATTGATATTGTTTGTTGATGGTAAATTTATATTACCCAATAAATTATGCGGAAACATTTTTGAACTGTGTCTTTTTACATAATAATAAAAATATGAACATAAAAACTTTTCGATTTACTCATATTTTAAAGTATATAATCTCAGACTGCACTTCAAGTTAATGAGAAAATAACGAGGAAGGTGCATGTGATTTATTTTGTCCGGAAATTCAGAACAATTTGGTTTTAATATCATTATAACTAAGATAAAAATTATTTTAAGGATGAAACCTTTTGAAGTATATTTTGTTTCAGCTTTAGGTTGAACTACTGGAATGGTGTATTTAGATAGAGGTTTTTTTTCAAATGGAAGCATTTTTCAAAATTCGTTACAAATTCATAATTAAATTGTAGGAATTTTTGTCTGACATAATAATTAATATTAATAATAATAATGATATACATCTATAATTACATAGATTTTATTTCTGTATTTAGTTAAATATTTACCTTTCTGTACTGAAAAATATATATATGTAGCATAAAAAAATAATATTCTAAAACGACTGGTCTTATTACATGCATTATTATTGATTAATACTTTGTTTATGTACCAAATCAAATTATCTTGTAAAAAAAAAATCAAACAAATTTTTTGTTTTATAGAAATTTTCAGGCAATTAAATATCTTTTTAAGTTATATTGGTGGTTTTTATTTTATCCAAATAAATATTTTTTGTTAATATATTCAAACTCAAAGTGTAAGAGTTAGGAAGCAGCAGTTGCATCAAAGACCTGGAAATCATCGAAAGTCTGAAATAGTTATGGAATTTGTTTTAGGCCAGGCGAAACCTGGATATGTCACCTGAGAATAACAAACTAAAAAGTAGTTTTGGAAGAGAAAAAATTAGTTATGTAAAATATCAATTGAAATTAAAATGCGTGTCCACTATATAATGCCTATTCAGACACCTAAGACATTGAGACACAAATTTACACAATAAATATATAACATTTTCTCACTTTTTAAAAAAAAACTTGGCCCTTTAATAGATTTTACTACTAAGGCGAAAATTTTTGGTTTTGCTGGGATATCATTACTTTTTCAAAAGGATGCATGAAATGGAATATTCATATAGTATAGATGTTTTAGAGAAGAAGAAAACATAATATAGAATATCTCTCCTAATATTAGAAAAGTCGAAAAGGTATGGGATTCGAGAAAATAAAAAAAGAACCTCCACTCCAACCACTCTTTCAAATCGGACGCCGGGGTAGTTTGCACAGGATAGGGCGACCAATATATTATGAAACTACACATATAAGCCCAACAATCTATGTTTATTTGATAGGGATGTTTTATGAGGGAGCTGAGTTCCAATTTGTATACGATAATTAGCTTAATTACCGTAATTTGCGCAGGATTGGCAACCGATTGACTTCAAAAATGTAGTTTTGAGAAAAACGCAATTAAAGACAAACAATAGCTAAGCAGCTGCCTTAATATAATTCCCAAGGCTCTATCATCTAGAGTTTTATTCTAATTAACTTTGGGAGAATATTCTAGACATATTGTACTATTTAAAAAGACAATAAAAAAATCGACTTAAAAAAATTTTCAAACCCATGTAATCCCTTAACAAAATTGTTATTGTTATTATTTATCCTTAATATATGCAATGTAAAAAGAATGTAATAAGAAAATAAACATTTTTTATAATTATGTCTACTTTTCGTTTCTATACTGATTACTATTTTTTAGAAACAAGGTCGATTACATACTGCTCACATTTTGAATTACATACACCCCAACATAACAAGACAATCCAATTGATATTTGTAGTAAATTGATTGAAGCTATTGTTATTCTTGGTAGTTTTCTGTCCCGTTTGTTAAGCTTTGTTACTCTACACGGCATATAGTATAAATATAAGTAAACCACTGACCTCCATCCGTCTTATATGAAATAGTGGAGGTCAGTGAAATAAACATTTAACCATTGATACTGATATATTGATTTAACAAATCAAACAGTTTATGATATTTATTGTAACTACAGCATATTTTGTAATAATATTAATTCATTACATTTGAAGTGATTCATTTGTAATTTTAAATATTTGATTAATATTTATAAAATATTCATTTATTTGACTAAAAAAATGGCTAATATAATTAATGATGTCGAAGAAGAAATGCATTCTGACGAGTATGATTCGGATGACTCAATTTTTTTAGGTAAATTGATTTATACGAATATATTAATTATAATCCAATGAAAATAAACATACATTCTATGTCAGAAAAAATCCATTAAAGTTTGCGTATTATTAGGCATGATCTGAAGAGTTTTTTTTATCTTTTCAACGCTATAATTATTTTTATGTAAAAAATATTTGGAAAAAAGATGATCTAGGTATAAAAAAAGTATCTTGTTTTTTTCTCTAAGGGGAGACTGGCAGTTCTCGAATGTTAGTAAAAAGAGTTAAATTTTTCAAAATAGTGAATGAAGGGCCGATAGAATATCATTAAATTCCAATAATAAAATTGCTGTTGTATACTTGTAGAGGGAATGCTGAGGATAATAAACAAATACTAGACTACGCACTCCTTTCTTTAGAGCGCTGTATTTTGTGAAATTAGTACGGTATCTTTTACGGTTCCGAGATATTTGCAAAATACGTTTTCGTAAACTTCGACTCCGCACAATTAACCACCGGGTCAATATTGTTACTAACGTGCATGCAAACATTTAGCCTGTAAGTTTTTCCCATTTGGATCTTGAAATATCTTTTAACATAAATTTTTTAATAAAAATTTTATAGAAGAAACATTTTTTTCATCAATTGGATTAATTACATTGAATAAACTAAAATTTTTTAGTCGTATAATTAAAAAAAAATTCAATTTCATCTTTATATAGAGTACAAAGCAGCTAAACGTAAAGAAAAAGAAACTGAAGCCGAAACTGACAAACCTTATGTAGAGAAACCGACTTTTACCGAACAACAATTAAACCAATTGATAGGTTTTGTTAAAAGAATGACAACATTATATGATTTACGTGATAGTGATTGGACTGCAGAATGTGAATCAGTAATTAAAGAGTTTATGAATGAACCAGAAGAACCTGTATTGACAGTGTTTTTCTCAGGAGATGCCTTGAAATGCATGCTTGGTTTCCCTACAATTCCTATTTTGGATTTATCTTATTTTTTTCGTGAAACAAATGCTATTTTAACTCCAGAAAATTTCCATGACGAAGTCACATTTGGAACCGTTGATGAAAGTATAACCAATACGTTATTACAAGTAGTAGAAAATGTTTACGCTCCGATGTTTTTTCAAGTTACTAAATGGCCTGACAGTATCCTTATAATAACATAAAATAGCAATTGTCTAAAAGTGGGACTCCATCTTAATATCGGCTCAAAAATTTTTTATTCATCATTCATTTTTATTCAATTCGAGGAAAATATTATAAAAAAAATTAAATATAAGTTAAGGAGTAACATTTTTTTTTGTTTAAAAGGCATCTAAATCCTAGGTTTACGTATGCATGCCAGATTGGGTCACGCATACGTAAACCTAGCATCGCCACCATGGGTCTATTGTGTTGCGTATATTGACCTGTTTTTTTTGTTACCCTAAAACCTACGTTCAGTTTATGCTTTTATCTCCGAATCTGCTTAATCTGAAAGGATTTATTTTTTGTCTTGTCAAACATCACAACGAAAGTGTTGGAAAAAGGGAAAACCGTAATTTATAAACATATCAAAAACTAGAGATTTATGGCAAACATAGTCATAGATAAACTTAAAATAAATTAAATTTTGAATAAAAATGGTCTCATTTTATTATTGCGTCAGTATGGTTACGACCAAAGATGGTATTTATACAAATTTCAAAAATTTTTTTGGTTAATTCTACATAACTAAATGAGATAATGAACTTTAATGAGTTTTATTCGAAAAACTAAAGGATTTGGCAGCTCCACTTCTAGATATAATTAAAACATAAAATTATAAAAACTTAAGTTAAAAATATATTTCTTAATTATAAACAGCTGTAAAAAGTGAATTTTGTTCGCGTTTACACACTTTTTTGGGCAACCTTACAGATTTTCATTATAAACTGTTGGGAATTACAGTGCTATATATTCCTCGCGAAGGATTTGATTTAGATATTGATGTGGCAGTAAAAGATCGCGAACTTGTTAAACGATTAGAAGCTGTTGTAGTTCAATGGATGCGACAGTTAAGAATTGCAATTGGTGATCAAAATCAAGTATCACCAAATGAATTATTATGCCCGGCAGATGAATATGAGTTTTGGATATATAGACGTATGTTATTTCTTTATTCAGTCTTTTAGAGGTCAAATAAGAAATTCTTACAATTTTATTTTATCCGCCTGCCTATATCTGCCAAACGCATTTTATAATGCTTTAAAAAAATTTCTTCCAAAGTAAAGGAATATAAAGTATGTTTCTTAAAAATTAAAACCTGAAAATTTCATGGTGTCTGTTGAACCGCGCCTTAATATTACATTGTATATATGATAATTAATATAAAAAAGAAATATAATGTTTCAAAGACAGACGTTTAAAATCAATTTCAATGAAAATAATAGTTTCTCGTACTATTTAATTGATAAGAGTGTTCCAAAAATTTACCAATCGTCTTATTATCGAATAACCAGTCATTAACTTAATACTTATCGTGTTTTAGGCAATACCAAAATAAAATAATTTTAATTAATTCAAATGAAGGATATCCTTGCTTGCTCAAAGTATTCCTTTAAAAATAATAACTTTGAATAATCATACAAATGCAAATAATTTTATGATCGTTTTGTTGTTACGTGTTTTTTAAATTATCGTTATAGCTGCTTTGATATTAAAATTTGTTAGGTGTACTGATTATGTCGAGCCATCAATAAAAATTTATTTTTGTAATAATAATTATGAACTTTATATATGGTTTGTAAAAGAATATTTATTTTAAAATCAACGAAATATATCTGAGACTATTCTATAATAACAAAACTAATATGGTTTATAGAAGTTAGGAAAGTTTATAATTTGCAAGTTTTATCCCTTTCAGCAAATTTCATTTTTTGTAATTGTTTAAAAAATTTACTGTGAGAAAATTTTAAAAAATATAATTTGTATCATATATTTTTCAACGGTTACCGGATTCTTACAGTTACGGTAAACGGCTACCGCGCCGTTCCACGATTGGGCCTTGCATTTTTATAGAACTCGACGAGACAAATCGAAAGTAAAGAATAAAAATTTTCGATATCTCGTTTAGTTTTCGATATCAATTGTGAAATATATATGATATGAAATGTATAATTATAGATATCGAAAAATTTTATTGATTACTTTCGATTTGTCTCGTCAAGTTCTATAAAAATTCGCGGTGAAATCGTGGCGACCTAATTTGATTTCGATTTGATGGCTTAGTCCCAGGGAACAGAAAGGGACAACACTGCAGCCGGCAACATCCAATTTTTTATATATTTGTGGTATCAGATATGAAAATTTGACCATAGTTACTGGTTCTCAATCCCCACTCTATTTGTTTAATATAGGTTAAATGAGACGAATAATTAACGTGTGGAAGATTGATATCATTCATTCTTGTTATTGACTATCAGTTATCTTAACGACCAGATTTATAATGTTGTTAAGCTAAATGATTAATTAATTTTACTGACTACGAGACATATAAACAACACTGTTTTAATGAGCGAATCACTAAATTAGCTACAAACACGTACAAGTGTGTTTTTGTAAAAGTGGCATTCCACTAAATAATCCACTTAAATGGTCGTAACAATTAAGCAAATGCTAACCGCTTAATCCACCATTTATTTTAATAAAACAATAAATCATGGAATCTAAATCAAGATTATAATGTGTAACAATTAAAATTGGTTGAATTGACCTCTTCTATCTATTCGGCACTTTTGGGCGTTTATCTTTAGAAAAACTTGCTTGTATTTACAAATATTATTTCATTTTTAGATGAAAATTTGTCTGGTATACTCCACCAGATCAAAAATCCATGTTTAATTCACATTAATAATATTTTACATAATGTTCAATCAACATATGTGAATGCATTTCAAGATTTATGTCGACAAATAGACTCTAGCTTATTGGAAGCGAAGTCAAATATTGAATATTTGCAAATTTTAACTGAGCCATGTGAAAAAATTAAAAAAGCAGAATCGCCTACACAAATACCACCGTTATTACCTGAAATATTGACCATATTTCGTGTTATTTGGCTAAATAGTCCATATTATAATACGAAATTTCGTATTACAACTTTATGCCGGGCGTTGAGTAATCAAATAATTCTATATTGTAAAGAATTTATTGATTTAGATCTAGTATTTGAAGGTAAAACTCGAGCAGCAATTAAACAATTTAAAAATTGTATTGACACCTTACAAGAATATAAACGAATATACGCAACCGTAAGTTTCCATTTTATAATAAAAGGGTAGTTGTCTATTCGCTCCGAGCAAATATATACTCAGCGCCATGTGTGGTCAAATAAACAACTTCATGACCAATGTCAATGTATAAAAAACCATAGGCGTTTAACAAAAATAATAAAAAGTTAAATAACAATAATAAGTTAAATAAACAACATGCAAAAGCTAAATTAACTATAACTTGTTGTTTAATGCCTATGGTTTTTATACACTGACATTGGTCATGAAGTTGTTTTTTTGACTACGGCGCTGTGTACGGTTCCACTCGGAGCGAATATCGCGATTAGTAGCTATAGAGCCATCTTAGTTACATTTCGGTTAATTCTTTTTAAATATGAAATAGCGAAAATATTGGGAGGGGTGGTAAATTATTATACGAAATTGGTTTTTCTCACACGTTTATTTCTGACACAAAGCGAGATATCGGATTAGTAATTTTTGGGCGTGTTGGTCGACTATATAATGTAAATTAATAACTGAATTTAGATAATTTAATTGAGAAAATTTTATTTGATCTCTATTTTTCGTAGAAATCTATCTTGGTTTTACTATCTCTTTATTTCGAAATTTGTAAATTAATGGCCACATTAACTAGAAGAAAAAATTAGTCAGGTACCGAATTTAAAAAAATGTTCTCTTTGAGTCGAAACGTCTATAACTCTATATATTTTTTTTTGCGTGCGTCTACTTTGAGGCTCTACTGCATAGACGTAAAGGGATAATATTAGTTTTATTTGTATATTTAAGAAAAATCGAAAAGGGGAGAGAAAAGTAGTCAACTTTTGATTCCGCTTGAGACACATAAGTACATATGTAAACAAAAACTTCTTAACTGTAAAACCAGATTCTATTAATTATATTTGAATTTAAAGAATAGACAACTACCTTGAACTAAATGTCCAAAGTAAGGATTCCCAAGTTCCACGAGCATCATGATGATAATGTATAATTTACTTCAGGGTACTTAAAAAACTGGAACAAGGAATTCCTGAAACATTAATAAATTAAACTAATTATTTCTTTTATTTATAATTAGATATCTAAAATACATACACTCCATTTTAAAATTCCATGGGACTTAGATCTAACAGCTATATTCAGTAATGTGGATGCATTTATCTTACGATGTCAAGATATGATTGAAGTTTGCGAAGCTATGATTGTTTTTGGTAGATATGATGAAACACAAACAATTCCAAAACCTCAATTTTCTGGACCACGAGGTCTTGAGTTTGAATCTACCTGTGAAAAAGTCGAAGAAATTTTGAACGATTGTGTTAAAGAAATTAAAGAGGTATTAAATGATGTCTTGATCAACACTTTAGATTCGCTCCAGGTTCGATAAAATATGTCTACAGGAGAAACAATGAGTGTATTCAAAATAAATTGCTATCGCTCTTGTTTCGCTCACGTACCGTTCCAATATCTAAAAATCTCGAAGAAGATTTTGTCTGAACGAAATCGGACTTGATTTGTATTGGTAATGTGAATATATCTGAATACAACTCCGCTTCACTGCCGATCAGTTTTTTACTAAACAACCACGGTGTTTTGAGAAAAATATAATAATTAAATAAACCTTTTTATTAATTAAATAATTATTTCTATTTTAATTTTTAATTTATTATTAAAAATTATAAGAATAGCAAACATAAAAACTGAGATAGAAAAAAAAAGTAATTATGTATTAATTGATTAATCAGTTACTAATTGCCTCTTATTAGTTATCTGTCATTTTTATTAATTGATTTAATGTTATGCTTGATATCGTATTATGCTGTAGATATAATTAATCGAGCGAATTGGAAGCGGACTTAGTGTGAATATAATGAGATTTTATCGAACCTAGAGTGCCGGTAAAGCCTAATATTTTAAAAATTATCTAGTGAGTGCTATACCAAGTGGTGGTAGGGAAATGTTTTTAAGCAATTTACAATGAAAAAGGACACCATTTGGATCGCTTCAAACCGTGAAGCATGTAGTTTACTAACTATATTTACATTCGTTTTTAAGCGAAACTCTTTAAACATAAAAAATGTTTTTATCATAAAGACAAACAATTTTTTTCTCGAAATATTTTATCATACACCCTATAGTTTTGGCTTTACTCACATACTTGGCTTTGCTCATAAAGGCGGTTGGTTGTAGGTAGGTACTAATAAAATATATACATTTTCGGTTCATGCAAATTCTATTTATTCAATTGTTTTTGATGGGTGAATTTATAACTAGAAATAGTCTCAATTGGGAGTCGTTTTATTCAATCATTTTTATTATTTTTGGTGCAAGAAGACACACTGAATTTTATACCGTTCACTCAACAGATTACTAACTAAAGTATTTTCTGTAGGCATCTTCCATTATATTGGATGTGCAAAACACAAGTTGGTTTGAAATCATTTTAAAATTCAATGTTAAAATTAAAGAAAATGAAGTAATAATTGACAATTTAATGAAAGCAGTTTTTGACCCAATATCAGATTCTGATCAAATGATTGAAACATTGGGATATTTTTATAATTATTCACAAAGACCAAACCTAAAATTTGTTTATGCCAAGAAAGCCGAAATGTTGTATACGTACCTTAGTAATATTATTCAAGAAAATAAAAATGAATTAGTCAAAGAAAAAGAGGAATATTCAGCTTTGTTACCATATTATGCCGGCCGAGCTATGAAAATTCATTTACGAGAAACACGGATGATGGGAATTCGAAAGGTATTTATAATTCTTACTGTAAGTAAATCATATTAAAAAACTTGAAAATCCAAATTAACAACTTTTAATTTTGCTGTAAGAGAAATTTTACCGGTGTATAAAGACTATAGCGTTTTATACCCACTCACTACATGCCAATCGCCGATTTTGGCGATTGATCTGTGTAGATCGGTAGGTGTGTGTAAAATTTATATCACGATAACGAAAAGTGATAGAACATACAAATTTTGTAATTGTGAACCGCTAATCCTTGCAAAAATATTTAGAAATCTACACCTATCTATAAAAATGGTTCCGTTTAGAACAACTAAGTCCTTAATAAACTAAGTAAGACATGTCAATCTAAAAAAATTTACTTCTGAGGATCTAAGGCATCTAAGTTCAGCGTGTTTCTCTCAAGATAATCTTACTAACTTGTCAGCAGTTAATTAGAGGATCCAAATTAGGAGATTTTCCCCTAAATTTAGTAGATTTAATATGAAATAATGCATATGCCATCATGTATCGAGAAAAAGATTAAGTAAAAAAAATTATTAACTAAAAATTTATTAGCTAGATAATATAAATAAATATTTTATATTCTGATTCGTTATATTTAATTGAATAAAAAAATTTAAAACTACGATAATCCCAAGAATAATACACACTGGCCTCTATATAAAAACTGGATAGATTATGCTTATGGGTCTAAACGTGAAATAACGGCTCCAACTTAATGATAGTCAGCGCTGCCAAAACTACCCAAGGTACTAAAACTTTATGCGGATAGTGGAAATTCATGTGACAGCCACACAAACACTAACACACATACTATCACACATACATCATACGCCACTCAACTATAAACCAAGGTTCCAAATTCTGAAATCTTTTCTAAATATTTGTTTTTTTGTTTTGTTTTGTTATAGTTTAATGATATTAATTTTATTATACTTGCGTAGTCATAAATATAAATTTTTTAAATCGTAAATATATCGATTATTGAAAATTTTGATGTACTTAATTTTGAAATCTAATTTAAAAATAATTATTCGTGTTTTTCTTAATGAGACGCAGGCGCGCTGAAGCAAAAGTTAATTCCTTGGCTAGTTGAGTAGTGTTTCAATTGGGGTTAACATACGATAATCTATCCAGTTTGTATAGAGGCCAGTGATAATACCGCTTAGATTTTTTAATAGGCTTTCTTAAATCTACTAAATTTATTAATCTGAGTTGCTTAGTATCTGTCAAGTGTCCTGGCAAAAACTGAGTTAGATATACTTAGTAATTTACTCAGTTTACTAAGGACTTATTGGTCTGAACACTGTATGAAATTTTATTTCCTACGAAATTGTTCACTTAAATTTAGTGACACACATCCTTATAATCCTGCAATAAAGTAATAACAAAAGTATTTCATCTTTCTAAGGTCCTCTTGTTTTTTTTAAATGTCTTCCCTCATGATATGTCAAGGTTCACAGTAAAACAACTCGTGTCGTTACGATGCATTCATAAAATTTTAATAGCTTTCGTTTATGTTTTATGTAAAGAGAATTGAAAAAGCTTTTTGGTTACCACATTGTGCTTCTGCAGAAGGTGTTTTTGAGAAATTTGACAATTTATTGAAATCTATGGCAGATAGTATGAAGGATATTTATAGAAAATGGTCCGATAATCTTGGTGATGATTCTTATTCTCTTTTAGATAGATTTCTTTTAATAAAAAGTCCTAGGAAAATTGGTTTATATGAAGTGAATTTTGATAGGTAATTTCATTAAAAAATTTATTAGCTAGATATTTTAAGGTATATAAATATAGTATAATAGTATTGTGACGCTTAAAGTATACACAAATAATAATATGTAAAATAATAAGTTAATGTTGACTTCAAAGTAATACTGTCAATGATATGAAGGGATTAACTTGTTCATCTATATCATCCATGGTGTAACGGTAGCACACTGGACTAGAAATCTAGAGGTCCAGGTTTTGATACCTGGTGGATGAGTTAATTTTTCCATATCAATATTAATTATAAATGTAAAATAATTGTTCATTTAATTTAGAAATTTGTTAGACATTTTTGATGAAGCATTATATTGGTCAAAATTAAAATTTGACATTTCATCTGTTGGCAATATATTTTTAAGAGCTGATACACTAAAGTTTGTTTATGAAAGTATGATTGCTGTTGTGTTGGCATATAATCAAATTGTAACAGCTTTATCAGATGAAGAACGCCTCTTATTTAAAGCACCATTAGCTCAATTGGATAAAAAATTAGCGCCAGCTGTAAATCAATATCGATGGTCGCAGACAATCGATGAAAATTATTTAAGAGAAATATCAACTCTAACTGAAGATGTATGTCTTATTTATATCTATAATAGTTGTTTTACCTTGTAGATTTTTAAGTATGAGGCTTTATAAACAGTAAAAATATGAAAAACCTTCCCTTAAAAAAACGATAGAAACCTCATTCATTTTGATCATACAATTCAATTCAGAATGATTAAAAAATCGAATAGGAAACAATAAAAAATTTTTAAAAATTCGGTTTTTTATCATTTTTTTCCATAATCTTTTATAAAAACCTAAACCTTTTATCTAGTACAATTCAGAACAATTCAAAAGCCCGGAAAGTAAACGTTAAAAATTATATCGTTTCCAATATCTCGTTAATGCTTTAAACTCTAATATTTTCAGTAGTATATTTACAGTATCTTTAAGCATGTAATTTCGCAATATGTATGATGTTAATTATATTATTTTTAGTTGCAAGATTTTTTGGATGATTACAAAAAATGTCATCTAGAAATTATAAAAATTCTTGAGGATATATGCAATGGTAGTTCAGATTCTATAATACCAAGTTATGCATTTGAATTAAACGATTTAAAAGATCATTTAGGCCGTTATCGTAAAGAAAATATCGAAAATGTTGCCAGAAAGTATCGTAAAATTATTGAATTTTTGGTGGTAATTTTCGAAGGATTTGAACCTTATATGAATTCAATGGGTGAACAATGGATCAAATTTATGTCAAGATATGACTCTTTGCTGGAAACAGCATTGAAAGTAAATGTAAAATCTACATTCCAAACTTTATATAATGCTCTTCATGGGGACGATCACGTAGGACCTTCACCATTCTTAAAATTGGTTGCAAATTTAAAAGAAAATCAAGTAATATTTACCTACAGTTACACACGTAGTAACAAGCTTAACAAGCGTGGATTCATTTATATATATATACTAGCGACTCGACCCGGCCTCGCACAAAAATTTTAATTAGGATGTACTATACATATAAACTTTCCGGAAAAAATTATCTTCATGATGGTGAAAACCACTGACCTCCACTATATGGACTTATCCCATGGTATAAGAATGACCCGATTTTTGGTATACTAGAGCCATCTATTTGTACAGCAGAAATAAAAGAACTATGAATATATTTCAATTATGAGTCATATATTAGGCGCTAAATATGAAACTTTTATAAAAATAAATATTTAAGAGAGGCCAAGCTACAGAGATTTTTTCTTGTAAAAAGTGTTAGAAGAAAACAAACTGCGCCATTGTTTGGAGAATAGTTCCATATGATATTGTGAGATGTTTTTCACTAGACTTTATTATTTATAACTTTTTTATTAACAATTTTATGCAAAAAAATCGCTGAGAAATTGTAGAGAATGAAAATATAAAGAAAATGAGAGGACGAACGACTCGACTGGGTGGTTAGTTTCGGAGAAAATCGGGAAAAACCCGCCAAAGTGCAGTTTTTTCAAAAATTCATAACTCGGTGAGTTGTAGCGTAGATCCTCCGGCCAGATTTCTTCTAACACTTTTTACACAAAATGCTCACACCAAATCTCTGTAGCTTGGCCTAAGATTGAAACTTTTATTTTGTGTAAAAATAAAACAAATGATGTATCATAATAAATTTGTCAAAGTTTTTTGATTTTATGATTCAGAAATATTTGTCAAATTCGTTTGGTTTTCATAATTAAATAGTACCTACGTGAAAGTGTTTTTTTTGTAATAAAGTTATTAAAATAATTAATTGAAAATTTTCAATTAACATGAGACAATTCGTATTAATTTTTAAGCACAAATCAACTATAAAATTTTAAAAACTAACATCAACTTTTGATGTCTATTGTACAAAAAGTTTGATCATATATGCTTGTTAGACTTGAAGTTACGTGTGTAGCAACCTTTATATTTCATATATATTCTTAATTTAAATTAAAATTATTTCAGATAAATTTCGAACCATCTGTTACTGAAGTGGTTGCATTAATTGCTAATATACTGCCAGATATTGTTGATGCCGTTTCTACAATACCGAGAATATTTACTGCTTTCCATTTACCAGGAACGGAACCACCACCTTTTCACCAAATTATCAGGTCGGATGAAGAGTGTCTAAAAATTCAGGGGGCTTTGTGCAAAGGTTACGAAATTTTAATTAAAATCGTGTTTACTTGCCCATATAAACTCCCGTTCAATAAAATTGAACAGATCTGAACCGAATCAATCTCACAATTTTGATTATTCTTGTAGTAAATGTTTGTTACTATACTTCCATTTCTTTTTTCACACTTAAAATATATATACTACTTATCTTTGTTTATAAATGAATTATTATACAGAGAGTTACAAAAGTGAGGAGTTTTATGAAATATAAGAAAATTAACATTTCAGGTCTGTTTAATTTTATTGAACGGGAGGAGTGTACATTATTTTTATTATTTTATAAATTGAAAATATTTATCCTTATTGAGAGTTACTACTCAATCCGAATTATATTACTGTTATAGAAGTTTCATATACTGTTCAAGAAATTCAAACCTATACAAAAAATTGGGACCCTTTTGTTGAAATTTGGCAAGTTGACAAAGATAAGTTTCTTGATAGATACGAACAGCAGAAACCCGATGCTGCAGCATTTGATACAAACATTGGAAGATACACGGAAATTGCTAATAACGTTTCTATTCAAGTAAGTATATAGCTGTCTAAATAATCTTATGTATGTTTCTATTTACCCTTCCACGATAAGGAGAGAAATAGTAGTAGTACTTGTAGTAGTGGAGGGGAGGCTGAAGTCTGGCAAGGTTTTTTTTACCAACCCTTGGGACCCATCCCCTCAACTTTTTCTTCTACCTCACCTGGTTCGATTTTTTTTAGCGCGGTGATCGTTATTGAACCTACTCGTCCTCTTTGTGAATGCGATGACAGCTACACATTAATTTTTTTATCTCAGGTTCTCCAATTTTGGTTGAGCCGACGGTTAGGTGCCTCGTCTGGCTTTATAGTATTGTACTAGAAGGTGAAACGGTCATCCACTCCGTTACAATCAGTATAAGCCGAGCTATCCTCTAACTCCATTAGTGATATATGCCTTTTGAATCAGCAGTGTCTGGTAAGAAACCTAACCAGAAGATTTATATCTTTCCGGTTCTTGCTAATGACCCAGATTGGCCTTGTGGCATTTTACACAGCTACAATTTGTTTGGCTTGCTTGCAGCCTGCCACAACTGTCCATTTCCTATTTATAGACATATCCACGTAGTTGTTAAAGACAGAGGTAGCCTGTCTTCTAGTTACTCCTAGATATGCTTCTGGTCTCTGGCACGAGAATGCGACCGCTTCGTAGGAAAGTTCGTCGATCATCTCGTTGCCATCAACTTCGCTGTGTCCTGGAACCCATATTAGAGTGACTTCTTTCGTCCTTGCCAGGTTTTCCAACGCATTCGAGAACTAGGGGGTATGTTATTTTAGTGGAGCAGGTTTGTTTTGAGTACAGATTGGCTATCTGAGCAGATAAAAACCCGTAACTCAGTGCAACCCACTACTTATTCCATATTTACTACTGAAAGTATGCCATATTCATGTTTGAAAAACAGTAGTGTAATGCACGAGTAGTAAATGAGAGTGCGAAGCTGGCCACTTCTCTCCATTCGGGATAGAGTGCTTATATAGTCAATCATTTGCTTTGTTAACTTTTAAGAATAAAAGAGGGGTTTCTCTTTCTGCCTTTTGTGATATTTGAATATGGCCATAGATTACTTCTATTCTCCTTTCGATTCAGAATCAAGATAATGCAGGCCCAGAAGAATTTGTAGAATAGTTATAGGTGTGTAGAATAGTTGTAGGTGTGGATCGACCCTGAGGGAAATGTGCACAAATGAAAATAACAACTGAGTTAAAAAAGCAGATGTATAAAAATACAAAGTAGTATATAAAGGTGCTATATATGCACATATTATATACATTCAAAGCCATATTTTTGTATCCTACGGTAATTACAGATGATTGAGCTGAAATTTTAGTAAAACTGCTGTATTTAAATATTTCTTCTATGTCTTACGATTTCAAAGATAGATTTTTACACACAAGCGGGGGGATACACTAACGGATTTGAAGTCACGTTTTAGCTTTTGAATACACACACATAAAATTACGGCTCGTTATTTTTTTTGGTTTTTGAGTTATCGGGTTGATAGACAACGTACAATTAGGTCATTTTATGAACACCTATACCAACAAATTTTTCCGTTATAAAGTCGGGACTAAACTCAGGTATAAAAATACTTAAAATGAACGAGTCTCATTGTGTGTCATATCTAAGGATAAGGCCACCGATAAGTTATACGAATAAAAAAAATAATTTTCTGGTACCTTTATAATAATAGTACCTATCAAATTATAGTTTTTATCTCTATGTAACAAACAATGCCATTTTTCAAGGCATTGTTTGACGTTTGCACATACTTCTTACTCTTACATCGTAGTTTGTTTTTAATCAGCGATTATATACATACATGTTTTTATTCCTAGGAAACTATAACACCTGTCCATTTTTTGGTGGTTAACGCATCTGAATTGAAAACTGAAATCATAAATCATTGTTTTGATTGGCAAAATCGATTATGTGAATTGTTAAAAAAAATTACAATTGCAAAAATAAATCACATTTATGATTATGTTCAAACGAATACAGAAAAGTAATTTTTATGGTAAAATTTGTTGTTGTCAATTACGTTTTCTTATTTTAACTTTTCCATAGAGTTAAAAAAGAACCGAAAACTGTTGAAGAATTACACGAGGCAATGATTTTTTATGATAAATTAAAATCAGAAATAGCGTCAGAGGAAGCTGAGTTTCCAGCAATTGAAGAACAGATTCGTGTTATTGATAAATATCAAGTTGAATTGGATGATAAAATACGCTTAAAACAAGCAAATATCATGCAAATTTGGAGAAATTATTTAAATATGTTGGAAGAATCGCTTATCATGTTGAATAACGCTAAAGTATGTTTTAATATCAAGCAAATTATTATTGATTTTGTATATAGCTTTTCTATATGTATATTTTGTTCTAAACATCCGTCTGGTATAACTTTTAAACGGTGCAAGATACGAAAAATCGTTAAATGCAAAAAATTATTATCTCATAGATGGTAGAGTTGAATTGAGCTGAGGCGAGATTGATGCCCTACTTATTCTTAAGAGACTGATTCAGCTTCAACTTCTTCATTCTAACAGAGATACGATAGAGAACCCAGAACTCTAACCTGCTCGTTCATAATCTCTTGCTTATTCGCGGTAATAAAGGTGGGTTCATTCCCCTTGTCTGAAATAATTATATTGTTTATACTTAAGTATCCGAGTAAGGACTTCCTCTATGATTGGTGTGCTGCCCCAGCCCCATACTAGGTGGCGTGCTTTGGCGTCACCACTACTGATGAGATTAACAATCTTTGGTTTTGATAAGGTTGGCGTACTCCGGGAAAGTAAGCCGAGCCAATTATGACTTCCTATTTTATCTCGGTTACACGATGGTACTTGCAATTATTTTCGATGAACTTATTTGAAGAAATCCAACGATAAGTCCTTTATTTGTCTGGCCAGTGTTGTCATCATTCCATATTGCGAAAAAGAATTGAGCGTAAGGCTCTTAAGGTTAAGTACTGGTGGGAGCTTTGGTTCGCTGAAGGATATCTCGAATATCTAGGACGAGACGATTCAGTAGATTGAATGTCTTTCTATAAGTAAACACAAAGGACACACGATTCTCTTTGTGTGCCTAGATAGACTAACAAAAAAATGTGCGAGGTTTCTTATATATCTCTTGTTTCAATTAGATTGTTCCCAGGCATATCCTTGAAATATACGCAGACTATGGCAAAGTATGCTATTTCATAGGTACAATCTACCTGACACGTTATATTATTTACGTTGAGCATTTAACCAAATAGAGGAAGTATCATGAACAATCACCATGACTCTGCAGTATTCTTAATGAAGTTCTTTCCTGAACTGCTTCTTTTTAAAATATTTAATTTGCATCCTTGTACAATGATTTTTCAAATACTTACTCAATATTTTATTTTTTAGCAAATCACATTAAGTTATAATACTTATCGGATCAGGAAGTAAATAAATGGTTCAAAATTTGACATTTTAAAAAGGGAATGTTTTTTCGAAAGTCATTCTTGCTTCCATTTTAATGATTTTTATTTGAAATGCTCGAAGTAATGAAAATTTTTAACATAAAAAATAATTCTCAATTTTGAACATTTAAAAGAAAAAAAGATAAAAATTGAACCTGGAATTGATGACCAATTGCGAAATAAAATTATCTCACAATTGAATTAAATTTTTTTTAAATTATTTCGAATAAAATTAATACATTAAGATTGATGTTTTTTTTTATATTGTTACCCTTTCTTTAATATCCTTAAAAACTTGTATTTAGGAAGACTTCAGAAATTCTTTATTAAAAGAAGCTATTCAATTAGAAAAACAATGTACATCATTATTGGAATGGTTTTATGCCAATGCACCATATTCACATACATATACAGCAACAGAGGCTTTAACAATTTTAGATGATATTAATGAACAATTAATTGCATTAAGAGAGGAAGAAGCTGTTTTAAAAAAGAAATTAGCTGTGTTTAATATTAGCCAATCTGAAAATTCAGATTTAGCAAAATTAGAAAAGGTCAGTGATGTACTAGATATATCTTATCGTTAACTAAATGCAGACCAGAATACTAGCCTATGTAGTGTACTGTACGTACTAGTGTCTTGGTACAGTATCTAGACACATGCAATGACAATATTATATTACGAAAAAACCTAAGCAGTTAGTAAACACAGAGTCCCTATTGTTCGAAATAAACAATCATTCAATAAAATTTAAATTCTTATTAAATTCTAGGATTACCAACCACTAAGGTTGGTTTGGGAGTTAACAAAACAATGGGATGGACATTGGGAAGAATATAAAACCGGTGAATTTTGGAAAATTAACGCTGATGAAATGGAAGATACTGTTCAGCGATTATTTAGAAAAATAACACGTTTATCAAAAGAATTGCAGAGTAAAAAGTATTGCTATACGCTTTTACAAAAATATACATAAAAAATAGTAGTGGCCGCTGTAAATTTAAACATTCACTCCAAATCTATATTTTCAATGTTTTTTATGGAATCCTTTTGACAATTGTTAAACAAATATACAGGTTGAACGTTAGACAGATGATGATTGAGTACTCTTTCTTTTGTTATCTCTGCTCCTCACTTTTGATAATTGAATAATTAATTTTTTTATAATTTTATGCAAAATGTCTATACTGACTATATTTTCTGTAACTCACAGAAATATTTGCATTTTTAATAACTTTTTTGTAACTCACAGAAATATTTGCATTTTTAATTTTCGAATATAAGCTGATTTGATATTCATTATGAAGCCTTGTCGCTCTTCGATATTCGAAAATGTGACGAAATTTATTTTCAATTTGCAGTAGGATTTCAGAATATCAAAATAAAACTATTCCCGTTCGAACAAATCCAAATGAACAGTTATGCCAGAAATACCAAAAATGACAAAAAAGTTGGCCAGTTTTTGATTATCTGTTGGCCCATACGTACACATGTATATGTATATATACAGGATATATAATTCATGAAGATTAGCCAATGTGATACGAAATTTGCAACAGCGTATATATGAGTATAAGACAGGCATACATTTAAGTGTAAAGAAAAACAGAGAAATACACTTTACGAATATTGTTACAGTTTCTAAAAATCAGAAATAATATATTTGATGTTTGTCTTTTTCTCTTTATAAATAAATGTATATCTGCCTTATACTTATTATTCACTGTTGTAAATTTCGTATCTCAATGGCTAATCTTGGCGATGGCAGCCTATCTATCTACATATATACTGAACTTTTTACCCCTGAGAATTTACTCCTCGAAACGTTCCTACCGCCTAAAAAGGCACTTTACCTATCGTTCCTATATTCCTATGCCTATGCTTTTATTTACAATATCCATAATTTGCTCAATCCAAAATGTAAATGTCTTTTGAAAGCTGAACATTGAAAAAAAAAACTTTAGTATATACTATTCTCTATATAGACGTAAAAAACAATATATCATTTTTATAGTTGGTCAATAGTTGACCATACAAAAGAGCGTATTGATGCTTTACGTCGTGTGTTACCGCTTATTGGTGATTTGAAAAATCCAGCAATGCGTGACCGTCATTGGAACAGAGTTAAAAATGCAATAAAACGAGACTTCGATGAAACGGCCGAAAATTTTACATTAGAATATATATTGGAATTAGAAATGCAAAATTATGCACAAGATATTAATGAAATATCTATTGCGGCTACTGGTGAATTAATTATTGAAAATGGTATCAAAGCAATTGCTGATACATGGGAGACATTAGCAATACAATGGCAAAGTACGAAAGATTCAGATATATACAGGTAATGACGTATCAGAATTAACAATCTGTTAAAAAATTATAGAATAAATAAAATTTTGTCAATGGTTTTATATAACGACCGGATCTGATGCGAACAAGTAAGTAATGGGCTAAAAACCGAAAATAGCCACCTTTAGAGCTACGCCAAAAGTTATGAGGGCAAATCTGGGAGACCTCCCGATCGGTTTACATGATAAAAATATTCCATAATCGTATATTAAATTTATAAAAGTATCAGTCCGATCATATAATAATTTACGGACAAATAATAAAATAGATTTTATGGTAATCAATACTTGTAACATTTTTATTGACAATGATGGAATAAAAAACTTCTTAGGTACGGATTAAAAATTTAAATGATGTTTTTAAAACTCAACATTTAAAACGTAACCTCCCACACATTAATTTCGTCGTAGATAATAATGAAATTTGATGATGAATTTAACAATATTAATAAATAGGGGCATAAACATAACGTTTGAAATTTATATTTTTTTTAATGCTTTGGGTTTTTATAGAAGAAAAATGAAAAATAAATTGTCTACCTTGCACAGCCACTTCCATTGTAGATTATAGCTCAGCAAGCTCAGGTAAAGTCGGAAAGCTTGCCAATTTTAAATTATTCACATGAAAACATAAAATATGGACTTTCTATAAAATGTGGAAAGATAAAATAATTCACATAGAAACATAAAACGCTTAATTATCAAAGTTTTCTATTAGGAATTTTAAAACATAAAAAATGTTTATTTAATAAATCACGCGAATTTATATTAGTGTGCACCCGAGCAGCATAGAGTATTTTTCCTTGATTAAATTTACATATTTTAGATTGAAATCTGTTGATGATGTTACAAATGCACTTGAGGATCATTTTGTATTGATAGCAACAATGAAGAGTACAAAGTTTATTCAACCTTTTCAAAAAATTGTCGACAAATGGGAGAAAACGCTATCTTATATCAGTGAAACTATAGAAAATGTTCTTAACGTACAACGTTTATATCTTTATATGGATGTAAGTAGTATGTCTCAATTATAAAAAATCTATCAAAATTTCTTATAATAATATAAACAATGTGTTTTGAAAAGTTTGGTGTAAATACGGTGTAAATTTTGTATTCAAGCCAGAAAAATTGGATGCATATAAACAAACAACTTTTGTTTGAAACTGTTTTTCATGCATCTAATATTTCTGGCGCAAATACAAAATTTATGCCATATTTACACCAAAACTATGGGATGTATGAAAAAAAAGTTTCAAATAAAAGTTGTTTGTTTTTATGAGATAAATATTTTTTAGTATTTAAAGATTTTTCGTATCTTCCACCGTTTAAACAATAAGTTATATGCCTTATAACTTATGCCTTATTCCACGCGGGAATTATATGCCTTACCATTCATTTTAAAAACATTATAAACTATGTAAAGTATCAGTTATGACTCATTATATAAAAATTCATATCATATCTAAAATTATAAAAATTACTTATTCAAAAAACATGAATCATACAAACCACCCTTATTATGAGTTGTACATTGAACTCAATTAGATAAAAACGTCATGATTGATTGTTCAAATATAACTTATTGCTATAGTCATCCTTATCGATGACATATTTGTACTTCGAACCTATTCACAAACAAATAAGCTGATATAACTAGTATAAAAAAAAAAATAAAAAAAATACAGACGAATTGAGAACCATCCTCCTTTTTGAAGTCGGGTTAAAAAACTGAATGTAAAACAATCTTAAACTAAGAATTGATCAGAGAGTTTTGACATACGATGCGCTCTTTTGGTTTCATTCTAGTATTAATATTTCTCAAATTTTTAATTATTGTAAAAATTAAGTTTATCGACAAGTTTAAATTGTATTCTTCTGTTAAATAAAAGTGTACTTCTGTATTTTAAGTAACATAAATTTATATATTTTAATACTATCTGCATCGTCTGAGACAGAAACAGAAATCTTGAAACAGAAATCTATATATAAATAGGCAAAGACAAAACAGTTCAGTACCTTTTTGTCCTCTGTTTGTCAACCAATTTTCTTTTTTGTTTTGTTTAGTAGCTATTGACGAGCTTTATTGTTATCAATAAAAAAATTTTGGATTCCTCTTTTCAATAATGATTATAGTCGAATTTCGACCACTGGTCGAACGCTAGTTATAATTATTGCATTATGTTTCCCCCTTTACACTAAACAACTTTATTGTTTGAAACATTTTTAAATGGAAACTTTTCAAATGAACACGCGGTATAGCGCCGTCTGCTAGAAAAGTATTTTGCTTGGAATGGCAGAGAAGTAAGCGCTCAATATTTTTGTATTAAAAAATTTAGAAAAAATATTATTTTATGTAGAATATATTTGCTGGAGATGATATTAAAAAACAATTACCAGACGAAACATTTGAATTTGAAAATTTGAGAGCCGAATGGAAGGATATTACGCACAACATGCATATGCAATCAAATTGCATCAAAGCATGTACATACCGCCCAGCACCACATTTGTTAAACAAATTAACAAGTATGATTGATAAAATGGAAAAGATACAAAGGGCTTTAGAAAAATATTTGGAAACAAAACGTCATATATTTCCACGATTTTACTTTGTATCAAATGATGATTTATTAGAGATGCTTGGTAATGCTCACAAACCCGAACTAATTCAACCGCATTTAAAGAAAATATTTGATGGCTTGTATAAACTTAAAATTAGTAAAGTATGATATTTTTACAAAATAGTTCTATAGGGGTACACAATATTTAATTTCAGTTCGTAATTTGATAATAATCGCTATACCAGCTGGTGCAAACAATATGGAGTGACGCTTTAACATGAACTTGTGCAATAAGAGAGGGTTATTGAAGGTTCAATAAAGGCTAGCTTCCATCTCACTGGAGACCGGGAAGTGAGGTGTTTCAGCAACCTGATTCTGAAAATTATATTGCCTCTCCTGTGCTTTCAGTTCTTTCAGGAGTATTATGGTATTGTGAGTTTATAGAAGTCTTTTGAGGCTCCAGTAATTTCCTAGACTTTAAATTGATTGGTATAAGTTTCTATAAGCGAAGGCCTCACATATTCATAATAAAAGTATATTCGGATTTCCTTCTTTCATGATAAAAGCTGGAATCGTCGTTTAGTATAATTCTGAGCTTGTACATTTGTTGAGACAATGGTCCTCAAGAGGAACTCAGTCAGGATTCTCATTTGACTTTTGTCTAGTTGCAATGTAAAAACGCTTCATCGCAGTTTGCTTGATGTTATTCTGATGTATTATGCCAGTATTGTTTAATAGTGTAAACGTAATAGCGTCACAACGGCGCTAAAGTCGGTACGTTATCGTGTATAAACGGTTGGCCAAGTTACACAAATAAAAACATTTCCATTTATAAATACCATAAAATTTTGGAAAAAGCGATTAAACTGCGCATCAACACGTTTTTAAGAGTGTTTTACGAACAAATTGCGGTAATTTTAGTAAAATAATATTTATCTACAAATTTAATCTTATGATCTTATCAAACTCACGTCCTATATTGAAGATAGTGGAAAGTGAAAAAAGTTTTTGTAATTTTATTGCACTTTTGGAATCTTATCCTAGATAAGGCTACTGTCTAAAATTTGTATACTTTGTTATATTTTTATAAGAGGATAAAAATACAAAAAAATTTTTATAAAAGGATAAATTAATACAATGATATTATTTATCTTAAAAAGGGACTTTTTCCGTAAAAGGTTTAGCTGAAGCCGATAAACGGTTTAGGTTTCTGCGACTTTGCAAGCAATAATAAAAATTTCTTATATTTTTGCTTTCTTGGCATTCTATATTTGCTATATTGTTTCGTTGATTGTATTATTTTTATACTATTCACATTAGCAAGCTGCCGACTCTTTCTTCTTATTTATATTCTTCTAACTTGTATTTTTTTCTTATATTACTTATAACAAATATTATTGAGGGAGGGGGGAAGTGTGTGTGTGTGTGCAGAATCAAAAGCCATCTACCTCTCATTAAATTCGTTATATTCACAGCATGGAAATAGTAATGAAGCAGTTGGTATGTTCGCAATTGATGGCGAATATATTGATTTTTTAAAGAAAGTTTTATTGGAAGGACCCGTAGAATTCTGGTTAACGACTATTCAAGACGCAATGCGTTTAACCTTACGTGAACAAACGAAACAAACAAGATTGGCTTTAAAAAAAATGTTAGATATGCGTGATAAATGGTTATTACAATGGCCAGGACAATGTACTTTAACAACAAGCATAGTAAATATTATACTATTAAAATAATTATAAACCAAAACGATTGTACGATCAACCGCTTAAGTGGCGTTCTTTTTTTTTGTAATTTTGCAGTCAATTCGTGTCGTCCCCATTCGGTTTTTAAAAGCATATCTCCAAAAAGTTGTTGAAGTGCCGGATTAGTGAGACTCTATTATAGAATAGAGTCTCACTAATCCGGCACTTCAATAGTTCGGCATCCTACAGTTTTTTGTAGTGTCGGATTAATGAGTCTCTACTGTACATGTATAACGATATATAACGATTTATAGTGGGCTATTATAGTTTATAGTTTTTATGGAAACGGCAATCAAAGTTAACATTTCAAAATTGAAACAAAATTTTAATAAAAGAATTTTATAGTTATTTTTTTTAAAGTGTAGTTTCTGTGGAATGATAAAATCAACAAAAATTTTAACCGACTTAAAATTTAGGAGATTCTATGTTCGACTGTATGTATTTTTTTAAATGTTCACCCCCTTCAAGATTTTTATTGAGACAAAAGTTAGCCTATGACCTTCCCCAGGATATAATCATCTCCTTGCCAATTTCATTACGATCCGTTTAGTCGTGAAGAGGTAGCAAACAAACAGAGTTACTTTCACATTTATATAGTAGTATGGATATTCGGAGGTTAAAAAGAGTTTAATGAACATTTATTTAAAACACATTTCAAAATTTGTCCTTCTCAATTCATAAAGTTTGGAATTTTAGCACTATGGGACTGATACCTTGAAAACCTTTAATCGTATCATATTTTAACTAACGCCATCGTTTTCGGTAGACCCAAATTAGCTTAAAAGCAAGTTTTTATCAAAATCGGGGACATAAAATTTTCCTCCAATTTTAGCGATTTTTTTAAGGAGTACCCCTTGAAAAAATGTGAAAAAAGTGCAGAAATTTTTTGTTCTCGATTTTAATAATATAGTTTTCTAGGCTAATTTTGACTCAGACAGTACGAAAATCAGGTTCATTTTAACGTCGAACCAACACATTTCAAAATTTTGCCTTCTCAATAAATACAGTTTGGAATTTTAGCACTATGGAACTGATACCTTGAAAACCGTTAATCGTATCATAGTTTAACTAACGCCATCGTTTTCGGTAGGTCCAAGTTAGCCTAAAACCAAGTTTTTATCAAAATCGGGGACATAAAATTTTCGCCCAATTTTAGCGAGTTGTATAATTGTATTCATATATATTTAGCGTTGATATAAATGCGGACGAAGTTGCGGAAATCAGCTAGATAATATAATTTGAAAATAAATAATGAACAAAAAATACATAGAGCTTGAGTAAACGCCTACTTTAAATAAACCACAGTTTCTCCGTTACACGGTGTATATATATATATTAATACATGCTTATTTTCATGTTTAGATTCAATGGACTGCAGATAGTACACGAGCTCTTACACGTTGTAAATTATTGGAAAACAAACAACCATTAAAAAAATTACGTCGAAAACAGAATGGTGTACTATCTAAGTTATCAGAACTAACTCGACGTGATCTTGCAAAGATTGCGAGGTTGAAAACGAATGCATTGATTACAGTGGAGATTCATTCACGTGATGTTATAGATCGAATGTATAAAGCAGGTAAATTACTTACAAGACTCATTTATCGAAAATAAGTCAGTAGTAAGCTGATCTCACTTCTAACTTATATTATTGGAGTGCTTACTGGTTACTGCAGACTCAAAAGCCATCTATCTCTCATGAGGTTAGAGAACAGTGTGACCTACCCGGTCTGTAACGGGGCGGATGATACGCCCTTCCACCTTCTGGCGGAATATCTTTACAGAACCATATTTAGATGCCTAGCCTTCGGCTCAAACGAAATGCGGGCATCTGAAGTAAAACAATTAAAGTGGACCTTTGCCCTGTCATTCGCAAAGAGGTCGAATAGGTTCGACAACGAACACAGGTAGAGAAAACGAACCAGGTGTGGTGGAGGATAAAAGAGGTTGAGGGTATAGGTTCCTTAGGGGTCGTTAAAAATGGCATAGAACGGCCTACTTGCCAGGCTTTGGCCTGCGCTCCCCTACTACTACTACTATATTTTTGTTTTGTTAGAATATTTTCAGTATCGTTATTCAAATAATAAAATTTATATCTCAGTACTCTAAAAATTGTATATGAAAAAATGTATTTAAAAAAAAAAATTAAATAATACGCATAAGACTTACACCTAAATATCGTGTTTCGAATGCAACACAATCATCGTCAGTAGGAAAATTCCGTATAACATATTATAGAAATTAAAATAAGCCTAAAACAAACAAATGGAAACATAAAATAAAAAATGAATATAAAGAAAAAAAGAAATAACTAAAAAATATACAAAAGTTGCATACCTTGCGTTTTAATTAGTAACATCTCCTCGGAGAATAATTACAATTAGCTAATTCATACTGATGATGACTACTTTGTAGTCGAAATACGTATTTATAAAATACAAAAAATTTTGATCTAGGAATTTGGGGCAAAAAATCGAAATTTATTTATATCAAAATATGTGTAAAAATATGGGTTTCTCCATAAGAGCAATGAATTAAAATTCGAACTTTAACATTAAATAACTAATTCAAGACCCCCGTAACCCCCCCCTCCCTGAAACTTTTATATTTGATTTATATGCACTTCAACTACATGTAAACAAAAAATAAAGTCTTAATCTTTTTGAAGCTTCAGTGCTCGTACATCCTTAATAGTAATAATAATAATTTTTATTTAAAAAGCAGTTTTAAATTGTATTGATTGATCTCTGCGCCCAGGTTTGATAAATAAGGTTCTTTTTACAATAAATCAGGTTGTATGGATGTAAACGATTTTGAATGGTTTTCTCAACTTCGCTTTTATTGGGAACGAGATATTGATGATTGTGTTATACGTCAGACAAATACATTTTTTTTGTATTTTTATGAATACCTTGGTAATTCTGGTCGATTAGTTATTACTCCTCTTACCGATAGGTAATTTAAATTTAGATCAAATACTTATATGTTAATTACACACTAATTTATTTCATATACTTTATAATTATAAATTTTAACATTATCACACAATACATATTAATGTCGATGTCTATTCTCTGATGGTTTACTCGTTTTGACACTAATATTTATGAAATCTATTATAGTCCGATGTAAGAGATTACATCGAAGAAGTATAACTTATAACGCGCGTACATAAGTTAAAAATTATATATAATATATGTATTTATATTAATTATATGTAGGTGTTACATAACTTTGACGACTGCCTTACATTTATTTCGCGGTGGAAGTCCTAAAGGTCCAGCTGGTACTGGTAAAACAGAAACAGTGAAAGATCTAGGAAAAGCAATGGGAATGTGGGTAATTGTTATCAATTGTTCGGAAGGTTTGGATTATAAAAGTATGGGGAAAATGTTTTCAGGTAAATATATCAGGTAATTATATATATTATATTTCTGTAAAGTTACAGAATTATTCATAAACCATTAAGGAAGTGTTGGAATAAAGCCGCGCTTTTCTATACGCTCACTTATGCGTATGGAAAATGCACAGTATGCGTACTAGAAAACACATGTATACTTTCAGGTCGTTCATTTTCGTATTCTCGTGTTTACGGATAGACGGTCGGACGGACAGATATTTGGAAATGGGCTGATTAAGTCGTTTTATGAACACCTATACGAAATATTTTGTTTTTCGATCAATATTTTCATTGATTACAAAGTCGGGGCTGTTCTTGAGGATTAAGAAGTTCTAATGATTTTCTGCTTAATTGATTCGACTATAAATGATGCTTAGCAAAATCTGTTTAGATTTCATCCCTAAATTAATATTTAAAACATTTTTATTCATAGGTTTATCACAGTGTGGAACGTGGGGTTGTTTTGATGAATTTAATAGAATTAACATTGAAGTATTATCTGTGGTTGCTCAACAAATTTTGTCAATATTAACCGCTATATCTCAAAAACAGAAACGGTTTCTATTTGAAGGTTCAGATATAAATTTAGTTTTGACATGTGGTATTTTTATTACAATGAATCCAGGATATGCTGGGCGAACAGAATTACCTGATAATTTAAAATCTTTGTTTCGTCCAATATCAATGATGACACCTGATAATGCGATTATTGCTGAAAATCTTTTGTTTAGTGATGGTTTCAATAATACACGCTTATTATCTAAGAAGGTTAATAATATATGATATTCAGAGGCAAAAAAGTAGGACCCCAACGAGGCGATTTCTTCGACGCCGTTATACAAGCCAATATATACAGGGTGCTCAGATTTTAATCCGGAAAATTGCATAGGCGATAGACCTTCCAAAAAATAAGAGGAAAAGTTCATATGAAATGGGTTGTAATATATATATATATATATATATATATATATATATATTTGGGATACGTTTCCGAAAATTTATGGAGTAACGTCGTCTCAGTTTGAACAAACTTCACATATTTATATAGATTCGCAACAAATGCGCATATTTGAGGTCTGGCGATTTTCGGGTGATAACAATTTAATTATCTCGCCGGTTACTACTTAATCGTCTTTTTAAAAGTTTCTAAACGTTTGATACATCTTATCTCGTTGCGCCGACTCTTAGTGAAACACCGATTTTTCTGAAAGTAGTTTTCTTTTTAAACGTTACATACACCGGCATATAAAGATTATCCAAATAACTATTCTGGAAACAACTTCCAGAACAGTTTGAGCTGTTCTAATATTATTTAGGCATAGCTCAAGCGAAAAATCAATGAAGAATTTGGGTTATCGTTTTTACATTTGAATTAACATACGATTTTAAAAATAAAAATAAAAGGCCAAAAAGTGTTCTTATAAATAAATTTATTTCGTCTTACTCTTTTGTCTCTTAATATATCATTAACATTTACAAAAATAATGACAATTAATTATGTAGGTGAATACATTGTATCAATTAGCAACCCAACAATTAAGCAAACAGGACCATTACGATTTTGGACTTAGGTCTATGGTAGCTCTTTTACGTTATGCTGGGAAAAAACGTAGGGAACATCCAAATTTACCAGAAGAACAAATGGTTTATTTGGCAATGAGCGACATGAATATTGCGAAATTGACTAGCGACGATTTTCCATTATTTAGTGGTATAATGTCTGATATATTTCCGGGAGTTGATGTGCCACATATCGATTATGACGAAATGATTAATGCTTTAACAGAAGTTTTTGAAAAAATGAAAATGCAGGTACTATATATTTTTATTCGTCTATATAAATTATTATAAACGACTGAATCGATTTTGACAATTAAGTTATCGTACGATTCATTTAGACTCTAAAGAGTGGCATATAGGGTATATATGACACTACCACAATATGAATTATTATTCAGTCCAAATAAACAAAAACAAGGTACAACTTGGAAAAAACTTCATGGAGAGGAAAATTGGTACAAACGTTAACTACATCATACAAAAGCTAAAAATTGTATTCAAATTCAAAGATCAAAAAATCGGTTTTTCGTAAACTTATCTCTTAAAATTCAAATGCAATCGTTAAAATAGTTTGATAAAGGTTGTAGATTATGCGATTATTATCTCTACAACATAATTCTGAATACGTTTTTTCCTGTGAACTATCATTCATGCGATTTCAAAAATTGGAAATACTAATACAGTAAGTACTTAATTGTCAAGGTCTTCTTCTTGTTCCAATGTTGAATCAAATGCATATGGATTAATGACATTAATGACATCAATGAAGTGACCTCTTTTGTCCAACTGTTTTTCTTAGAACAATCTACAGAATTGCTATAAGAATTGCTGTAAGCCCCAATCGATCCCACTTCGACAAAAATTTTATTGTTTTTCATATGTCTCTTAAATGATAAATGTTATCGTATAATAGTTTGTATAAGCTTTTTAGATTATGCGATTTTCTAGAAAAATAGGTCGAAATACTTTTTTTTCCTACAAATTATCATTCATGAGATTTTTCGATTTCAAAAATTTTATATTCTGCATAATATGGAATCTTTTCCACGCGACCTTCATGGTAGAGTACTTAGCGCGTTTTTGTACGTATCGTGGTTTCTTCTATAGGCATAATCCACGATCTATTCTGATCAAACTTATTTAGGCATTTTTCAATCAATTAAAATGATACTTAATTTAAAATAATTACTAAACCGCAACTGATTATATATATATATATTTATTATTCTGAAAATTTTCTTCTTCATGTTGCAGAAGGCAATTTTCAATTATTCCGAATGTATTTGACTGTATAATTATTGATACTTTATAATAGATCGTTAATTATTAAGATTTTTTTTAAATTTAGCTAATTCCAATTGCTACAACAAAAGTGATTCAATTGTATGAAACGAAATGTTCACGACATTCAGTTATGATCTTAGGAAATACAATGACAGCAAAATCAGTCACATGGAAAGGGCTCAAAGGAACAATAACAAGATTATCGGAAATGAGTAAACCAGGATTTGTTTCGGTTACTGAATATCCAATTAACCCGAAAGCTCTGTCACTCGGTGAATTATACGGTGAATACAATTTGGCTACAGGAGAATGGTTAGATGGAATTATTTCTGCAACAATGCGTGTGATATGTGCTGGTAAATTGAATAACATGTTGATGTATTGTATAGTTTTCTAAAAAAATTCTTCTAACATCAATAGAGGAAACACCTGATCAAAAATGGATTCTTTTTGATGGGCCAGTTGATGCTGTATGGATTGAAAATATGAATAGTGTTATGGACGATAATAAAATATTAACTTTAATCAACAGCGAAAGAATTACCATGCCAGAACAAGTTTCATTATTATTTGAAGTAGGAGATTTAAGAGTAGCATCTCCAGCAACAGTTTCACGTTGTGGAATGGTTTATAATGATTATAAAGATTGGGGATGGAAGCCATATGTCAAATCATGGACAGAAAGTCATGAAGAAGTATCGTTTCAAGTAGAAGTAAATGACTTAATTTTATTATCTACTTAGTTTCTTTTTTTTGAAAAGATTTTGAAGAAATATTTCGATATTCTGAAAGAGGCGACTCTTTTACAATATTATAATTCTACACACTATGTACTGTAGATATATTGGGAATTCTAGCACTTGGAAATGCTCTCTGGTGGATAAATTTGATACTTTTGGCTTACAAATTGTTCGCACTTTGGTGAACAACTTAGAAACTTTCTAGTGCTAGTTGGTTGAAATATTAAGCTCCGCTCCTGCAAGAGATACAATATAAGTATTCTTCTGTTTGGTTGGCTAATATAATGTTAAATTTTACAAATTTCAGATGCACCATCATTTTGAAAATTACATTGATGTAATGTTGGAAATAAAAAAATTAAAAACTGTAGAAATTGTTCATATTCCTGAATTGAATTTAATTCAATCATTGTGTCGATTATTAGATTGTTTTGCCACGCCAAAAAATGGCTGTGATCCAGTTGACCCTGATGTTTTTAAAATTATGTGTAAAATTTGGTTTTTATTTTGGTATGTGTAACAGGTGACAAAAAGAGGTTTTAAACAAAATAATGAATCTTAAATCAAAATATTAAAGATAGAACCTAAAAGGTCTGTTGTAGTAGGGTTGCCATCTCTAAAATCTGGCAACCAGGACAAGAAGCGTGAAAACCTTGGATTTTGAAGCGTAGAACCCGGACATCTCAACAGTGCTATTTTAAAGTTACTCAGTAAAATAAAAAACAGTTTTAAAAAGGGCGGTATACTGACTAAACTGTCGGCGTATGGACAAGAACGAAGTAACCGGCTATGTTTGAGAAGGTTTTCTACAGTTTCCTTCACGAGCTCCAGATGAATATCGGCATAGTTGGCTACAGCCACATATCCTACCAATTCCTATTCTATACACAAAAATTCCTTCTACTCCACTCACATCCTTAGGCATCACAATTGACCTTATGGTCGAAGTGTAGCCCGTCCTGGGCAGCCTCTACAATCTATCTATCTATCTATATAAGGTGCAAGCGTTTCAGCTTTTTTTTCCTCTGTATTTAGCGGGTAATGTTAGACAGTGTACATTGGGCCAATTTTTAAAGGTTCAGTTTACTAGTGCCTCTCCATTCCCTACATAATATACATGTTTATGGATTTTTGGCGCAGCAGTAAATTTTAAAGCTATCTTTCTGCCCAAAAAGGTTTCTTGGATCATATAGACTGAAAGTAATATTCACATTTATATATTATAAAATTTTTTAGTATGATTTGGTCAGTTTGTATAACTGTCGATAGTGATAGTCGAAAAAAATTTGATGCAGTAATACGTGAAATGGAAGGAATATTCCCAGTTAAAGATACTGTGTATGAATATTATGTCGATGTTCGAGGCAGAGGTTTTACAGCATGGGAAAATAGATTAAGTGACAATTGGTCATTTGCTACTGAGTATGAGTATAAATAAAATGATGTATTTTATATTTACTTACTTTTATTTTAATTTGTACAGTCTTCCATTTTATAAAATTACCGTACCAACTATTGATACAATACGATACGATTATGTAATGTCTGCATTAATTGAACATGACTTTCCAAGTTTGATTATTGGGCCAGTTGGAACTGGTAAAACAAATTCTGTAATGTCGGTGATTGAGAAGTTAGATACTTCAAAATATGCAATTTTAATAGCTAGTTTATCAGCACAGGTAAGAAAATATTCTATTCATGCTTTCCTAAGTGTAAACGATGTTCTAATAATAAAAAATGTTAATGTTGAATCACAGACAACATCGGCAAATATACAAGAAACTATAGAAAGTAAATTGGAGAAACGAACCAAATTAATTTACGTACCTCCTGGTAATAAAAAACTAATTACATTCTTAGACGATCTTAATATGCCTGCAAAAGAAACATATGGATCTCAACCACCGTTAGAGTTATTACGTTTGTGGGTTGATTACACGTTTTGGTATGATAGACTCAAACAATGGAGGCGATATGTTAGGGTAAAAATAAGAAAATTTGTTTTTTAATTGTATACATCATAGTACCGCGGATCTGAAACAACAGATTTCGACACAGCTATACCTCTGGAAATGTTTGGTCAATTATATTTACCTTTGGTGAATCGATAATTGTGTAGGTAAAAAGTCAGACAAAGAAAATCAGAGAAATGATGTCTCAAACTGCTTTCGTAATAATAATAATAAACCCTCTGTTTGTCGTAAAAGATGTTCTATTACCGCATTATGAAATAGTCATCACAGGTAGTACTTTCAGGAAGCACATCAAATAGACAAAGGAAATTAATCAGTTCATCTGCGAACCTACCTGGAAGTGGCCCGAGTAAAACTAGAAGAAATGACTCGCCTATAACAAGTCAACGCCGGTTACCGACAAGAACTACACGAATAATTTACACAAAAATACACAATCTTGGACAATCAAAATAGTTTACTGTTAGGTACTCAATTGGGTCCGTGTGGTGGAATCTAAAGGGTTCCGCCCAGATTTAAAATACATAATAATAATAAAGTTCAATAACAATGCATTGTACAGAATACGTCTTGCAAGTAGGATTGGGCAAATGAAAGAAATGTAAGGTATGCAGGTATGCTTGACTTTATAAGAAAGCTACCACAGTAACCAGTCCAAGTGGCCGAGCGGTCTAAGGCGTTATGTTTGCGTAGTATGCATACTTGGAAACTGGGAGGTTATGGGTTCGAATCCCGACATCGGCAGTTTGTCAATTATAAAAATTAAAAAAAAGGGGCGGTTGATTGACTAAACTGTCGGCGTATGGACAAGAACGAAGTAATCGGCTATGCTTGAGAAGGTTTTCTGCAGTATCCTTCACGAACTCCTACCAATTCCTAGTCTACACACAAATTTCTCCCACTCCACTCACATCCTCAGGCATTACAATGGACCTTATGCTCGAAGTGTAGCGCGTCCAGGGCAGCCTCTACCGCAGTCTATCTATCTACCACAGTAAGTATTGAAAAGCGTAGAACAAATTTTCTTAGAGCTCCTATGGAAAATATATCATAGAATATATAAAAGGAAAGGATATCCGGTACCTGATTTAATATCAAACACCCTACCGAGAATCTAAAAGATTCACACATGGATGGGGATAAATAACACATAAATATACAGCTGTCTTATGCCAAGTACATGATAAAAATAAAATAAGTCGAAATATTTCCCCAGCTAAAATGGATATGAGTCTCAAACAAAATTAACTCATTTTAAAATGAATTCAACTTTGTAGGCTTAAAATATAAAAAAATTACTACCCAATAAGCTGAAGTACAACTAAATCAAGCACTATAACTAGTTACCTATCATATTAGTGAACTCGCAAAAACTCAGAAAACTCGCAAAGGATCAGAGCAATGCCTCATCCAAAAAATATGGATACATATTCAACAAATGCATATTCATTTTCCATTATACTGTTAATGGCATTTAACAATTTCTAAATTTGTTCCATATTCGAATTTCCTGGTTTCGAGAAATCTGTTGTTTCTAGACTGTGATAAAAACTTTCAATAAATTTTTTTTGTTTTACTTATAATAGGACATGCAATTAATAGCAGCTATGGGCCCACCTGGAGGTGGTCGACAATCAATAACAGAACGTTTCTTAAGTAAATTTAATGTTATTTTTATGGTATTTCCAGATAAAGTATCTGTTAAACGAATTTTCGGCACAATGTTAAAACAACATCTAAGGGAATTTGATGACGAAGTTAAAGCTCTTGGTAAATCCATAGAAACTTTATTAGACATTTTAAGAAATATTTTCTGGAAGATAAAACTATTTTACAATTTTAGCTCCTACTATAATGGATGCAACATTAAACATTTATAATGACGTTTGCGCAAAAATGTTACCAACTCCAGCAAAAATGCATTATTTATTTAATTTACGTGATATTTCAAGAGTATTCCAAGGATTGTTGCGAAGCCATAAAGATTACCAGAGTACAAAACCAGCAATTTTACGGTTATGGGTTCATGAATGTTTCCGTGTATTTTCTGATCGATTAAATGATGAAAAGTAAAAAATAATTTAATATGACTTGCAGAAAAATTTTCATTTTCATAACATTTTTAAGGGATCAAAATTGGTTCTTAGAGGAAATAACTTATGAACTTGGTGTAAGATTTGAAGTTGTCTTTCATACATTGTGTCCAACAAAAGAATCACCGACATTTAGTCATATAATGAATACGAATGAAATTTATGAAGATTTGCAAGATTTACCAGTACTGAGACAATTTTTAGAGAAAAAACTTATTGAATATAACAATGCCCCAGGAATAGTTCGAATAAATATTGTTTTATTTAAGGATGCTATTAAACATATTTGCCGTATAGTTCGTGTTATTTCACAACCTAGAGGAAATGTATTGCTAGTAGGAGTTGGTAAATGTTTATTCTTATTCGATAGACAAAATAATATCCCAAAGAAAAAAGTGAGTCCGGCTCACACAATCAGAGTTACGTATCTGAACTTTATCAGCAAATTGGTCTTAAGTGGTTTGATCGATAGATTGGTGTAAATAGGTTCATCCGTTTATCTGATGATACACTAGGAGTAGAAACATAGAATATCAGAAGGCGCTATTTTTTTCGCACATTTTCAGTTATGTTTAGCCAATTCATCAAAAGTAATTGGGAATCTTTAAAAGTAATCCTTCCAAACAGTACTTTATACAATACAATAAAATAAACAGTTTTTTGAAATAAGGTCCAATTGGGTGATAGGTTCCATTAAAAATTTTAAAATTATAAAGATATGTCAAATATCGAATGCGTATGTATACTCTCGTTCATAAAAATTGAACCACCAGTAAGTCACTTTCTAAGCGTATATATTAATAAATATATGTATATTACATAATACAATAACGTTTAGAATGTTTCAACTGGTTCAATTTTTACGAACAGAAGTGTACATATGTCATGCCATAAAATTTTTCTACCTAGAAAGTTGATGAACCGAATTGAAATTTCTCACTTTGTATACTACTTGAGAATAAGCTCTGGTTTCTAGAACATAAAAGTATTGAATGAATAATAATTGAAAACTCAAACTTCTAAGTCTCATAGTGTTTGAGACTTATCGGTTGTCTTCAACAGTCAACCTCGCATCTGAATAAAAATTAATAAAAATAATAATTGACTACCGGAAATTCCATTGAATACAAGTATTACATACTTTAAAAGTTTCTCTATAAAACTTATCAAATGAAGTTGGATCGAAAGTAGAATGTTTAAAATAATATAAAAAAAGATGGTTGTATTAAGTCATCAAGCAACTTATTATTCCGTCCCGAGTCTCACTTTGCAATCTACATTATTTTATCTATCCATTAAAAAACTTTGTATATTATTTAAAGGTGGAAGTGGTAGACAAGTATTAGCTCGATTAGGTTCATTTATTTGTGAATCAAAAACTTTTAAAATTGAAGTCACTAAAACATATCATGTTCCCGAATTCAAAGAAGATTTAAAGAAACTTTATCGAAATACAGGTGTTCTAAGACAATTAACTAGCTTTTTGTTTGTGGACACACAAATTGCAGAAGAAGCATTCTTAGAAATGGTTAATAACATGTTAAGCAGTGGTGAAGTCACAAATTTGTACAAAAAAGATGAATTTGAAGATGTAATTAATATTTATTTAAATATATTTATTTATAGGTATATTGACTAGTGAAGTCAGTAAAGTGTGACTTAACGAAAGAGAAGAAAACATGTCCGGGTTGAATAATCTCTCTTTCACACATTTAGTCCTAGTCTTGGTCTTACTTATGTTGCAGGACATACTTCGTCTTAGTCTTGACTGCCAAGTTTAGTTGCAAGATTCTTGCGGTCTTGGATTTTTGCATCCTATTATGGTTGATAACTATCCTGACTAGAAAATACCTGATGTATTGCCTGGCACTACATCTGGTCGGGATCAGGTACGAGTACAGTATGCCGGAATGGTCTTATCATATTCTTACATGTACAGTATCTTAAGGGGTTATCCCCATGTTAAATTATGCATATTAAATAGGGTTTGCCTGAGAAGGATCGGACTAAAAACGGATTTGGATATATATCGCTTACAAGTGTACAGTCGTGCAAGGCTTTACTAATCAGGAACAGATTAAGAACACTTAAGGAATGTCCAAAGTAAATGTGAGATTTCTTATTAAATTTCAAATTCGTCCCCTTTACCTAGATCAGTTTTTTGTATTATAAAAACGTATTTCGACTACAATGTAGTCATCATCAGTATAAATTAGCTAGTCGTAATTTACTCTTTGACAATTAGAAATAGATAGAAAGTCGAGATCAATAGACAAAAATAAAAATGAATAGAAAATTAACTAAATTAAAATATACTAGATTTAATAAATTTAATAGATTTAATAAATTTTAAATTATGTTGAAATTACTCTTGTTAAAATATTTTTTCTTCACATCTATTCCTGTTACCTTTACTTTTATTAAAATTACTCTTATATTGTCTTAGGTTATGTTACTTGTTGCTAATTTGGTCACCAAACTTTACATTTATTTCTAATTGTCAAAGAGTAAATTACGACTAGTTAATTTATACTGATAATACAAAAAACTGATCTAGGTAAAGGGGGTGAATTTGAAATTTTATTTCAAAAACCTAGAGTTCTCACTAATTATCATTCGATAATATAATGTGAAATTTCTTGTCATTGTTTCTTGAATTATGAGAACAATTTATGCATCTGATAGTTTGAAAAAAATTTTTGGCAATGGTTCTAAAATTCATTCACATATCTAAATTCCAGAAAATATACCAATGAAATAGGTCACTTCCATAACAATTTTACATAAATTATTTCCAAAATTTTATTTCTTAGTAAATAATTTTTTGAGGTTACTTTTAGTCAAGTGAATAGATTATAGAAATGAAACCGACCATGTCAGAGTCAAGGAAGTAAATATAACATACAATAAATCTTGCATATATAGTCTTGATCTTGTGTACTTGAGTCTTAAGGTCTTGTAAAGGAATGTATTATCTTTTTCATGGTCTTGGTATTGCGTTATACCAAGACTGCAAGGCCAAGATCAATTTTGATCATCACTAGTTTTTGTACGTTCGCTGATGATTGACGATTTCTTGTAATCTAGTCGGAACAATAACAAAGTTTACTGCTGTTTGTAAAAGTTTGGTTAATGAAGATTTAATATGAAAAATTCGTATGCAAAGATTTACAAACATTTGGAGAATAAGATTTTTGGTATAAATACACACATTTATATGAATTGTTTTATTTTCCTTAATTTATAGATTAAAACAAGTTTAGAAAAGCAAGCCACAAAAGATGGAATACCTTATCAAAATGAAGCTATGTATAATTACTTTATACAACGTTCTAGAACGTATACGCATATATTAATTGCTATGAGTCCAATTGGAGAAGCTTTTCGTAATCGTTTACGTCAATATCCCTCATTAATTAATTGTACAACCATAGATTGGTTCTTAGACTGGCCGTTAGATGCATTGTTAGAAGTTGCTAATCATAGTTTACTAGATGTTAATTTTATAATTACAATAGTTGGAACAAACAAGGTTAGCATGATTTTTTGGTATAAGTGTAGATATTTCAAATGGATAGAATTTAATAACAAATAGCAATAAATAATTATATAGATTTTTAAAATTTATGATGATGAAGAAGAACAGCCTACAGAAGCAGTAGTCTCTGAAGAAGATCTTACGGACGAAGAGGAAGAAACTCGTGAATTAAATCAAGAAGAACTTTGTGAAGCTGTTGCATCATGCTTTGCGATTATACACAGTTCTGTAGTAGCTGGCTCACGAAGAATGTTATTGGAATTAAAACGTTATAATTATGTGACTCCAATCAATTATCTAGAATTAGTAGATGGTTACAAATTGTACTCACATTACTACATTTCTTATTCGCCATGTCTAGTCACACGGCAGCACGATAATAATGACTGACTTGCTCAGTTTACTAAAGACTTATTATAGCGTCTGTTGTTTGAATAAGACTTTGCATACTATGAATTATTATTTCGCTAAAGTGTGAACAGTCATGTTTTTTAATTAAGTTTAAATTTAAAAAAAAATTTTCACTTAGAATGCTAGAAGAAAAACGATTCCAAAGAAAAACTTACTCGGATAAACTACGTAGTGGAGTTGGAAAAATCATAGAAGCACATGAAACCGTGTTTATTATGCAAAAGGAATTAGCTATTGCTCAAATTCAAATCACAGAATTCCAAATAAAATGTGACGAAGTGTTAGTTATAATTCAATCAAAGAAAAAAGAAGTAGATGAGGAAACGGTAATGCATAAGATAAATTAATAATTTCAGATTAATATAAATTAATAATTATAATTAATTATTATTATTATTTATAATTAGAGACAAATCAATTCTTTTCAACCGTTAATCTTTTTTTGCATATATCTATAAAATTTGGTAACTCTATGGTATCCTCAACCTGGGGGAACAAAAATTTATAAGTACTATGGGCCACAAAGTTATCCTTTTGTTTCAAAATTGTGTAGTCATTTTATGTCCTATTCATCGGCTTTTGGGACAATGACTATACAATTTAAAAAAAAAAGGACACGACTTCTCTGGCCCCTAGTACATACGACCACAAAAATGACAATCCTATTTCAAAATTTTATAGTTGATTTGTGTCTATTTCATTTGGATTTCAAAACAATGTTTCGAATAGAAGTTGTTCGTCATAAAAATCTTAACAACTATTGCGCAAAACAATGAAATTTTGATTAGATTTTAAAAACTTAATAAATTGAATATTTAAAATAATAGAAAGAAATAGCTGCTAAAAGTGTTAAAATAGAAGAAGAAGAAAAAGTTTGTACTGAATTAGCTGAAATTGCTCAATTTGATCTAGACAAGGCTATGCCAGCTTTAGAGGAAGCAATAATAGCTTTAGATTCATTAAGTAAAAAAGATATTACAGAAATTCGTTCTTATACAAAGCCTCCTGCTAAAGTAGAAATGGTACTTGAAGCTGTTATGATATTAAAAGGGGTAAACAAATTATTTTAAATATTTCAACAGTAAAAAGAATTCTGTAATTTGTATTCAATTTCATTTTCAGCTGGAGCCTACGTGGGCCCAAGCAAAGAAGGAACTAGGGGATATGCAATTTTTAGCAAATTTACAAAACTTTCCAAAAAATGATGTGAATGAAAAAACAATGAAAAAAATTGCTAAATACACATATTTAAAAGATTTTAATCCTGAACTTGTTGGTCAGGTTTCTATTGCAGCAAAATCATTATGCTTATGGGTAATTGCTATTGAAAAATATGTAAAAGTTTATAGGTAAGGAAGTTTTTACAGTCCTGTATTTGTAATGCTAAGAAATCATAATCCAAAATAATATTTCAATATCGTAGTAACTCATAAAGTTCGAAATTTAATATTAAACTCAACTTTTATTTTGTGAAATCTGAAATACCGGTATTGTATCCTCGATTTAGCCGCATGAATTTTCACAGATATTGGGGTTGATAACTAAATAACACCGTTCGATGTGGGATCTCATTTTCCCTTTTGTGCCTTTAAAGAATAAAATGAGGTAGAGTTCTAAAGTTGGTGTAAAATATTCTTTTAAGGCCTTTCCAACAATGTAGGGCAAGCTGAGAAATATCGTTTCACAATTTTGAGTTTAGAACATCTTGTCCGAAAAATACCCTTTTTAAACGTGGTTTTATTAGTTTGATTTGACACCCGATATTTAAGTAAGTTGTGAAAAACATTTTTTTATTAAAATTTTTTCTCTATATCGCATCGTTTAAAGATAGTTTTTGGGGAAAGGTTTTTGTGAAGTTTTATAGTTCGACATTAAAGTTTAAACTCGCCACAATCCTGAAAAAAGTTAAAACGGTACTGGACATAGAGCTTACTGCAGCTGAGCTTAAGCATGCAATAATTAACTCTTTCCAAGAAAACTGCCCGGAGGTCTCAAAAGTCATCAGTAAGTCCACTTGCTGGTGGAATAAAGACCTAAGGAATCAAAGGCAAAAATATCGCCAACTATTTAACAGAGCAAAAAGGATAGGGAACGAGGACTACTACCATGAAGCTCTTACCGAATAAAAGAGGTCTTTGAAAAAAGCTAAAACAAACTCGTGGAAGAAACTCTGTCAAGATGTTGAAAATACATCTGAGGAAGTAAGATTCCATCGTATTCTAGCGAACAAACCCGCTGACACATTGGACCCACTACGTAAGCCCAATGGTGAGTACACTAGCTCCAGGAAGGATACACTCGAAACACTAATTCAGACTCATTTACCAGATTCGGTGGCAATAAACAGTGAAAACTCTTAACAATTTTTTTCACGAACGATTTAACCAAAACTTCCTACTAAATTTCAAATTAAATTAAATTTCAAATTTTCCCCCAATTCCTAGAACAATTATCTGCATTTTATATATCAGTATTTTATTTAGTAGTCGAAATACGTATTTATAAAATACAAATAATTGTTCTAGAAATTGGGGCAAAATTTGAAATTTAATTTCATTGTAATGTAATAATAGCTCAAGCAAGATCCAGTGCCTATAGACAGACTATTTTTCACTAATAACTGGATTACAAAAAAATAATAATAATAACATTATTATTACTGGATTACTGTCTCGGTTACAGTAGATACAAGATATTCGGTGCATCTCATCCTGAATATATGAACCTTCAGGAAAACCTGATAAGCAAGCTCCTGACTATTACCAAAATATGGGAGAATCTCGTCAGACTGAAGTAGAAGGGGGAGCACAATGGACCATCAGGTCGAAGTGCAATACATTTATACAGCCCAAGATATATCTATCTATCTATCTGGGCACAGGTTACACACGAATGCATGGAAGATAAATTTTTTTAGGTTATTTGTTACCCGACAACATTTTCTATCATTCGGTGAAAATCAGGATCAAAATCTGTTAACAAAGATTCCACTACAATTCTAAAAATTTGTATTGTAGGTTTGTCGCTCCAAAGCAAGCGAAATTGGAAGAAGCTAAAAAATCATTAGAAGAAAAGCAAGCTATGCTTGCAGCCGCAAAAAAAAAATTGCAAGAATTGAATGACCTGGTTGACCAATTACAAAGAGAGTATGAAGAAAAAATGAGACAGAAACAAGAACTGGCTGAAAAAGTAAAACTTGTGTAACCATTTATTTATATTGCAATTAAAAATTGTAATTCATGTTTGGTAGGCTGAAATGTTAAAAATTAAACTAGAGAGAGCTGCAATGTTATTAGATGGGTTATCTGGAGAAAAGATACGTTGGTCCGAAACAATTGAACTTTTAGAAATTGAATTTAATAATCTTCCAGGAGATGTTCTTTTGTCAATAGCTTTTGTTTCCTATTGCGGTCCATTTGTATCAGATTATAGAAACGATCTGAAGAATTTATGGCAAAAAAAGGAAAGTATTTTAAAAAAAATTCACATGAAAATCAAGTGGCAATATCTCTTATGTTTGACGCGCATGTTTGATATAGCGACTCAGAATTACTGTCGACCGATGTACGGGACGATTCGATAGGTAGTCAGAAAATATTCGAGATATGTATAGTCAATAAGCGGGATAAAAGCTTGCTTAATTTAAAAATATATACCAAAATTCATTATACCGAGCTATATGCTCAAATTATATGATAATCTAGTTGAGTTGTACATATATCACCTATAGTTTTTTCAGTAAAACAATTTCTATCTAGTATCTTTGGTCTTGAATCGAATTACATTTCCCATCGATTATTACGTACGTATTGTCGTAGAAATTGTAATATTTTTTTTTTATACAAAAAAAGAAAATGAATCAAAGCATTTAGATTTGAGGGGCAAAAAGGGTTCCGCAATACTTTTCTGTGGGACGCAATAAAATTACCTAATTTTCGGGACACCCCCTAAAATTCGGAACAGTTTTCAACCCTAATTATAACTGACATGAAAACAAAATTAAATTAATTAAACTATTACATTGATAGTATATCCTAAAGTTCCAATGAAAAATTTTTTAAACTATTTCTGTAATTGAGTAAATGTTTATAGATTTTTATTTTTAAGTAGGTGAAAGAATTGTGGATACCATTTTCTGGTAACTACAATATTATTAATTTCTTGGCAGACCCATCAATAATTCGAGAGTGGTGCATTCATGGTTTGCCCTCTGACGATTTTAGTACAGAAAATGGAATAATAGTTTCTAGATGTACACGTTGGCCATTGATTATTGATCCTCAAACACAAGCGGTAAAGTGGATTCGACAAATGGAAGCTAAAAATGATCTTTCGGTAATATCAAAATTAGAAAAATTACCTTTCATAGCAACATGAAACATTTTTTCTTTTTCCTACAATAGGTAATCGATTTTGGAGTACCAAATTACATGAAAACTATTGAACAAGCAGTATTCACAGGAAAGTCTGTCCTATTGCAAAATGTTATGGAAACATTAGAACCTACGCTAACATCAATTTTAAATAAAGCGATCATGGAAGAAAATGGAGTACCAATGATCAAAATTAGTGAGAGAATGGTCTTTTATCATAAAAACTTTAGACTTTTTATTGCAACAAAAATGCCGAATCCACATTATCCGCCTGAAATTTCCACAAAAACAACTTTAGTTAATTTTGCTGTAAAAGAAGAAGGGTTAGAAGCTCAATTATTAGGTATTGTAGTACGGAAAGAGAAACCATCATTAGAAGAACAAAAAGATAAATTGGTTACTGCTATTGCAAAAGGTTAGTTTAAATTTTTTTATTTTTGAACATTGAAAATTGAACACAAATTTTGATTTTAGGTAAAAGTATATTAATTAACTTAGAAAACGAATTACTGCGATTATTGTATGAAAGTCAGGGATCTCTAATTGATAATTTAGTTTTAATAAATACTTTACAAGTTAGCAAACGTACAGCCGCTGAAGTTATTGAAAGTATTCATATTAGTGAGATAACAGAAAAAGAAATTGATGAAGCAAGAGAGGTTTTTAGAGATGAAGTTTAAATCTTGTAATTATAAGGAAACTAATAATGCAATTTTTTAGGAATATCGCGTGTGTGCCCAAAGAGCGTCAATTTTATTTTTTGTATTAAATGATTTGGGTAAAATTGATCCCATGTACCAATTTTCATTGGATGCATATCTACACCTTTTCTCACTATCAATTTCAGGATCACCAAGAAGTGCTGACTTAGAATTTCGTTTAAAGAGTTTAAATGACTATCACACTTATGCTGTTTATAAGTATGTTGTTTTATTCAATGCCGTGCCTAATCACGCTTTCTCTTACGTGATTGTAGAGGGACTTATAAAGAACTTTTTTATACTGTTCGTATAAAAAATATCAAATTTGTAATGATTGGATAACAAGGAAGAGATTTGGATAAATTAATAGTGGCAGTAACAAGGAAGTTACATTTTCACTGTACATTTCATTAATTATTATATTTATATATAATTATATTTTACTTGTGTTTTGCCCATACTCATCTCCAAAGGCTATCTGCATCATTTGAATAGTTTCCGAACTATTTTCCCGAGTTTGAAGCAAAATTTGATGCAAATTCGTTGATCTGATATTTCAGTCATTATTAAAAATAACAAAATCTAACGAATGAAAAAAAAAAAATACACGATGCGCATGAATTATACGTCCTGTAGGTGTCGGCGAGCAACTGATAAGTTCGTGAGGCTTTACTGTTGACGTTCATGCCTCGCAGAGGTCGCTCGAACACTCTGGCGCGAACATATAAAAGCAGGTCGAATACTTTTCGAACAGACCTCGTATGTAACTAGGCACGGCATTTATGTAGTTAATAATTTTTATTATTGACTCAGTAATTTATTTTTCTTTAAGAAACACTTGTCGAGCATTGTTTGAACATCATAAACTATTATTTTCTTTACATATGTGTATGAAAATTTTACAAAGTGATCAAAAATTAAATACGACTGAATATTTGTTTTTATTAAAAGGCGGAATTGTATTAAACCGTGAAAATCAACCAGATAATCCCTGTTCCAGTAAGTATATCAAAGAACCCATCACAAATTCGTATTCGAACTATGAAATTCGAACAACTAAAACTCAGATTTAAAATAGTTAATGGACCTATTTGCTAGACTCCCACCATCCTACTCTTAAAGGAATCGCCACTGTACAATTACCTTACGGAAAATAGATCCCAGTTAAATTAGCCGAAATTTTAATATGATGTTGTTTATAAACTTCACATGGACCCTTCTATAGTTTGCCTAATTTTTAAAATATACTTATATACGTACGAGTAGATCGCATATTAAGGCCAGTGATACACATCCTACGTAGTAACACTAATGACTAAACCATGTTACTTTTTATATACCAATTATATAATTATTTGACTCATTAATTGGACAAACAATTTTCAACCCAATATCTCCCCTCTGTTGCAAAAATAAATAAACTTGTGAAAAAACCAATTTGGGTATAATGTCTTAAAAAAAAACGTTCACAAATAGATAAGGTGCATTTTCATGCTGACACTTGACGCTGGTTTCTAGCGTCAAATTAGGCCACGTGATCTAGAAATAATTGTAGCGAAAAATTACAGCGTTTAGCGTCAAATTAGACATCAGTATCGAAAGTCGATGTATCGATGTTACCACTAGACTTTATAGGTTACGTATGTAATTTGGAGTAAAACAAAACTTTCTGATATTTTTTAATATTTATTAGTATTTATTTTGTACTCGCTATATTTATAAAATTGATTATTGTTTTGAAAAGATCGATTATTATCGATGCGATTGTTCGAGTTATTACGTTGACGGTGATATAACCCGGCAGAAAAGCTAAACTAAATTTAGCTTTATCGCTACATTTTTTCTGGATGGCGTGCATGTTAAATTCTCATCACGTGATCGAAGTTGACGCTAGAAACCGGCGTCAAGCGTCAGCATGAAAATGCACGTATATAATTGATTTTTTTTGTATATTTTTTCTTTACTAATTAAAAAAAATTCGTTACGCAGGTGCTGCGTCACCTTACCGAATTTCCTTAAAATACAAAAATCACTATCTAGTGGTCACAATTTTAGTCTGATCAAAATGAAATGTCGTATCTGATATGATTTTGGTATTTGCAACATACCAGGACATATAGAAAGAAAAAAAACACAAAATATAAAATATAAAATATGTCTGCTAATATTAAAAAATCGAAAAATGTATAAGGAAAAAAGTTGTAGAAAATCATATTTGCTACAATTGATTGCATGCGAAATTTTGACTTTGGTACGAGACCAATAGCTCTATTTCCTTGCAGGAAATTCGCTAAAATAGGACCTTCGTAAGATAATAGACTAAGATAATATCAATTTAAGAATCTTTCAAGTATTTACACTCATTCAAAATAATAATAAAATTGTATAATTTATTTTAAGAATGGCTTACGGATGAATGTTGGGATAATATTACTGAATTTGACAAGTTACCAGGATTCAAGGGTGTTATCAGCTCATTTGAACAGTACAGTAGAGAATGGAGTGAATGGTATACTAACACTGAACCAGAAAATATTGCACTAATTGGTTGGTAGTATAAAATTATTATTTATAATAAAATCGCTGACAACAAATTAATTTTTAGGTGGATGGGAGGATACTGTTAATGAATTCCAACGGATGTTATTTATACGTTGTTTAAGACCTGATCGCTTAACGTTTTGTATGACTACATTCATCATAAATAATTTGGGGCAAATATATGTAGAGCCACCTATATTAGATATCAAGACCGTTGCTATAGAATCACTACCACCACAACCACTTATATTTGTATTATCTCCTGGAGTGGATCCAACTGGCGCCTTATTAAATTTGGCAGATTCAGTTGATATGACAAGTTATTTTACAACATTGTCATTGGGACAAGGCCAAGCACCAATTGCAACTAAGTAATGAGAATATTTTGTTGAACGGCATATTTTAATAATTTTAGTACGACTTACGGGTGATTTGCTGTGTACCTACAAGAGGTCAAATTTAACTTTTACTGTGCAAATACCTAACAATTCTAAGTTCAATCTAAATTCCATCTTTACCTTGATCAGAAATATTTTAAAGAAAAAGCTGATTTCAGGAAAATTTAACTTATTGTTAGTGTAACTCCACTCGATAGCTCTCGTTTTTCCTCTTAGAAAAATACTGGATTCGATCAGTTACACTTCACTAGGTTAGAAATCGCATGAAATACCGTAATAAAGTACAAAATTCGGAATTCCATATTGGTATCTTTCGGTACAGCATTGTAATCTTTTAGCGGATGCACGGAAAACCTATGAAAAATTTTACAATTCAATAGCAGTACCTTATAAGTACTGTATATATACATGATTTATAAATATCGATATATAGTTATGAATTTTGTCAAAAGAAACAAACCTGTCAAAAGGATTGGCCATTTCCATATTAGTCCAGTTAAGATCTACATCCGTGCTTGCAAAAGGTCAGGTCGTTCTGAATTTTTTATATGTTGTTAGGACCTAAACCAATATTAAAAAACCAGATTTGCAATTTCCAAAGTGTTGTGCTAGCGGCGGAGTACCCAAAAAACCATGAAATTTTCTGACTTTTTTCAGTTTTTGCTCAATATCTCAGTGAAGGAAGGGTCTGACCGGTATAGTCATTCAATACACTTTTAAAGAAGACTAAATGTTCAACAATTTGAGATTAAAACAAGCTCTATACAGCTATTGGTTCCCAAGATACAGTTCTTAGAAAATAGGCCATTTTTTCCAAAAAGTGAAATTTTTTCAAAATGGTCAGATCTGTTTAGATTATCACCTGCTACTAGGAATAAGAGAGGGTATCGTCTAACCGGTAATACTGAAGAAGCGATGGATTGTGTGTACGATTACCTATTGGAAAACAGTGATGAATGCCAGTTTTCTTTATCACACCTTCTGCAGCAAATTAAGGGTGGTTGTATCCCTGATGTGAGAACAACGAAACTTCACCTCCAAAAACGTTTTGTCGATCACATAGTCATAGTGGAGATGGGCTCCAACAAAGGGCACTCAGTACAGCTATTTTTTGAGACGGTTGTTCTCAAAAACAAGCGTGGCCCCTTGAAGCATGGAAGAAGAAGTGTGTGTCATTTTCTCATGATCTGATAACTGCTGTACGACCTCGATCTTTTGTTTCCTTCCTTCTGATTGCAATTGGTGCCTACTTTTACCGAAAATATGGATACAAACATCTGGTAAATATGTGCGCTGCGCTGGTTAACTTATGACTGTTTTTGGTTATCTGCCGTTTTTGAGAGAACCGCTGGGCATACAGATACCAGTCTGATCTCAAATGATATCTAATTAAATTTTCTACAAGTTTATTATATATAATATTTGACGTGGGATGCGTATTTTAGAAGATATTTTACGAAATAAGTGACCATTTTGAAAAAATTTCACTTTTTGGAAAAAATGGCCTATTTTCTAAGAACTGTATCTTGGGAACCAATAGCTGTATAGAGCTTGTTTTAATCTCAAATTGTTGAACATTTAGTCTTCTTTAAAAGTGTATTGAATGACTATACCGGTCAGACCCTTCCTTCACTGAGATATTGAGCAAAAACTGAAAAAAGTCAGAAAATTTCATGGTTTTTTGGGTACTCCGCCGCTAGCACAACACTTTGGAAATTGCAAATCTGGTTTTTTAATATTGGTTTAGGTCCTAACAACATATAAAAAATTCAGAACGACCTGACCTTTTGCAAGCACGGCCGCCTTTTCATGTTTAACTTTACTGAACTATATGTATACCCAACACGAATTTATTACCATATTAAATTTTTCTATAAACTTTGTATTAATTTCTGTTTAGGATGATAACAGAAGGAGCAGAAAAAGGGTACTGGGTTTATTTAGCCAATTGTCACTTATCCTTAAGTTGGATGCCTGCTTTGGATAAAATCATTGAAAATCTTCAAACGAGTAAAGTACATAAGCGTTTTCGATTATGGTTAAGTTCAAACCCAACACCCGAATTTCCTCTATCTATTCTACAGGCTGGTATAAAAATGACCACTGAACCTCCAAAGGTATATTAGTATTTAATTATTTCACAATGTACGAATTGTACGATATGAAAAATAATAATTAGCGAATGAAAATTTTTTTAATTGCTTACCAAATGAAGAAAAAACTAAACAAAATTTTTCATTGATTTAAATTACTTCTTCACCCTTGGGATGACGTCAATCACACAGCGTCCACTCTAGGTGGTAGACTTCTCGGACTTCTGCTCGCGGCAATTAATGTCAAAGGAATAAATAGCGAATTCTTCAGAAAGGAGTGATTTTGTTTTCCATTACGCACAAAATATTCCCTGAGTTTCGGATAACCTAGGTATTTAAAATATCTTGACAGTTAACTGTAGTGTCGCTGTTGTTCATAAGTTTCTAAACAGAACTAAAAATAGAATTATAACAGAAGAAAACCGTTAGTTGTACCTACCGTCTAAACGGGAAATTTCAACAGGATAGGGTTGAAAAAGGATATATTTGGAGCAAAAAAAGTAATTTGTCTAAAAAAAATAGGCATACAATATACATATGGATTTCTAGCACTCCTCCATGGGTGGAGGAGTATATGGGCAAAGATTAGTAATATGGGAGTAGTGGTACGGAGTGAGTTTTGTAAACAAAATCGGATTGAGTTGGTTCTGAGGTTTTTCATAGATGGTGATATTAAATTTTTGTTAGGTTGCCCAAACTTTTTAATAGTTCTGAGGTTTTTGGTATTTGGTGGCATATAATATTGTAGCACTCTAGTGTATTATTTTATATAAATAAATGATTTTTTTAAATTTAAACAAACTTTTCTTAATGAAACTAACTCCCTTCTCCTATACGTCATCTGTCCTTTATGTGCATCCTATACGGTGTTGCCAGCGTGGTTTGATCGAAAGATACGTGGGTATGCCTGAAAAGTTACATTTTCAAACTTAAAGATACATTGTGATGATTTTGTTATTGATATACGATAAATTATTAATTTTGTGTATTATAGCTTTGTGATTTTCAAAATTAGCTTATCCATACTACTATATAAATGTGAAAGTAATTATGTGTGTTTGCTACCTCTTCACGACTAAACGGGTAAACGAATCGTAATGAAATTTGGCAAGGAGATAGATTATATCCTGGGGAAGGACATAGGCTATCTTTTTTTTTTTATCAAAAAACAATCTTGAAGGGGGTGAACATTAAAAAAAAATACATACAGTCGAACATAGAATCTCCTCATTTTTTTTGGAGTCGGTTAAAGATTTTGTTGATTTAATCATTTCCATAGAAACTATGCTTCTAAAAAAATAACTATAAAATTATTTTATTAAAATTTTGTTTCAATTTTATATTAATAGCACACTATAAATCGTTGTGTATCGATATACATATACAGAAGAGCCTCATTAATCCGGCACTATAAAAAACTATAGGGTGCCGGATTATTGGACGTGCCGGATTAGTGAGACTCTATTCACTTATAAAAATGGCGCCGACAGTGGCTACACGTAGTGTATCGGGTGGCACTGAATTTAATATTAAAAGTGCTATGGAGACGGTGTTGGCATCTGAAGAATTTAAAATAACGATGAGTGAATTAATTCGTACAAGTGTTGAAGCCAGTGTTCAAGTTTTAAAATCGGAAATTCGAGAATTGAAAGAAGTCAACCTCAAATTACTTAGTGAAATTGAAACGTTGAAACATGATATCAGAGTACCGAAACATGATATAGTTACCCGAGAAACCAACCAACGTACTAATAGTAACATCAATAATGTTGTTAATGAGCACCAAAAGATGTCACCAAGAAATGAGCAGCCAAGCTACTCACAAAAAGTAAAAAGGGGCTTGATGAATAGGCGTGAAATTTCAATGTCTCAAATACATCCTAATACTTCCGAAGGAACTACTAGTGAGCAAAGAGACGATGTGGAAGGATGGCAGGAGGTAAGAAGAAAGAAAAGAACGGTAGTTGTAGGTGATTGTGAAGATACCAACAGTATATCTGCAGTGGAACCGAAATTGTGGATCTTTCTTGGACGGATGACCCCAGATACTACTGAAGTGCAAGTTGTAAATCATTTAGGAACAAAATTCCCAAATCAAAACTTCCAAGTAACAAAACTGGAAACAAAGGGAGTGAATGCGTGCTTTAAAATAGCAGCTAATATGAGTTTAGCAGAGTCATTGTATGAAAGCAAAAACTGGCCCAAAGGATCTATTGTAAAAAGGTACTTTTTTCGTCAAGAAAGACCTGGTAGATTCCAAGCTGATTAGTCAATTTAGCCGCTTGGAAAAAAACAGTGAAGTTTTATCGATTTTGCATCAAAATGTTCAAAGTTTATTCAATAAGACCGAACAAATTGAAGTGATTGCTAAACAATATAATGTAGATTTCCTGTGCTTAACTGAACATTGGCTAAATAAAGTGTCTATGCAGTGTTGTGTTCTTGATAACTATGTGATTTGTGCATCGTACTGTCGTGAGTTAAAATCACATGGTGGTACGATTATATTAGCGAAACGCAATTTGAATAAATATATACGAAATATCAATATGGAAGCACTATGTTTGGAATCTCATTTCGAATGTTCTGGAATAATATATGAATCGGAATGTTTCAAAATTCAAATTGTGACCATATATAGAGCGCCCAATGGAGACATTTACATATTTGAAGAATATCTAAATAGGCTCTTTGACACACTGAAACCAGAAAAAAACAATGTAGTAATATGTGGTGATCTAAACATTGATTATTTAACAAACACGTCAGTGAAACGTAGATTATGTGATACATTAAATTCCTATAATTGTAAGAATCTGATCAATGAACCAACGCGTACAACGACATCTACCAGTAGCTGTCTTGATTATGTTATTATCAATAATAATTTCAATAATTTTAAAATTACTAACTTATCAACGTGTGTATCAGACCATGACAAAGGTCAATTTCTTCAAATAAATGTTAATGAAATAATAAAAAATAACACTGTCGATAGTATTCACAAACGTATATTTACAAATTCTAACATGCAATATCTCTCATATATGCTTAAAACCGCTGACTGGAGTGATGTTTATGAGTCAAATAATATAAATATTGTATACAATGCATTCTGGCAAATATTTCAATTTTGTTTAGATGTTACTATTCCCATAATTAAAACGCAAAACAAACCACCTAATAAATTACAATGGATCACCCCTGATATAATAAAAGAAAGCCAGAATTTAAAGGATCTGTTTGATTTAGTTACTGCCTCTAATAATCCTGATTTAAACAGTCTATACGCAATTCGAAAAAAGGAATATAAGAACACAATACGTAGAGCAAAATCATTTTCATTTCAACAAAATATAATGGACAAACAATCTAAAAATCAATGGAAAACCATTAACAAAACATTAGGTAGAACTAAATCAGACAAAACCGAAATATCTCTGCTTCGGTCAGATGGTACTGTATGTAGAAATAGAAATGAAAATGCTGAGATGCTTTGTGAATATTATGCTACAGCTGTTACGAATAAACTTAATAGTCATTATAAAAACAACTTAACAGTAAATGTTACTTCTTCGGTCTCCAAATTAAAATCATTTTATATTAATCCAGTAACGGACCTAGAAGTCTACAATGTTGTTATGTCAATGGAAAATAAACATTGCTTTGGGATTGATGAAATCCCAATAAAACTAGTTAAAAATAGTATTTCCCAAATTGCATGCATACTAAGTTATATATATAATCTTTCATTTGAAACTGGAGAATTTCCAGACCTCTTAAAGATATCGATTATTAAACCAATATTCAAAAAAGGAGACACACTAAAAGTTGAAAATTATCGTCCTATATCATTATTGCCTCAATTCTCTAAAATATTAGAGAAACTGATGTATAATCGACTCTCCGAGTTCCTGGAACTTGAAAACATTTTAGTTAAATGTCAGCACGGTTTCAGACCGAAGCACTCCACGTGCTCGGCCAGTAATGAATTAACACATTTTGTATTGGAAGAGATTGATAAAAAAAAATTTGTATTGGCATTGTTTTTCGATTTAAGTTCAGCTTTTGATACTGTGAATCATAATCTTTTATTAAAAAAATTAGACAATATTGGCATAAGAGGTCTACCAAACTCCTGGTTTCAGACCTACCTACAAAATCGACAAATTATTATAGATGTTGCAGGAGAAAAATCCAGATCAAGGGATGTAAACATAGGGGTCCCACAAGGGTCAAATCTTGGTCCTTTGCTGTTCCTTATTTATATAAATGATTTGCCCTTACATATTTCGCTGGGAAAATTTGTGCTTTATGCAGATGACACATCTGTACTTTTGTCATCAGATGATTTGACTGACATTATCAATCAAATGGACCTTGTGGTTGATCAGTTTAGTGATTGGTGTAGAGTAAATCATTTAATTATAAATATGAGCAAAACTACTTATTTACTGTTTAATAATAAGCACATCGACAATACCAAGTTATTAAATAGCAGGAATCCGATCAGTCGAGTAACTGAAATGAAATTCCTAGGAGTCATGCTAGATGAAGACATGGGTTGTCATCTTCAAGTTGATGTAGTTTGTAAAAAATTGAGTACAGTATGCTACTATATAAGAAAATTGAAGCGAACGCATGATACAGACGCACTTTTGGCTCTGTATTACGGGCTTGCTTATAGTTGCATGCAATATTGTGTTATTCTTTGGGGACAATGTTCGGACTGCTCTCGAATATTTGTGTTACAAAAGAGAATTATTCGACTTATTTTCAATCTGAACTATAGAGAAACATGTAAAGATCATTTTATAAAGCACAATATTTTAACTTTTTATGGCATATACCTGTATGAGTTGTTAGTATACATCAAGAAAAACTACCAAAATTTTAAACTGAGAAAAGAAATTCATCCTTATAATACTCGACAATGTACTGATCTTCATGTTCAAAATTATCGAATTGATAAATATAGAAAAGCTCCTCAAATTGTTGGGACTGAATTATATAACAACTTACCAGTAGAAATTAAGCATATTGAAAATATAAATAAATTTAAAACTGTATTAAGAAATTATATAGTAAAACAATGTCCATATAATTTGTGAATTTGACAAAACCTATGTACTATTTGTATCTTTGGTAAATAAATTATTATTATTATTATTATTATTATTATTATTGTACATATTGAAAAATAAATATAAATAAATATATATATTTATATATATATATATGTTCCCCTTCGAAAAAATGTGAGAAAATTTTTGTTCTCGATTTTAATAATAATCATTTTCTAGGCTAATTTTGACCCAAACAATACGAAAATCAGATTCATTTTAACGTCCGGCCAACTCATTTCAAAATTTTTCCTTCTCAATCCATACAGTTTGGAATATTAACACTATAGGTCTGATACCTAAAACCGTTATTCGTATCATATTTTAACCAACGCCATCGTTTTCGCAAGGTCCAAATTAGCTTAAAACGAAGTTTTTATCAAAATCGGAGACATAAAATTTTCCTCTAATTTTAGCAATTTTTTTAAGGGGTACCCCTTGGAAAAAAATGTGAAAAAAGTGAAGAAAACTTTTATTCTCGATTTTAATAATAATCATTTTCTAGGCTAACTTCGATCCAAACAGTACGAAAATCAGGTTCATTTTAACGTCCGACCAACACATTGCGAAATTGTACCTTCTCAATTCTTACAGTTTGGAATTTTAGCACTATGGGTCTGATACCTTGAAAACCGTTATTCGTATCATATTTTAACCAACGCCATCGTTTTCGCTAGGTCCAAATTAGCTTAAAACCAAGTTTTTATAAAAATCGGAGACATAAAATTTTCCTCTAATTTTAGCAATTTTTTAAGAAGTACCCTTGGAAAAAATGTGAAAAAAGTGAAGAAAATTTTTGTTCTCGATTTTAATAATAATCATTTTCTAGGCTAATTTCGATCCAAACAGTACGAAAATCAGGTTCATTTTAACGTCCAACCAGCACATTTCAAAATTTTGCCTTCTCAATCCATACAGTTTGGAATATTAGCACTATTGGTCTGATACCTTGAAAACCGTTATTCGTATCGTATTTTAAATAAATATAAATAAATAAATAAAGAAATAATTTATTTATTAAATTAAAATATTTTAATTTCTTTATAAATACGATATATATATATACATATAATGCCTTATTCATATATATATAAGCGGGAAACAGCTAGTATTTAATAAAAATGAAATAATAAAAATAGTAAGTACCCACACATTTATTTTTCAATCCATTTTCATTTATTTATTTTATATAAAATTTTTAAATTTTATAAAAGCGTGAGTTTTTAATCGAAGATTTGTGAATACCGAAATTATGGCAAACGTATTATAACCAGAAAAAGTAATTTTTCAAAAATTTACACAAAAGTATCTAAAATTTTTTCTTACATACAAGTTACATGGGTAGATGAAAAGTTACGTAAAATGTAAGAAATGTAACCTTCTGGCAACACTGAATTCCTATATTTATGTGCATTTCTTCTTGACAAAATACTTTTTTGGAAAAAGGTATTGCCATGGCCATGGCTCTCAAAACCTGTCTTTTTATCCGTTCTTGTTGGAATTACCAAGAAACTTTCATTTTGATTTATATATAGAAGGTCTGTGTAAAATTTTAGAATTAATCGGAGAAGAGGAGAGTCTTCGGAAGAATAGTCTTTTTATTTTTTTATTTTCTTTTAATCGACACTATCCTAGCACAGTATTTTGTAACGTTATTTTTTTTTAATTTTATGTAAATACCTTAACTTACAGGGTTTGAAAGCAAATTTAAGAAGATTATATAATGTGATAACTGATGAGCAATTTGCAGCTTGTCACTGTGCTCACAAATATAAAAAATTATTGTTTTCCTTATGCTTTTTTCATGCTATTTTAATTGAAAGAAAAAAGTTTCAGCAATTAGGATGGAATGTTATTTACAGTTTTAATGATTCTGATTTTGAGGTAACATTGATGTTGTTATACCTAAAACATGATCGACTAATAGGCTACTAATTTATTTTTAATAATAGACTGTCACACCACCAAAAAAAGATAGCTCAATAAAAATGTTAAACCTAGATCTCAAACGATTGCACAAAAAAATTCAATAATAAGAAGCTAAGTTTTCAGAGATTGTAATGTACTCGATTCTAAAAATACTAGTTAAAAACATGTATGAAGATAAAACGTGTAAATTGTCTGGGAAAGTAAAAATAATAATTTTTCCTAGCTTCCTTGGTGGAAATAATTCTCTTCAAAAACTGAGAATAATTCTTTTAAAACTCTGAATAAAACTTCTGAAAGTCTTATTTTTCTGAAAAAGTCTGAAAAAATAAAATAAATGTTTTATAAATGATTTTCATGACTCACAGTTCACACTCATACAACAGATACACATATCTGATCCATCAGTGTCAACACTCAACATTACAATTGAACCTGCGGTACAGTCCAGAACGATACATTTACGTATACACACATATCTTTGTCTCTTTTTATATACTTACGTATGCATATATGTAGGAGTATTACATATATGCACGTATGGAAGCGGATCGACTTTATAGGTGTGTTCCAGCAGTGTAAAGAATATCGATGCAATTCTCTCACCTTCTTAGAACGCATGCATTTCAGATATATAAAGCAGGACAACAACAGCTCACAGTACAGTAACAATTCAACATTAGCACAGTAACAATTTAACATTAGTGCAGTAACAATTTATCACACGCACCCTTTCGTTACAGTTTAAACATAGAAAACAAAATATTTTGGACTCTGCCAGAAGAGTTATTCAGATTTTTTCAGAGAATTAAATTAAATATGACAACTATTTGAGATTTTTTTTCCCTCACGGGAGAATTTGGTGCATGTATAGTTTCTAAATGTAGTCACTCCCTCGAAAGTTATTAGAAAAAGATCAATTATTTGACAGGAATGATACAAGTTTTTGTTATTACCAGTTTTTGGTAGAACTACAGAAAAATTTGAAAAAAATTTAAACTATAACAACTTATCTTATTTCGAATCCCCAAATTCACTTCATTCCCACGTTAATTTTTAGATTTCGCAAATATTATTATCGATTTATTTAGATGATTATCCAATCACACCTTGGGATGCCTTAAAATATTTAATAGCTGGCGTTAATTATGGTGGGCATGTAACTGATGATTGGGATCGGAGATTATTAACGACATATATAAATCAGTATTTCAGTGATGACACTTTAAATATTCCTTTGTTTCGATTATCGACTTTGGCCACATATTATATACCAAAAGATGGATCTTTAGAATCATATCAAGATTATATAACAATTTTACCGAATATTGATCGACCCGAAGTATTTGGACAACATCCAAACGCTGATATTAGTTCACTAATTGTAGAAATACGTGGTATGCTACAAACTTTGGTGTCAATCCAAAGTGGAACTAGTGGAAGTGTAGATGAAAGTGAAAGCAAAGAAGACAAGGTTTTGTATTACAAATATTTATTTTTAAACAATCACTTTCAACAATCATGTTTTAATGTTGTCTTAGGTAACTAATTTAGCACAAGAAATTTTATCGAAAGTACCAAAACCAATCGACTACGAACAAACATACAAAAATTTAGGTGTTAATAAAATGCCATTGGATATTGTTTTATTGCAAGAGATTTCAAGGTATTTTTTTACAAATGTTTTATATCAAAGGCGGATTTACATATATGTACCTTAGGAGGGTGGGTAGAAAAATGAGAAATAATCATAAAGATCTGGGCTACGAAAAAAAATTATTTAAAATATACCCTAACTAAATATTGGGAGGCCCGCTCCCCGCCAAACCTAATGATGATAATATAATCGCAAACACCGCCTAGTCTCTATGGCCAGTCCGAGACTATGTACACACTCTAAAACGATAGGTCAAGTTCTTAGAGGAACTGATGGAATGATATGTAAAGACTCAGAAAATAAATTTTACTCTAATTTATCTGACAAAATTTTCTTTAATTTGCAATTAACTATATCACTACGGGATGAAATTTATAACATTAAATATAATTTTTTTTAAATAACATTAATTACTGCACCGCTTTGACCAACCGACCTGGTGAACGCTCAACATGGTATTTCAACAAAACATGCCCAGGTTTCCGTCTAATTGCAATTTTAGATAACTTTAATATCTACCTATACCGTTTATATCCGCCCTTATTTGGTTTAATATTTTAAACAAATTATTAACAAAAACGTATTTATTTCTTTAGATATAATGTGTTATTACACTCAATTACCGACAGTTTAATAAATGTGCAGAAAAGTATTAAAGGTTTTGTAGTTATGTCTCCTGAATTAGAAGAAATATTCCAATGTATGTTTGAAGGACGTGTCCCACAAGTGTGGCTAAAAGGTTTCATGATCATTACATATTAATTAAAATACTTCTACTTAATTGTTTTAAATTAATTTATAGCATACTGGTCATTAAAAGGACTGGGCTCATGGACTCGCGATTTAATATTACGAGTTGAACATTTTAGTGCGTGGGCCAAAACGAATAAACAACCACTTCTCTTTTGGTTAGCTGCGTATACTTTTCCTACAGGTTTCCTCACTGCAGTACTTCAAGTAAATTTATGTTTTAAAAAAAAAGTAAATAATCTACAAGAGGATTTTTCTTAATTTTGTAGACGGAAGCACGAAGAACTCAAACTCCAATTGACAATTTAAGTTGGGAATTTTCTGTATTTACTTTAGGAGAACACACAGTACAAGTGAAACCTGAAATAGGTGTGTATGTTCGTGGAACTTACCTTGAAGGAGCAGGATGGCATATCAAAAAATCTATGTTAATTGAACCCGAACCAATGAAATTACTTTATGCAATGCCGTTAATACATTTTAGACCTACGGAATCAGCTAAGAGACGAACAAGGGGTAATTTACTTCAATAATAATTTAGATAACACAATTACAAATTTAACAATTTTTATAGGTATGTATAGTTGTCCGTGTTATTACTATCCCATTCGAACAGGAGTACAAGGAAAGCCTTCGTTCATAGTCGCTGTCGATTTAAAAAGTGGTTATGAAAATTCAGACTTCTGGATTAAAAGGGGAACTGCCTTACTTTTAAGCTTGGGCAACTAAAAATAAAATATAACTCATTCAAAAAGTTAAAATACGTTTGAAATTTAATAAATTTTTCTTAAATACTATGTTAAAGTTTATTTTATTTTAACTTGGGAACTTTGATGTTAAAGCATAATTTTCACGTTTTACACAAATATTGATTCATTATCTCCTTTTTTATTTGATAAGCCAACCTAACCAGAGTTCTTCTGTTCCAAATATAGTGATGCATATTTGGAAGAAGATTATGAAGTATGAGGTACTGAGAATTGAACTGAAATTTTAATCATCTTCAAATTATAAGTTCGATCGGAGCTTATAGGATTACAACAGGGGTTGGTCCCCAACTGCGAAAACAACTTTGGTGCAAACTCCTCTTGCCGATTTTTTTAACGCTGATAAGTATCTTTATTTCCTTGATAACTCCTAATTAGTTTTATGATAATTTATGATAAAGTTGTTGGGAGCAATTTTGCAAGAAACAAAAATGTTCATTTTTTTGCTTGAACAATTTTTACGTATTGCCAATAGTTTAGGTAAAAATAACCAAAAGTAGAGAAATTGGGGTAAATGGGAATAACCAGAAGTAGGGGAAATAACATAATATTAATTGTAATTTGATATATACGATATTTTAAGAATAGGAGTTGTCAATAAGGAATGAAGTTTGTAAATGGTACTAGTGATTCGTGATCAAAGACCCCAAAAAACGCCGAGTAGAAAATTTCAAATAAATTACTTGATTTTTCTAATTTTTCCCAGCTTTTTGGAATTTTGCCACTATGAAAAAGATGGAAAAATTTAAAACAAAATAATTTCAGTTTATGTTTTATTTTAAATTATAATGTTTAATTATTATTGTCGAATTCACTTATATAACAATAATAAGTATAATAAATTAATCTAACAGTAAGTTTGTTTACAAATATTATGAAAGTATTTGTTTTCCTACCAACAAATTAATATTTAAAAAAAAAGATTATTTCCCTTTCACGCAAAGATTCAAATGCAATTCACATATTGATTTTTAGCAAAAATTGTAAATACTCTTGTGTCATCTGTCAATCAATATTCATTACTTGCATATAAAAATACATCAATACAAACACAATTACGAATTGTTTGAATAAAATAATTAAATAAGTTCATTATTTTCATTTTAAATAAAGCATGAGCCCTTGCAATTTTTGTCACAAGATAGAGTACCGCCAATAACCACATACCAATATTACTAACTAATCGTGTAAAATGGATAATTCTCATGAGATACAGTATTTATGTTGCATGGTATAACTAAAATTATACTATGTTTATGTTGCTCATTCGATTTTTGAAAAGTTAAAGAATTAAAATAATTCCTAACAAAATAGAAATAAATAAAACGCCATTTAGTCTAGTAACTGGGGCATATTTTTATAGGTACTTTATTTTATGTTAAGTATTTTGTATTAAGTAATATATGTAAGTTTTCGATTTTTGGGCGATGTCACTCGCCATATTATAAAAATGATGACTTAAGTCCCTCTCCCAAAATTGTTTACAATTATTTGGTGACCGGTGTGAATTACGAAATAACTCTTATTACCAGAAATAGGATTGGATTAAAACAATTCGCCGCCCCAGACGGCTGCAAAATTGGCCATCGTCGAAAACGCTAGAATATGTATTGCACTACCATAACATCTAGGTAGCTCATTTGGTAGAGCATTGGTTTAGAATGCCAGAGGTCCTGGGTTCGATCCCCATCCCTAGGAAAGTATGATATTTCATATCAAGCATTTGATGTCTAAGGATTTTATCAATGTTCAGACATTACTTAAATGTCAAATAAAGTAAACGCTAGTCGCTTCCGTTGTTATAATATAACCGAAAGGCAACCATACTAACAATGGATATAAATAGATGCTAGTTTACAAAACAATTTGAAAATGCTAGAAGTTGGAATAAAACCAACTTCTCCGCTTGATGCCAATCATTATTAAATACAATAATTTATTGTAAATTCGCTATTTTCGTCCTATACTGTCATCCACATAGAAATTGCAACTCGACTACATGAGAAATGAGATAATTTCTCTGTCAAATTAGTTCACGATACAATAGTCTTTAAGAATCTACAATTGAAAGATTTTATTTGTATAAAGTACCGTATTCATCATGCGAAGTCTGAGAAACATGAATCATCCGTGTGAAAGGGTTTCAAATGTAATAAGTAAATTTGTCAAACATTTTTTGTTGGTACATAAAATTGCAAATTAAGATTTTAATAAGGCAGAAAAATAAGTAAAAATGAAAAGTAATATGAATTTTAAAGGCAGAATTTTAAGAATTTTTACAGAAAATTTTAAATGTTACTACATTCCTTTTTTTTATAGTTATTTATTGAAATTTTTTTAGATTACTTATAAAAACCGTTCTTTATCGGTAATTATTCAATTTTAAGAGTCATAAAATTTACGACCCACAAAGAATTAGATTCAAAATAATTTTTTTTTTAAATAATGAAAACCACATAATTTCTTTATTAGAAAAAAGTAGCGAAAAGTTTAAGTAAACATAGTAAGTAAAAAATTATTAAAATTCTGTTTTATCGAATTCATTTACATAAAATTTTCGTTTTCATACAAAATTACTACAGAAGTATTTCATTAAAGAGTTTTACTGCTATACAATGTATTTTCCTGCACCTAATTTTATACAAATTAATTATTCTAAATACTTTTATTCATTCAAACTTAAAATGCTAATACCGGAAGTAAATTATAATAATTTCAACTTTAAATAAGAATAATTTAACAAAAAATCGAATTGGTCCATTGTAAAAAAGTTGAAAGTAGTATAAATCCCATTTTTATAATATTTTTACATTTTTTTAAATTCAAATAAAAATAGCTGCCCGCACAATAATAGCTGCCTTTGCACTGAAAAAATGTTTCATACAAAGGTATTTGTTTTTACAGCTATGAACCATCGTCTCGATAAAACAAATATATTGACTGAATGTGACCTCAATTGGTCAAGTCGTTCAGAAGTTACACGATCACTAACAGACGCACCAGCGATAATATATACATATATATATATATATATAATATATATATATAATATATAATATATATATATATATATATATATTTGGTGAGCTTTGTAAAGTAATATTATGAATTGAGTTACATTTGTTGAATGTAACTAAAACCTTCCTAAGTAAACAATTTTTTATCAAATTGTAGAAATAAAAACAAATTGTTTACAATCATTATGTTCCAATGCTAATGTGCAAAATTAGAAAGGGCAATTTTTGCATTATTCTACAATATAATTTACAAATAAAATTATTTTTATCATTCATTCAATGGAAATATTCCAATTTTTAGGTATTATTTCAATAATAATTTACAAAATTGAAGTGTTAGATTCCTGAACAATAATTTACATCAACGAATAAATTTCCATCGACAATTGAAAAAAATAGCTACCTTCACGAAAAAATTATAATTTATTTTCAATTATAATTACTTGAGTAATCCACGTTATGATTCATCAGAAAATTATAAATTGTTAAATAATTGCTTGTCATAGATGAAAGTTGCTATTTTATTCATTAAATAGAAAATAAATATTGTGCCTTTCAACAGAATTGATTTTAAAACTTCCATTGTCGAATGAAATCAAGAAAATTTAATCACGGATATAAAAAAATTCAGTTATCCATCTTGAAAAATGTAAGTACATTTACTTAAAATTAAAATTAATTATACATTATTATAATTACAATTACTTATTTTTCAATCATGATTTGATATGTTTAAACTGGAAATGTTTTTTTTTAAATTTTATATTTATAATATTTTTTTTACTATATGTGATGAAATTTTATTATATTTTTTTGGCAAAAATATGTTTGGTCCAAAAATTTTGGAATTTCAGTTCAAAGAAACGTTTTTTGATATCAGTTCTTTTTTTTAAGTGAACAATATATTGTCTGAGATAATTTTTTTTCTTATTTTGAATTAAACTGCTTTAAAATTTATTTTAAATTTTTTTAGACAATATGGTGGTGTTTTTACACATGAAATTTGTTTGCAAGTTTTTAATCGATTGTTTTGGTAAGCAAGCGCAGTATTATTTTTTGATGAAAGTTTTAGTTAATCAAAATAGAGAAGGATTGTATTTGATGCAACTTTTCATGCAATGTTATATGTAACTTAATATGTAAGTGTAGTGTGTACGTATGTGTTGATCCTCCTTTCTTGTAATTGATATACTTTGACCAAGTGACTGACGACGTTAACAAAAGGAGAAATATTAAACAAGACAAGAATTATAGCTGACAAAAAACATACGATTGTTAACTTTCAAGTGAATTTCATCGTTAGCAATGTTAATACAACAATCGTTAGTACAACAATGTAATTTTTGTTATATCAACTATTTTTATTACAATTGACAACTTTCATGTTTAAAAACGGGCCATGGATTGAATTTCTGCATGAATGTAATACTTTTCATAAAAGCAACATTATTTAAGTACACATTTTCATACAAACATAAACTATATTTTTGTGTTTCTGAAAATATGAAAACAATTCCAGGTAATAAACATAGGAAGAAAATAGAACAACCACGCCTTGGCAGAAGAATATACAATTATTCTTATTAAATATAAATAATCCGAATTGTTTTTTAATCAATTTTATATCACAATAATTTCAAACAAGATAAAATTTAGGAACTCATTAATTTATAAAATATGTCTATAGTTTTCAAAAATGAAACACTTCTTTTTCTAATAATAGTTTATCAAATTTTGAATAACAATTCAGACTAATTATAATTATAAATTAATTCGATTTTTCTAAGTTTTTCAATACCTATTTTACGAAAAAGCCTATGGTGTATATTTCATTCAAAATAATTTTAAATATCCTTAGATAGTATACAATTTATATTATTAAATAATTACATTATGTTTAAAACAAATAATTTTCTTGCAAAATTAACAATTTATTGTTTACATATAGAATATAAATGTTATAGTCTATTTTATATGGAAAAAATATTGGCAAGTTAAGGCCATGTTATTTATACAAAGTAATATTTCAGGTGAAGTACAAATAACATTTACGTTAATTAATAATATCTTACTATAGGATAAAATCACAGTCAAGTATCAAAGCTAAACTTAAAATTAATTTCATTAAAAACTTTTAGATAATCTATTATATTACAGCCGTGCCTGTCATACATTAGTCTGATAATAATTTTGAGTTCGTCTGTAATGCGAATGTCATTGTTTAAAATTAAAATATAACGCTAAACTGAGGCTCTTTTTTAAATTTTGAATCATGAAGCGTGGTTCTTATGGTCATTTTTTTCGTATTTCGCTTCGGTGTAGCATCTTTAAAATAGTATATACGATCTGTGGTATTAATAACCTAATAACATAAATTCGTGGAAATTTGAATCCAAATAAATGGTTTTTAATAATAATTGCATTACAAGTGACAAAAAAAGAAATATTTTATTTAAAAAAAATGACTACTCATTAGTATTAGACGATAAACGGTCAGCGTGTTGGTAGACACGACATTTTATATTACCTATTAAACTGTTTATGTATATTTTTCTTACTTTTTACAAAACATTCCAAAAATTTGGTTTAAATTTTTTTGGGACCTTGTAATATAATTAACTCTCAAGGTTTTATAGAATTAGGGTTTCGCTTTGCATCGCTGAAGTTTCGCATGGAATGACGACTCAAATAATAATTCACAAATTCCTTATGAGTGATACCGAGTTTGTTCTAACTGTACCTAATAATAATAACAATTTATAAAATTTAAATTATTCAAAATTAATTAATTTCACAATTCTATTCCGTAGCTAAATTTGACGTTAAAAAGCAGCCTCAACGTGTTCAGTGTGATAATGCACTCTTAATGTATAATAGAGAACTGATTCAATAGCTTGAAACCGCAATGGTATCCATATGCACCGTTCTAGAACGCTAGAATATTCTCGAACGTTGTTTTTTTTAAATTCAGTTTAGAACTGTTAATGGAATTTGATTCAGTATAAGATTTCATTCCAAATTCTTGAATGTGAATTGTAAAGTCTAAAATCGACAATTAAAGTGAAGTATATTTTGTTTTTTCTTTTTAACTTGATACCATTATATGGACCAAAAAAAACTAACTTTCTCTTTTAATTTTTTCTAAGACAATATGCTTTGATTTTAAGATATATTATAATTAATAATAATATAATCTCAATATTAATTTTTTTATAAATTGTAATATTTATTAAATTTACACCACAGGCTAATAAGTAGCATGTTTACCTTATATGAAAGATTAGATGAATTATTTAATTATTGTACTTAAGTGAATTATCTATTTATATAACTAGGTTTTATCACAGTATTTATTGTTGTATTTATGCTCATGACGAATATTTTTTATTAAATACTTTAAAATACCGTATGTTACTGTTTCATAAAAAGCGAATAAATTTGATAAAATAGCAAGTTTAGGTTAAGTTTGTATTTCAAATGGCTTTTTTGTTTCACCACCCTGCAAACTATCCTGCACCTTATATCACCCTGAACTTAAAATTTCATCCTAATTCAAGAAAATTATCTTTAACGAAACTAGCTATATCTGACGAAAACCTCATATGTCTACGATTCTTGCTTGCCTTTTCCTTCACGCTTAAACGTTTGAACTGCTTTCAATGAAACTTGGTATTATATCATATACAATTTATAAATTAGCAACTAGCATACCTTTTATCTCGGAAATTTCAATAACTCCTGAGGAATAAAATAGCAGCTACTACAGGGAATGGTAAAAAAAAAACTAAAAAAAAAAAAACTAAAGACTAAACTTGGTACTATTTTACAATAGATAAGTAGTCTGAACATTTTCAACAGTGTTTGATATAACGCTATATAATTATGTACACATACACGCACGTATAATAATTTATTTAATTACATAAATGTATAAAACAGACAAACGGGGCAGGTTACATGTTAATGTTCTTGCTTTTGTTCATGTTCGATTCGCGCGTATGGGTTGATGTAATAAGAAGTGGCTGCAATATCACTAACATAGTTTTTATGTTAACCAACACAGAATACAGGTTATACAAAAGTTTGATATATAATACTAAAAAAAAAGAAGTTTGTATTCAAGTTTAGATTTTGTTAGTTCACTATACCCGATTGTAAACATTCACATAATTTTAAAAATAAAATTAAATGCATTTACGAAACTTGACCAACAAATACTTCACGCGGGTAACAAAACTCATCAAAATAAGAAAAAAAATTGCCGGAGTTATATGTCGAAAACAAAGTTGTATAAAACTTTGAAAAATTAAGACATGTTAAAATAACGTGCCAAATACTCTCAATTAAAACTATAAAATATTATTATTTTTCAATTACCCATATTTTTTAATATTTCTACTTTATATTTTTAAATACTGTGATTAAGAATAATATTTTACTATAAAGAACCCAAAAATTAAATAATTCAGCTAATTTATTAAAAAATATTCAGTTTTTTGTGAATATGGAGTATTGTTGACATTTGAATATTATTTATTTAAATGACATTAATTAAATTAATGTACATAAACATTTGATTATTAATTTTTATTTATAGCTAATATAATAGAAATCTTATATCTATTCTAATAGAAAAGTATTATTTTTGTTTGTTTTTTTTTTTTACAAAATGGCTTTTTTGTGTGTTAATTAGGTACTGCAGTTAAAAGGTAATTACTAATAAGCTCAGATTATTTTCATTTTTATGTAATTTCTAATTTAATTTAGTGACTAAATATATAGTTATTTTATCTACCAAAATATTGTAAGTTTATTTTATAGTTTGTTAGTACTCTAATAAACGAAGCAAAATATTAGCCAATTTTTATGAAAAAATTCATTATTTCACAAATGATTAATTTTTAAGGCAAAATCAAAGAATAACCTTAACAGAATTATTTTATAATTCTTGTAAGAAATCAGAGGAATTATATTCACAATTTGACCTTACATCCTTTTTCCATGACTGTTCAAGATTTTTAATATGAACAGCGAAATTATACAAAAGGGTGAACTTTGTGTTTCTTAATCTCAAAAATCCAAAAATTTAAATTGTAAATTTTGCAAAATTAGTAGAGATGAACATTTTCCACTAGGTTACGTTAGGTTACGTTAAGACGCGTATTTGCTGAAAAAATTAAAAACATTTTGCTTTTTTCTGCTTCATTACTAGAGTATTGATAAATGCCATGAAGACATTAGGCAAATATTTTCAAATAATTACGTCCTTTATCGATTAAGCTTGATATAGTACTTTCACTAATTTCTTACAACATTCATTAAACCAAAGCTACTATAGTAGCCATGATGTAAAAATTAATTATTCTAATACGAAGTCAGTAAAAAAACATTATCTGCAAATTTAGGCCAGAATGTCTTCTTGACAACGAATAAACGTTATGAAAGCATAACATTCAAAAACTCAAATTATAAAATCAAGATTAGAATCTATACACAATACTTTATTATTTGAGTTTTATATTTGTGAGTAATATAACTAGGCCAGGGAAATTAGATAAAAAAGAATTAATTAGCTATACCCATGTACGCTTTCTACAGAAAAACTGGCTTTTTCATATATTCAGATCATTAAAATCTAGGTCGATTGAATATTTCAGCTCAGTGAAAATAAAGTGTGCAAAAGCTGTTTTGAAAAACACGCATTTTTTTAAGTTAAAATGCAATACTCGATCGAAATAGTTAGTGTACTTTGCATGATTATATACAAAAAAAAAATTGAACAAAGTTAAATTTTATAGTTTTAAATTATAGAAAACGTAAGTCATAATTTCTCTGGCTTAATATATTTATGCAATTTTAGAAGTATTGTTATAAAATTTATTTTTATAATTTCGAATACAAAAAAAATTTTTCAATACTGCAAAAAATAAATATTCAAGATTCAAAATTGTATTATTATTTCTTAATTGACATAGATAACATTTTATTTTGGAAGTTCATATTTAATTTCTATATAACTATAAATCTACAGTGCTAAAAATTCATATACAAAAATGGCCACTTAACATTTTTTGTTTTTACAATGTTAGTGTAGTTTAAAAAATCCTGCATTAGATTGTTGCGATACATTAGTTTAAATCGATTATTATTTAAAATATTTAAAATAAATAATTTTTAACAAAAATAATAATTGTACAATACTTTAATGCTGACTAAATTAAATGGACAGAATTGTTACTAATTAATTAAATAAATAAATGCAATTGAATGTTTTTTTTAAAATCAAAACGAATCATTCATCGTGAATTTTTATAAAAAATCCGTTTCAAAAACAAGTTAGGCCGTCACTATTTATGGCTGAAATAAAACTATTTTAATAACTATTTAGATTGATTTACGGTATTCTGAAGCAGCCTAACATTTGTACAATACTCTACAACTCTAGGTAACAAAATAAATAAAATATCATTTCGTGCATAACACTCGGGCAAGTATTCGGAGTAAAAAAAATAAAACAAATTATTTAATAAATTTAAAGTGATCTAGTACTAGAACACTGAGGATAGCATATAGATTTAGACATCATTTTCCGATTAGATTTTGATACTTTTACAGTTACAAGTGTAACTATCATAGACTAGAGCATCAAGAGTTAAAAATTTCAAAACTATGAAAAATACAAAAAATGAATAATTCTACATACGATAGGCATATACAAGCCTTTGTATTTGTTAAGTGCAAAATTATTCCAGAACAGTTCGCTTCTAGTTACACTAGTGTAATTTACAATTACAGCAGAAGTTAGGATAGCAACCTTCTCTCATATCCCTTTTTGTTTTCATCGGATATTCCTTACTATATACATGAAAAAGTTACACATTGTGTGTAACACACACGACGGAAAATATGACATATTATGTAACCAGTAGTGTCAATTTAAACAATAAATTGCTATTTTATTTTAAAAGCAATAAACCAGGGAAAGTAGAATTTGATTACCAAGTTCTGAAAAACAGATAGTTTTTTGAAGATGATTTCACACACAAAAATTCCATGTCAATATACGACTTACATTTCAGAAATTGATAAGAATAACTGAAAAAGTATTGTTATATACCTAATCTGTAAACATGGATTTTAAATATATTTCTGTGTGTATTTGACAGAAAATGGCAGAGCTATCCTAGCTCTGACTAAAAAAATCTTGTTTTTATAAATTTTGACAAATGTCAGGGGTAATTCTGCATTTTATACTAAAAGTATGAGACTTTATAAAGTTTTTGATACTTGTAAAACAGTTTTTTAATTTTTGTTTAGCATACCTGGGGTACTACCTACCGTGACAGTAGTGTAATTTCGATGGAGTTTTTTGTCCAAAATGTTGGATAGTGTAATGGGTCAACTTTTATAAAAGATTTCTTTAGAAAAATTTAATAGCTTGTAATTATATTTTAGAAAAGATTTGAAGTGTATGTGTTTATCCCATGCTCTCACTGACTAGGCTGCTTGTTTACTTTTTTGTTTTTTTGCTATTGACTCTAAAACTAAACAAATATGATGGAATATTTGAAGTAGGCAAACAGTTCTTTGTCAAGTATCATATACAAATTTTATTAAAAATGTAACGTCCTTTAAGTTTGTTAATGATAATTTTTGCTATATTGTTGCGATATCTAAAAACTGCTCTAGTGGCGGTGGTCCTTTTCTCCTGCAACGATCAATTTGTGCTCGAGGAGCGCAACAATATACTTTATAATTCGAATCACTCCTCAAAAGTAACTGTACTGCTAAGGCTTTAAGGTATGACTCACTTAAAAAATTATTTAATGGAGTGCCAACCATAATTGCGCCAAAGTGTCATACTTTTTTCGTAAAATACAAAGTTTATTCATCATATATGTCGATAACAGTTGCATTAACCACTCTGACAATGTAAAATCGGTAAGCTAATAATGTAAATAATAATAATATTAAATAAGTAAAAAAAAACAATGATCAGACTTATAAATATTAATTTTTTTATAAATAAGTCACTATTAATTTTATGAAATATTTGTAATTTAACATTATTTTGATTTGAAAATTATAATCCAAGGAATATCACAAGAGAAAAATTGCATTTTCATTTTACCAAAAATTTATATAAAAATAACAATAAATATTCAAATAAATAATTTAATACACAAACAATTTATGTTAACTTCCTGTATTTATTATGTAGTAATTTTCAGATTGTCTTTGACCGTATCCAACAACAAAAACGTACTTTTATTTAAAGAAAACAACGAATCATCATCATCAAAACAATTGTCCTCCATCGTTGGAGGCCAGTGATTAAAACATGGTGTAAAATTTAGTGTACACAGTTTGTATTTTATTAGTTAATAATTTGATGTACGAATTCATTTTTTTTCAACAACAATAATTATTTGTCTCACCATAGTGTAAAATTTTTTAAGAGCAGAACATAATTAAATATAGAGGAAAAAATGATCGAAACACAATTGTGCATGATTGTTAATGTTGGTGTTTGTAATATTTTGGAAATAATCTGAATACCACTTGAAAAAAGGATCTCTATGGCCTAAAATATATAATACTTAAATATTTGATAATTTTAGCCAATATGATGGTTAACTTATTCAGTTAAAGTACCAAAGTCTATCTTAATGTTCTTGCACGAGCAAAAACTAGAATGTGTTAGGGTAAACGTATTTGATAGTAACTTAAGAATTACGTTCTTTAAGGTTTTCAGTGATTCTAACGGTGTAAAATTGAACCACTTACTCCTGGTATTAAATCTGGTAGCAAGGTAGTAAATGTCATTTGCGCAGGCGTAAGTGATTCTCTTCAACACCGTTTGGTCCACTTCAAACCGTAATGAACGTAGCTTACACGTTTAATTACAATAAATTAACACATTAAACTGTCTGCATACGCACTAAACAGTATTGAATTGGCAGTATTGAATGGCTTATCAGATTAATGAATTCAGAAGACAGCAACTTTTCTAATTGCAAAATTATATTCAGGGTACATAAAAAATAAAACGAAAATGGTTCTAAACCCACTATTAATATATAGAACAATATTATGGTGACTACTCTTAAGAAAAATTTTACTGTTTTCCTAAAATTTGCTGGCACACAGCAACATTCAACCAACTTGCGAATAGTTGGAAAATTGAATCCAAATTTTAGATCACACGAGTAGAAAATAAAATTATTATTCAATTATGAGACGCTCTCTTTCCACTCATATAATCTAACCATCGTTCTGCTGTATTTTTAATTAAAGGATCATTGTCAATAGTGGCAAGAAATAGTAATTGGTTAACATGTGTGGCATGATAATCCCAACGAGCTAAATTTGGTGCAATACCAAGTGTAAAATGTCGTAAGTCGTATGTTGTACCCGATCCAGTATCATATAATAACAACATACCTTTCAAAGATGACCAACCTTGTTCAAATAATAAATTTGCTTCTTTAGCCAGACCAACAGGAGCAATACTTTTTAAATCATACAAACCTAACAATGAATATATGAAACCGTTTAAAACAAATGATGCTGGCTTTGTTGGATACTCTTCATACCAAGCATACTTCCCAAGGAACGTGGCTAAAACACCACCCTGCCAACTCGGTATACGAAATGGACGCAACCCTTCGATTGCTGCACGCAAATATAGTTTATCACCAGAATGGTAATATGCTCTGGACAAAACCGATATAGCATGGCCCTGCCCCATAGCTGAATACCTAAAGAATTTCGGAAATGATATTAAGAATAAATTCAAGAAATTTTGTAATATTTACCATCCAGGTTCAAGATCTGCAAATCCGAGAGCAACACGGCGTCTTACTGGATTAGCCCACCCACCTGTCGTAGGATCTTGATGTTTAACAAACCAGCGAGCAGCATCATAAAACTGAGCCATATGTTCACTAGATGATAAAGTTAGATTGTCAATAGCACCCATACCATGAAGCGATATACCGATCACTTTTAACTTAGATCGAGATAATTTTCGTTTCGGTTTATCAAGTAATGCTAAGCCTTTTTGTAAGTCTACTACTAAATCACGTGTTATTTTTCTCCATCCACTTGTTAATCCAATACCATGATAAATATTTTCACCCTATACATAATTAAAAAGAAGTGAAATATTAAATAAAAGAACTTTTGCATTTTTAACAGAAAACAAGAGAAAATAACAACTAAGTAATTGCTTAAATACCCGGTATATACTGAATTTATGTAAAAAATGTTTATACAAAAGTTGTTTATTTTTCGAAAAGAAACATTTTTGTCTTTACATATTTGTTCTATCTCTTACAGTTTCAAAGTTGGGCAGTAATGCCCATTTTGTCCATTCGAACTTGACCGTACTTTTTACCTCTAGAACACACATACAAAATTTCAACTCGTTATCTCTTTTGTTTTTTAGTTATCGTGTTTACGGACGGACAGACGGACAACTTTGCGGACTAATTAGGACATATTATGAACACCTATATCAAAAATTTTTTCCTATGATCAATATTTTCAACCGTTACAGAGTCGGGACTAAAGTTTACATACCCTGGTATATATTATATACCGGGTATAAAAAGGTTACAAAACAGAACATAATGTTACATATTAATTGTAGTTATTCTGTTTTGACACACTCGTGGTAAATACATTAAATTTACCATAACGACGACATAGAGAGAGAGAGAGAGCGATGTTTACTGCCTTAGCATACTAAATGGCATACCTATTTATGTATGTATCTTGGTTTAGTTACTGAATCTAGGTTCAGTGTCTGGGCAGTATTTCGGTCTTTAAATACGTGTATACCTAGTGTGGTTTTATTAAACTAACAATAAGTTAAAAATTCAATTAATTGGCCAATTACTACCCATTGACTAGATACTTTTGATAATTATTTATATAATTTTGTTCAATGGATTATTTTTGATGCACTAATAAACTTAGTAATGCTAATGTTACCTAAATCTGTACCTATCTATATTCTACATAGATAGGTATATTTATATAATATATATAATTCTTTATATATATATTTGAATGAATTTAGCTTAAAATAATTTCATGGATTTTGATTGACTGGTTTTCAAATGCTCTTTATGATTCCAGAAGGTTTTAGGTATGTTTTATTCAACTTTTTCAATACATTTTTAAGTTATTAGTTAATCAGGTTTTTATAGACACCCCCCCCCCCCCTACTTGAGCTGTCGTCGCGGAAACCCATTGCCCCATCACATATTTGTATTTTAGCCGCCTGAATTGGTAAGCAGGGAACATGATAACATATAGAAGAAGAGGAGTTACGCGTACATGTTTGTAACATTTAATCACGACGCAAGTAGCGCAGACCTTCAAAGTGAAGTTTTCTCTTATGATTAATTATTAGTCAGACTCTCACGAAATGATTCATCGAAGAAAAAACGGTAATAATTTCTGATATTAACAAAACTGGTTGTATTGTCGTTGTAGCGGTATCGCTTCTTCATTAAATTATTATTATAATTTTATACATATACCTTTACATCGTCTGTCAACAAACGATTGAAAAAATAAATGATAAAAGTTTTTTTAGTATTAGAAGCATGTATATAAGCGATATTCTTACCCGGATAACGCCGGGTATTTTAACTGGTATATCTATAAAAATATCAGTATCTCAACTTAACTAAGTTATCTTGATTAATGAGATTAGATATTTTAAAAAAATTACATCACTAGGTTTAATGTAAACTATTTGCACTATTAAAACTATTATAAACCATGATTACCTGTATAGATATCATAACATCCGATGTAATATAATGTAAATTAAAAATTTCCTTTTTCTCACGATTTTGTAGCATCACACTTATACTGCCATTTCCTTTTAAATTAACGTGCATACTCAATACAAAATCCAATACGTGGTCAAGTTTTAGGGTCACAGCACTTGAAAGTGATTCAGGTGTTGTAAATTCTAGATAATGTGTCCATGAATGCTTATCAGTACGATTTATGGTTGCACCAATTGGTACCGTCCATTTTGCATACTTATGATCACCATCTTCGATTACTTTACGACTTGGCTCTGGATCTGTTAAATTTTTACTATAATGTGACAATCCAAATTGGGCAATTTGTGTTGGATAATAATATCCTTGTACTTCCCATTGTGTGGATACAGGTACACCTTCGGTCCCACTTACACATTTTACACGATCACGAGGTTCCACATTATAGTTTTCAAAGAACATAAACACGCCACGAGGATCATATTTTCCCTTTGGACGATACACTTTACTGTGACTGTGAGCCCACTCGAATCTTTCATATCCATCATTGTTTGTTAATTTTCCATATATCTGAAAATTGTATACTCAGTATTTATTCTGTAAATATCATGCAACTTCTTTCTATATATAGACTCCAGGCGCCACCCAACGTCGCAACACAAAGGTCTGGCGCTGTTGTAGCAGTAATTACTGTGCTGTCTTTATAAAATTATGAAAAGTAAACGTAGAAAAAATAAAAATATGGCTGAGAAAATAATATAAAAATGACCTAAGCGGTCCCCAAAAAATTATAAGGGAGATGTGTGAAAATTGGTTTCGAGTTTTTTTCCATAAATATGGAAACCTTTGACACTCTTCCAAAAGCTTTCTGATATGGAAGCGTTCCGCCATTTTATCGCAAAAACAATAATTCAAGAATGTATCAAGGATCAGAAGAGCGAATTTTACACTATCAACTGTCAGAAAGTAAGTATTTACGGTGAGATAAAAACGATAATTTCATAATTATTGCAATAGTACTATCAACTTTCCAGCTAAATGAAATAACGTGATTGTGAAATCTCGAAGAAGAGATAGCGACCATAACTTTGAAAACAAGACCGAAGTTTTTTTTCGAATCAGGATCTACACTATATCCTACATAATATTATAGATATTTTCATATCTTAATACTTACTTCGAAATATCGATGTAGAAATGAAAAAGGAACATAAACTTCATCACCTTCTTTACGACACCCAATTGTATATTCGCCGTTAATGTGACATTCAATTTCATGAACTTCTTGATTGTCTTGTTGTGGAAATATTGAACCTATAATTAATTGTAAACTAAAGTATGTTTTGTTCTTATGTAAGATTCAAACAGTTTAATATTACCACTTAATCGTGAGGCAATGGCTGCAGAAGATGATGAAGATGATGACGATGAAGATGATGATGATGCGAATGTTGTAGAACTACCTCCAATTCCCCCACATTTAGTCCATAATGATAAAGTTATTAAAAACACTGCTGTACACATAAATAATAATGCTATTTTTAAATTTATTCGCATCATCAGTAGAAATAGTGGAGGGCCCTTTAACATTCAAAAATTATACCTATATTAGAAAAAATTTAAGATGTAATTTCTTTAAGATCGAGACGTTTTACGGGGAACGATTCGAGGTTAAATATATTCTTCTAGGAATTTTGAATTGTGTTGTTCTTACTCGCTAGGTATCCGACCGCAAGGCTTAACGCACACACATCAATTTTGTTCGGATAGTGAAATATCGGACGCAATTGGGCAATTTAAACAAGCTACAGTCCCGTATTTAAGCCAAAACTATTGGGTGTATGATGAAATGTTTCAAACAAAAATTGTTTGTTTTTATGAGATAAACTTTATTTATTTATTTAAAGAAGTTCTTTATCTTAAACCGGTTAAAAGATACGTATAAATAAAACTTTGCAACAAATCGGCTCAGTAGTTCACTTACATACGTTTCCAATTGGGAATTTCTAAGCATACCCCACCCCCATAGAAGTCCCTTCCACATATTTCGTGGTTGAATAGCGATAAGAGTGAAATAATAATATATTTCTTAGTAATTTATATCTTGCACTATACAACTTAAACATTTGATATGAAACCCTCACCAACCTCCATGTACGGATATTAAGAACACTGTCATATCTTGTAGATTATATTTAATTCATGGAATTTTAACGAACAATTTTTTATTAATATTGGCGAGCGTTAATTTGTGATAACAACAATGATAACAATTTTCTGCTTCAATGTCTAAATCTTGACATTGTGTCATCAATAGTGCACGTAATATTATGTTCACTGCGTTTATAAAAGTGTTCACTGTGTTAACATATTTATAACTATTATATTGTTTGTATTTTCTTAACATTTTTTAATTAAAAGTACATATATGTGCTTTATGACGTCACATGAATCATTGAACAAAATATTTTGAGAACGGAATGCGTTGGTCATTGAAATTTATTATACTTAAATATATTAAGTTTAGTCCCGACTTTGTAACGCTTGAAAATAATGGTCACAGAAAAAAAATGTTGATATAGGTTTTCATAAAATGACATAATGATTCCATTTCCACAAATCCGCCTGTCTATCCGTCTGTAAACGCGATAACTCAAAAACGAAAAGAGATAGCGAGCTGGAATTTTGTATGTGTTCTAGAGCTAAAAATTAAGGTCAAATTCCTAAATGAGCAAAATCGGACCATGATTGGGCAAAATGGCCCAAACTGCCTGTCTTTGAAATCGTAAAAGACAGAAAAAAAATTTAAAGACAAAAAATATTCATCTTTTAAAAATAAATTCAGTACATACCGAGCATTTAAGCAATTAACTCAGTTAGTTGTTATTTTCACTTGTTTTAGTTCGTTTTATACGCAGACGAATTTTATATTTTCACAATGATCATGTCTATTTACAGGTGAAATAATTACGAATTTATAAACCCGAAGAACTAACATGACCAAGTCGGGTTTGAATTTTAAATGATAACTTGGAAATAATAAGATTTATATAACAACAATATATACATACATTCACGTGGAAGAAATATTATTAAAGATCTACAAACTTCGTATTTTAATATATAACCCAGTCAATGTAAAGGGGAATATCGGGACGGCAAAAATTAAATTATAGGTAAATAATAGTCCTGGAGTTTAATAAAAGGAGAAGGCACCTCTTTCGTTGGAAATTATATAAATGATCAGCCAGAGATTCAAAAGCATTTAAATTCTTTTGAATGTCAATATTTATTTTTTTACTTCATTCAAAATTTATTTATTTCATATTTATCGAACTTTTTCAAACGGAATTTCGACATAAGTATCAAAATGCAAAAATAAAATCAGGATACAAAATTAAAAAAAAAAAAAAAACAAGCGAAACTAACAACTTAAATACCGAGTTAATTACTTAAGTACCTGGTATATACTGAATTTATTAAAAAGTTAATTTTTAAAAAAGGAACATTTTCTGTCTATCTCTGAATGGACGGTTTTTTCCATTTTGCCCAAAGATGGCCCGATTTTGCCCATTCACGAACTAGACTCTAGAACACATACATACAATATCAACTGGTTATCTCTTTTCGTTTTTGAGTAATCGTGTTGACGGCGGACAGACGGATATTCGGAAATGGACTATTTAAATCATTTTATGAACACCTATACCAAATTTTTTCTGCGATCAATTTCTTCAACAGTTCCAAAGTCTGGACTAAACTTAATATACCCTGGTACATTATAACTGAGTTAATTGCTTTAATACCCGGTAAGAGTAATGACATATTTGAACTGAAATTGCGGCAAAACTAATCAGTTTATGAAAAAAAGTTTCAAACAAAAGTTGTTTATATTTAAAAAAGAACTTTTTTTTTTTCAAATTTATTTTGTAATTCTAACGGTTTCAAAGATGGCTATTTTCCACCCAGGCAGGGGAATGTTATTTCTGATATACTACCTTAAAAAAGCCGTAAGCCAAAATTTCTTAATGGATATTTTCAGTCCGAAAATTACTTTAGTATTCTCTATTAGTAAAAACATAATATGAATTAATGAACTTTCTAGTGATATTTTTAACGCGGACACATATAGACCAAAAATAAAAAACGATAGTTTTTTCAACCATTGAAAACGATATTAATAAAGATTCATGCCAAATATACAATTTCTATTGTATTCCTTCTAAAAAATAAAATATTAGTGAAATAAAAAAGCTACCGGTGAGAATTGAAAAATTGAACGGGCATGTATCAACAATCAATGCACCAATATAACAGTTCAAATTTATTGTGAATTTAAATCCGGTATATGCCTACGTGTAAAATATCATATAATTAAAAAAAACACAAACATTTAACTAAAACGTAGTTTGCATATTATGTATGCTGTTATAAACTAAAACATGACATCATTAAATGGCATGCATATTTATAACGGAGAGCACGTGTTTTTTCAATTGAATAAAAATTATTTACAAACATCTAATAATTATTCATTGAAAGTGTCCGAAATAAATTTGCAGAAAAATTATTGTCAAATCAAAATCTTGATATTTTAATTTAATCTATATCTTAAAATAATCAATGATGTCAAATATCTAAGTACTATGACCCACACAAGTTGATGCTAGTTTTTAAAATTTTATAATTGATTTGTTCCTTATTGATTCAGTTTTCGAAAAAATGCTTCGAACAAAAGTTATCCATTAAAAATATAGTAACAACTTTTAGGTAATTTTATGAATAAGGCACCAATCAATTATAAAATTTTAAAAATAAACAGTGTACACTTGGCCACAAAAGTTGATTCATCATTTAAAAATATTTTATAATTGATTTGTGCCTTCTAGCATTCTAGGCTAACGCCCTGCCTCTGCTCTACAAGATGCTATGGTTGTGGAATATGATTTATCACTATCTTTATATCGTTGCATTATTAATTTTTGCGACAATCTATCCATTTTTAGTATGGTTGCCTTTCGGTTATGTAATACCAACGGAAGAGACTAGCATTTAATTTGGCATTCAACGAATATGTCTGAACATTTATAACATTCTTTGACATCAAATTAACCAAATACTAGTCACTTTCGTTGGTATAATATAACCGAAAGACAACCATACTAATAATAGATAGATTAAAGTTTACAAAAACAATTTAAAAATAAAATATTTTATGTAATAAATAATTGTAATTTTTTATATGATTACCTACAAAATAAAACAAAATAATTTAAAAAAATGAAGATCCCACAAACTACGTGTCAGAATTAGTTCAAATTTTAATATTTTTTAAATTTTTGTCATTTTTATAATTAAAAAACTATAAACTTACTAGCGACCCGCCCCGGCTTCGTACGGGTAGCACTAATTATCTAAAGCCAGATGACACAAAATTGAAAATAAGACACAAAATTTCTAAAAAACAAAAATGCCAAAAAACAAAAAAAATTTTTTCCGATCGCTACCAAACTTCACAGGATCACTCGCTGGGCTAATCTGAGAATTGCCAGAAAATTTCATCAAAATCGGTCCAGCCGTTTTGGAGTACATAGGGAACATATATACACACATCGATTTATATATGTGTATATATATGTGACTCGTAAGTCACGGGCACAACTGAAGGTATGGACAGAAAATTGAATTCTGAGACGAAAATTCCTTTACCATTTTTTGATCACACGCATAGGTAATTAATTATTAATTAAAATAATACAGCTAATCAGGGGTGCGCGTAATAAGCTACCGTAAGAGAGGTAGCCTACCACGCAAGCGAGACGCGAAAACACCCTTTATCTTTAAAATTAGAAAACTCGTCGAAAATTCCGTCAGTGAACAATAAGAAATATTGGTACGGGTATTCAAGTACAGCCTCAAGAGGGTCAAGATGGAAAAAACTTGAAAGAAACGGATAGTACGCGAGAACCATCCCACAAAATGTTAGTTTTGAGAGAAATTTCAAATTTAAAAAGAGTGTTTTCACGCCTAGCTTGTGCGGTAGCTAACTACTCTCACGTATATATACGTATATTTTCGTCTATATATATATATATACATATATTTATATAATTATATATATATATATATATATATATATATATATATATATATATATATATATACAATTAAAACACTTATTTCAATAAAGTTGCACTCAGGAAATGAATTATTTCTGGTTATCATAATTATTAATAAATATTATTAACTTCCAGAAATCTATCTAAATTTGTTTTTTAAACATTCACAGTTATTAAAAATCGATAGCAAAACAAAATATCAAATAGAAATAACTTTTTCAAATCAAAAAACTGTTTAATAAGTTTATTATTTTTATCTGAACGAAAACCTTGACTTGAGAAGGTGCTAATTATAATTATAATACTGACATTAACATGACAAATGTTTATATCGCATAGTCAGCATTAAAAAAAAATTATTATCTTTATTAATAAACAAAATCAGAGTTTGTGTATCTGTTGCGATTTTACATGAAAGCGTTTATTTCTATATATATACAAAGAGTGTTCAACAAAAAGTTGTCTTCCCTTATTATTGGAGCACTTTGATCTGATCTTGGAGCTTGTCTATTAAAGGGGTTTATCTAGAACCAATTATAGTGCGTCATTTAGTTAGAACAACGGCCCATTTCGAAAGTAAGGATGAGGCTGATCATGAATGTACTTCAATATAGTAATACGTCATGAAATATTATTTCATCAAAAGTCATCCCTTTTTAGGGAGTAAAAACCATTTATCTCACATTCTAAATTTTTTATTGAAAAGTTTCGTTTGAACAAATTGGTTTCTTATTAATGGTACATATAGAACTGCCCTTGATTATACATAACAAAGTTCTAGGAAAAAACACCGTCCCATGAACAACTGGAGATAAACTCTAATGGGCGAGGTTAAAAATCTTAGCATGAGCTGAAATGCCACCAAATCAATAGCAACAAAGAAAGTAGGATGGCGCATTACCGTTGTTCTACCGTATGGTAGAAGCCCATGCTCCTGATGAGAGTTATAGGACCTTTGTCGCCGTTATTTCCAATTTAAAAAAATTGGAATTTTTTCACATATTTATTTCAAAAACGAAGGGAGGTAATCCGGTCAAATGTTTTTTCTTGAATATTCAAAACGATGGAAAATTTATCGTACAAAATAATTTTCTGGCACCTATATTAAAGTATGTATGCAAAAGCTACATACATATCAAGTTGCATCTTTTCTTCCGAAGTAGATCATAACTAAGACCCATTGTATTTGCGAAATATAAAGTTTTGATATTTTTAAATGAACATCAGATTTTTATTCATTATGAACACATTTCTAACATAAATAGAGCACTTTATACCAAATACATTAAAAAACCTCTTTTCTTTAAAAAAATAACCTTCAAAAATATACCGACAGGTTACAATCAATCGAACGTAAATTGTTTTCAAAAATCTAGCAAACGATTAATATGTGTTGTTAATCGACTGTTCAATATTATTAATAAATCATTTTTTTAACATGTTAGAAATAAAAACAAATGAGATGTAATTACAATATGTAAATCTCTCAGGCCTGTTCAACAAACTTATAATTAAGTTATTCTATGTTTTATGAAATACTCGGATAAAATTTTTCCGTTTGAAATGCAAATGTAATTGTTTTATAAACAACAAGAGAGTTACCTGTAATCGTTTTAAACAAGTTACATTGGATATTACAAGAAGTGATCTTCGTTGTATACGTTTTCTGTTTACATATACAACGAATACCAAGTTTTCGGCTTTAGATTTTATTGTTATAATAATGTTTCTAATTCGCAATCCTTAAATACTTATAAATATATTTGCCTTCTTAAAAATAACAATATTGAAAAATTTTTTGGGGCACGTAATCTATTGTAAACAACTTAAAACTAAAAATTTTAATAAGCAAATAAAAAATAAACACCTTTTTAGTAGGATACGCAGGTAGGTTTGTAATTTGTACAGCCCTAGGATTGAAAATCCTAAGAGGGCTCTGGTACTTAACCATGGATCTCAAATTCACATTTTTCTATACATTGTATTTGAAAAACATGTATAATTGTTTTCTTTTTAATTCTAAAGATGAAAATTGTTTTAACTATTTTGTATTATTCGCATTTGTAATTTATGTCTTTCAAACATTTTCACAATAAAATCATAACACATTATTAATTCACTTTTCTTTTTGTATTTAAAAAAAATTTACTTTATCATTATCAAAAAAAAATTTTTACAGGTGATTTTGACGTACCACCTTTACTTAACCAAGTTATAAATATTATCCAAATAGGTGTGCCTGTCGTCTTTCTCGTATTCATTTCCTCAAAAAGAGATAGCATAATATATATGTCTAGGTTTCTCACCTATCTCCATTTCAAATAGATAAGAGAGTTAGAAACCAAAGTTAACATTGATAAATCTAACTTTTCATTTAACTTAGCTCAGTTATATTTGTTTTTGGTCATCTTTTTTACTCTTAATATTAATATGAGTTTCTCTTTCTAACAGTAAGACTGAAAACATAAATATTATATTCAACATATAATTTAATGATTCACGCAGTAAGTCTTCTTGAAACAGCTGCCATCTATAGTCGTTTTGTGTATAACGAAACCTACATTATCAACTGAGTTTTATGTTTGTTTATGATTTAAAATTTATTGAAATTATGAATATTTTTTATGAAATTTATCCACTGGTAAAATTTATATCAGTTTAACAATTAATTTGAAAATATATTACTATATTTATCACTGAAAATAAATGCAGTTCTTCTGCTTTTATAAAAACCATTTATATTTGAAATAATAATAATCTAATAATGATTGCTTGAACAAATTTTTTACTATATATTTATTCAGGTATAATTTTATAGTAAAACCTTTTAACGAAAATACTAATAATTGCTAATATTTATTTATAAAATTTGAATTTATATAAATAAGTATTTAAAATTTATAAGCCCGCCATATTGTGTGAATGATATTATTTTCTTTATAATTCGTAAAATGCATACAGTATTCGTGAAAATCCTGCGCAGACAAGAAAATGTTGCAGGGTGGTAATCCAATTCGTTAAATTTTATATTAAAATACATTATTATCCAGTTTTTTTAATAATTTTTTTCAATTTTTGAATTAATTTGAATAACAGTAGGAATTAATCTAATTAATTATTAAATTTATGAGTAAATAATTATTTATGGAGGTTTTTGATTTGTATTATAAATTTATGTATTTCTTCAATAAATTTTTAGGTACCTACTTAAAAAATTTGGAATTTTTCATATCTATTAAATTTTTTTTTCTCGGTTATTGTATTTGAATTTGGAATATAATTGAACTATTTCTTTTAATTTAAAATAAAATAAATTTGCATAGTTAGTAATATAAAAATCAAATGGAATTGAAATTTTTATTTATAAAACTAGATAATTCTTTCCAGAATAAAAAAAAAAATTTAAAAAATATCGTATTCATGTATTAAACAGTAAAAAAATATAATAGATAAGATTTGAGATGTGTGGGATGAAAGCTCAGATAATACGGCACTGTGTGGGTGGTTGTCTGTTAGCGGTAAATTGTGAGCAGTTGTGCTAGGAGATCGATCGTGGACTCGAGGCGGAGCGGACTCGAGGAGTCGCCGCAGTAAAGAAGGGGGCACCATCTGACCTGCCCTGTTATACACTTAAATATATTACAATAATATATATATTTTAATACAAAATTCTCCATATACGACAAAAACCAAAATGTATATTTATAAAAAACGATGGATTAAAAATTTTATAAATGAAATATGTTTACGAATTTATCAAGAAAACACCAAAAGACAAGTGAACTATTCTACAACATTTACCACTGGAATGTTTGTTCGATTATTATCGTGGTACAATTGAAATATAATAATAATATTATTTATAATTATTATAATTATTATAAAAGTGGTGCTATTGTGTATGTGTTTTGGTGTTTGTTGGTGACGAACAAGTTATTATTGTTGACTTTGGGTGTAAATCATCGTTTTAAAGGTATCATCCATACCTATTGTTGCGGATACGAATGTTGTACAACTGGGGGACAAACGACGATGCAGAAGCAGACCACAAAACAGATCTGCCAACTCCGTCCCAATTTGTTATAAAAGACGTCCTAAATACTTTTTTAATTACATCAATTTCTCAACAATTCAATCAAAATTTTTGGATATCTTTTTAACATTTTGTGACGAGGCTATTTCGCCGCGTCTGTCCTAAAGGGGACATGCCGTAATGGCAAGAGAGGTAAGATTTTCGAATCAAAAATTTATATATTTGTGTTATATACAAATTTTTTTATTATAATAATAAATCCTTTGTATTGAAAAATATCTATTATTTTCCATCATGAAAGAAATTGTTTCTTAAATATTTTGAATCTCAAGTTTCAGAATAATATAAATTAAAAAATCTTGTCAATGATATGAAAAAATGTTTGTATTAAAATATATTTAAAAAATATATAATATAACTAATTTAAAAGTAAATAGGTTTATGATTTGTTATAAATAAAAAAACCCTGATTTTCCGTCGTATCAGCATCACTCGTGTGCATTTCAAATACAAATATAATATGCATAAACCTCAAGATAAATGAAGTATCTCAAAATAATGTAACGTAATTTGATCTGAAAAACTATTGACATGGACGGAATCTTTGATTAAAAAATTCTCTAAATAGTTCTCTTTACTCCCGTAAACTTATCCTTATGTTAAAGAAAATTGTATAAAATAAATTTTTTTATTCCCGATATATATATATATATATATATATGTATATGTATATATATATATATATATATATATATACATATATATAAATGTTTATAAGTTTAGTCCCGACTAAGTAGTAGTAGCGGAGGAGAGGCCTAAGCCCAAGTAGGCAATTCTAGGCATTTTTTACCGACCTCTAATGAACCCATACCCTCAAACTCTCTACCACACCAGGTTCGTTTCCTCTAGCCCTGTGTTCGTTGTCGAATCTACCCGTCCCTTTTGCGAATAGTCTTGACCTTGTAACGGTTGAAAATATTAACCAGATACAGAAAAATATTATTGGTATAGGTGTTCATAAAATGACCTAATTAAGTCCATTTCCGAATGTTCGTCTGTCTGTCAACACGATAATAAAAAACCAAAGACAGATAACGAGGTGAAACTTTGTGTGTGTTTATTGGCCGAAGTTCGTCAATAGGCAAAATCGGTCCATGCGGTCTCCTACAAGGGGTGAAAAAAAACTTCTATCGTTGAAATCGTAAGAGATACCAGAAAAGTTTAAAGACAAAACATGTTTCTTTTTATTAAGTGAACCACTTTTGTTTGAAACTTATTCTCATAAACTGAGTAGTTTTGCCAAAATATCAGTTTGAACAACTGTAATTACTCTTGATTAAAAACTAATGTATGTAACTTGGCGTCAAAAATCGCGCTATCGTTTCAAAATTTTATAATCGATTTGTACGTTATTTATTCGGTTTGTGAAATAATGCTTCAGATAAAAGTTGTTCATTATAACTAAACTAACAACTTTTATTCGAAACATTTTTCCGAATAAATAATGGCACAAATCAATTGTAAAATTTTGAAATGATAGCGAGATTTTTGAAGCTGTAGTACATAACACCTTTAGATACTCTATTTTGTATTTTTTTTTATATATCTGTGCATGTGTAAAAAGTAAAATAAACAGTTTACACTCATTGATTGATAATGAACTTTGGAATAGACCGAGTATTCAAGCAATAGGGAATATGCATGAAAAATTTTTTTCACTTGAATTGAAACATGTTTACTTGACAAATATCAAGGTAAAATTACTTTTTAAATAACTTTAAAAATAAGCGAGATATGAATGATTGAAATTCCCGATTAGACAAAGAGGGTGATAGCTCTCTTGATATGTTATGTGACGTCATATTACACTTTCACCATTTAAAATACACGTAAAACTCCGTTTTTAGTAGTTATGCAAGAAAGAGACAGATAATAATCTTTAAAAGCTTATAGCTTCCTTGATATTTGTCGGATTTTAATTTCGTTTTTAAATATTATTACAGTATTAACAGTATTTTCATATTCCGAAAATAAATGTGAAAACAAATTTTCATGCATATTCCCTATTTACTTTAGTTATTATTTTCACTTATAAAATAGCTAATATTTCCAATAATAGTATTACATTATTATGATTTAGAAATCTATCATGTATTTTTAAAAAAATTATTAAAATTATTTAGAAAAGTAAAATTCTACATTATAAATTCCTTTTTTCGAAAAATAAAATTTTGCATGAATTTATTTTTGAAAAAGAAATTAATAAAGCATATAATACGATGCACTTGATTATAGATGGATAATAATTTGTTATAAGTTGTTGATTTTATACATATATATATATATATGTATATATATATATATATATATACGATACAATACAACAGAATAAAAGTATATAATTTACAATAATCACGTGTTAAAAGTGAATATACAACCACCCCGAATGGGTATATATAGTGTTCACATTTTCAAATGAATAGGCTTTTCCATCATACAATATACAACATATAGCAGCATATAGTGGTGTATGAATGCACACGTAAAATCAAATATATGTGTAGCACTGAGAATGTTGTATCAGGGTGATGCAGCAAGCAAAATGAGGTCACCATCGCACTAGGACACCGGGGCACTACCCTATTTCACTCATATACCTACATACATATACAAGTGTACAGATACTAATGTATATATATATATATATATATATATATATATATATATATATATATATATATATATATATATATATATATATATATATATATATATATGTGGTATTATTAATATACCATCTTCCCTTCAATAATCTATCTCACTTATAGCAAATAATTATTTTTATAATTTTAATAGAGAAAAAAAATAAACGATTAATTCTACTTCCATGCCATCATCCATTTATTTCAAATAATTTTTACATCAAAATTAAAGACAATTGCATTTATGAAAGAAAACAATTATGTTAAATATCACAGATTAAAATTCGATCTAAATTTTATTTAAGAAAACAATAAAGGGCTAATTATAATTTTTTTATTTTAATCTAATAAAATAATTAGATTTATCAAAAAAAAAAAAAACGTTATATATGTGAGATAAAAAGAGATATAGAGATATCTTTCACCCTTGTGCGATGATTGTACTTACATTATACTATATAGACTATATACAACACAGTAGAAGTTAGTTCTAGGTATATTTAGTGAAACAGTTCGTGCTCTAGATTCAAACAGAACGGTTTCACAATAATTTTTTTTGTTATTTATCCAGTATCCAATTCGTTCCTTGAGAATCTTCAATTAAATCATAAATATATTTTAATTATTATGTAATGAAAATGAATTTAAAATACAATGTATTAAATCAGGGTTCATTGTTTGATGTTTGTGCCTTTTTTATGAATAAATCAACTAAAAAATCAAATGTTTTTATAAAAATAATTAAAATCATTTATAACAATTACTATTATTGTTGGTTACTGTGTTATTTTTTTGAAAAGATTTTTCGTGTGAATTTTTGAATATTTTTTTTTTTTATACATTTATTTATTTTTGATTACTATTAATCAAAAAAAAAAAAACAAATAAACAAAAAAACCAAAGCTACTTAAATAATATAATAAATTAATTAATATTTATAAATATTTTTATTAAATTAAATTGTAATTATATTTTATTAAATTTTATTAATTATGTGTTTGTCAAGTGTACGTATTTATTATAAATAATTTTTATATGAAAATTTTGATCAAATGTGTGAAAAATGTCTGATAATATATAGTACAAACTTATACTTGTACTATATATTATACTGAGCTTTGTATATAGATATATTTGTGCTGTGACCTACATTTGTTCAATAACCCCAGGAAAAGTTCTGCTGTAAAACAAAGATAAAATAATCATTTATTGAAAATTATCTAGTATATTTTCTTTTTAGAAAGAATTTAATTTAATTTTGTAATATGATTTTTTTTTAAATTAAAAAAATTTACAAATTAGATATTTTTATTTTTTTAGGAGGCACGCGGAAAGAGACCTTTTAAAATATGGGATAGTTGGCGAAATGTCCGTAAAGGTCTCGTAGTTAATAGTTTTGAAGAGTTACTTCTTCGTGGTAAAGAAAAATTAGGTGTGCCGGTGGGCGAGCCAGTTCGTCTTGTGCTCGATTCAGACGGCACCCAAGTTGAAGACGGTGAATATTTTCGAACTTTGCCAAATAATACTGTCCTTTTATTGCTACGACCTGGGGAACGTTGGTTTCCCACTGGTGTCGATGTTATACGTGCTGGTAAGTCATTTTTTGTTTTGATTTTGGATTGAAAATAAATTCTTGGTTCTTCAATGTTTTGTTACAGCAATATCTGCTATTCCAAAAATCGTATGCGAAACAATCCACGCTTTAGAATTACATGATGAAACACCATCGTGGAAAATCATGGACAACAAAGGACGTGTCACTGTGGTACTTCACTGGGACCAACGGCAAGGTCGAGGAGGAGATCGAGGCTCTAGCGAACCCAGTCCCGGTGGTCCAAAATTTTCACCAAGTAAGAAGTCATCCGGTGAAATGGCAGGTGGGCCGCGACCATCTTTAGTCATCCAGACTAGTCTGGATAAAATTCAAGGTATTCATGATACACCTGGTACTATAATAAGTAGTGGCGGTAAAAGGGAGACTTTGATTAATGATATATATGCTGGGGCAGGGGGAAGTGCCACCAGACTTTACACCTCTAGTCCTCAGATAACTGTGATAAACCACGATGATGTGACACCAGCGAAAGGTGTCACAAGTTCCTATGGTGTTCACCATCCTCGATTGCACAAGCAGGGTAGTTCATTTGAGTCAACGACGATTCATATCCATACACCAGAATGTGCCAATCATGCGCATCATCCAGCAGCCAGATCTGGTAGTCCAACAAGCAATGGTGTTGTTGAATGTGATTTTCATTGTTGTGCATTGCATGAAGAAGGTCGAAAAATAGCAGTACATAAAAGTGTGGCAACGTCTCCAATACAAGATGCTCAACAACAAACATCACCACAACCACCTAGTTCGTTATCAGATGGTTCAAAAAAATCTGGGCAGGTCACTAAAGGTACAGGTCATGTACGGTTTTTGGATGTGGACGATGGTGGTAGTAGCGGCAGTGGTGGGCTTAGTCGCCATTCACAAAACGAACATGATAGTTCGGAGAGTGAAACGGAGAATACAATTATGGAAGATGAAGCTGTCACCTCTGAAAAGTTTTTATTATTGATAGATCAATTAAGTGTCGATCAAAAACGACATCTAACAATAAAAGATATTGGTATTATATTAGAGCGATTAAACTCAAAAATATTAGATGTTGAAAAATTGGAGAGAGATTATGAGGCAAATGATTGTTATAATTGGACGATAAAGGCAACAATACGTGGTGATGTGCTACGTGAATTAGGCGTTATATACAATGGTAATTATTATGCTATATCAGAACATCCTGGTTACAAAGAGGATAGTGAAGAGAACAATGAAGAAGCTGAAGAGGAAGAGGAGGAAGATATTATTTAAAAACAAATAAATTAGCAAAAATTTTAGGTATTTATTAAAATATTAAAAACAAATAAATAAAAAATGATTTAAATTCAATCAGTTTTACTTACAATCGTCAATGATGATATTATTTGGTTGGAAACCATTTTTAATACATCATCATTTTTACTGAATATAAAACAAATACAAAGCAGCAGCGGGGAGATTTAAATAAATTTTCTTAGTTAATAATAAATTTATACACGGGTTCTGTCACTCATAATCATTTTCAACACCAATCATCATAATTGGCGTTCTATTATTATGAGTTCGCTCTGTATATAAACAAAATTTATTATCTAGTCAATATATATGAATTGGTAAACAATTTAAATTTTTAAAATCAACATACAACAATATACACCGATAAATATTGTTCAAACTTCAACAATAAGTATAAACAAATTATTTTAAAAATTTTCTACCAATTATTCTTAGAATGTTCCATATATACAACCAATAATCGATAATATTCTATGCTGTAGTAATATCACGATATTGATATGTTTGCTAACGTTTATGTGAGCTGAGTACAGCAAAATTAATTCTTTTGTTTACCAGTGCTTTAGAAAATTGTAATATACAAGTCCAGTAAAACGTAAAAACTCATAGAGTGATCGAGTGATCGTAGAGCCTGTCTGTCACATATTAATTATTGACATTTTATATTAATTCTGCCACCCGTATTACGCCACTGTGAACTATATGTCTCTCTCTGTGGGTAATACAATCTCTAGTATAAATCGCGATATTTCCGTGTATTAATTAAGATGAGGAAACAGAGGTTTGTCGAAAAATAATATTATAGATTAATTCTAATATAAATATCTAAAAAATAAAATACATGCTCATTAATTTCTAAATATCAATTTTGTCTAAAAAAAAAAAAAACAAGGAATCTTGGAATTGACTATTTTATACATACTTATAAATTTAATAAAACAAAACAAAAAAATTAATTTTTTATCATTATTAAGAAAGATAAATATATTTTTATTTGGAAATAGTAAAATAAAATTGATCGCTGTGATAAGTGAATTGTCGTTAAGGAAAATTAGTACAGGATTATTATAAATACGGTATCATTCCAAAACAACATTGGAAACAAAAACAAATGCCTTAAATAGTGAAGGAAGATATCAAATACTTGGAGAAAATATCGTCGCGTTATTTATATCGATATGAAGGATTTTGTACGACGTTTAAAACGTATATGTGTAGCACATTACTGTGTTGAGCAAGGACCGGGTATCGATATCTGTACAGGGTGGTCCACTAAAAATGAAACAAATGTTATCACGGTTAAAGTAAATCGAAGTGTTTAAATTTATGTTGTTTGGGATATCAACTCTATGTCAAATCTTTGTTAATTTATTCCCATTATTATTATTTTTTTTATTAGCTCACTTTCTCTATAAATGTCTACAATAACATCAGACCATCTAGCTAGATGAATTCGTAATAGAATTCACTAAAAATATTCACTGAATTAAAAATTTGTGAAGACGTTAATATAAATAGAAGCTAAATTTCAAATTTTGCCCCAATTCTTAGAACAATTATTTGTATTTTATAAATACGTATTTCGACTACGAGGTAGTCATCATCAGTATGAATTAGCTAATCGTAACTATCTCTGGGATATGCAGTCAGAGATATGTTGCTCTTTGCTAATTTGGTGCGTGATTCCCGCTCCATATTAGCTACCGCTATTATATGGGTTGGATTCATCACACACTCAATCCCTTAATTGGTCAGTCAACTCAAATAATCCTTCAGGTACTACCTCAGTCAGATCATATAAAAGACAAAACTTTTTTAATATTATTGTGAGACACGCACCAAATTAGCAACGAGCAATATATCTCTGACTCCATATCCCAGAGATAGTTACGATTAGCTAATTCATACTGTTGATGAGACTACCTTCTAGTCGAAATACGTATTTATAAAATACAAATAATTGTTCTAGGAATTGGGGCAAAATTTGAAATTTAATTTCAAAATATTTCTCTTTGATTTCTCTTTGATTATTTTAATAATCTTTATATAAATAGAAGCGTTGATAAACTAAATTGATATTTTAATCTTAAAATAAAATATATTATAGAAAAAAGAATCTTTTAAAACCAACAGTTTTATAAATGTACTCAAAAAATAATAATATTTTTTTTATTAAGTTATAAAATTTTTATAATTGATTTTTAGTGTTTTATTCATTCGGTTTTCGATAAAATACTTCCGATAAAAATTGTTCATTATAAATATACCAACAACTTTTATTCGAAATATTTTTTCAAAAACCGAATGGATATGAGTGGGTACAATGGGACACAGAAGTCATATCCTTTTTTTAAAATTGTATAGTCATTTTTTCCCTTATTCATTCGGTTTTTGGAAAAATGTTTCGAATCAAAGTTAATAGTATATTTATAATGAACCACTTTTATTCGAAACTTTTTTTCCAAAAACCGAATTAATAAGGGACAAAATGATTATACAATTTTGAAAAAGGATACGACTTCTGTGGAGTATAGTACAAATCAACTAAAAACTATACAAGCTTTTATTTGTTTAATAATTATCATAACTTATTTGAGAAGCGTTATCAGGGTAGATAGGAATCAGCTATGCTTGCAGACTCTGTTGATGCCTTCCAAGAGAATTTGCGAGGACTGACTACAAGAGGAAAACCAATCGATTGAAAATATAATTTTTACATTGAAAAATATAATTTGTTTATGATTGCATTTTTTAATCAAACTATTTTCGTTATGAAACCTGATGTGATGTGACTAGTTTATTTTATTTGTAATCTTAATTAAACTGTGTAAGAGCGTTTTAAGATAATCAGTCCTTGAAGCGGAGAAATATTATGTTACTCTTTATAAGGTCTTTACAAAATTTTCGCGGGCGAAGCCTCAACGGGTAATGCTAGTAACATATAAAAACAATGTTATTTTATCCAAGAACTTTGAAATAACTTCTAGAGCGTCTTTTCACCTCCAACGCTTTATTATTATTATATTGAGTACATTTATAAATGCACTGTTTTTGAAAGTTTTTCTTTTTTATATCAAAGTTATTTTAAAATAACTTTCATATTAAAGAAATCAATATTAAAAGTTCCAATTTTTGAAACGCAATTTTTTATTACCCTGTGGTTTTTTTAACCGCCAATACAGATTATTTTAGTTTTCAAACATATTTCAAACGATCAAATGTCATCTTCAGCCATATTTGATTTTGATAGATGACATGTCTCAAATATGTTTTATTAAAATAAACAAGAAAATTGGGAAATTAGACATTGTAGAAAACAACAACCACAAGAATTTATTTAAAAATTACGTTTTATATCTATTAAATTCTGAGGTAATCCTGCAAATATTAAAAAAACCTATTCGTGCAGGAGCCACGCAAGCCAAGAAAATTTTAAATATTAAAATCGCATATACTTCTGCAAATATTCGAGTTGCAAACACATACACTCCCATTCAATAAAATTGAACAGATCTGAACCGAATCAGTTTCTCTCAATTTTGAATATTCTTGTAGTAAAGGTTTTTTACTGTATTTCCATTTCTTTTTTCACACTTAAAATATATACTAATTATTTTTGTTTATAAATGAATAATTATACAGAGAGTCACAAAAGTGAGGAGTTTTATGAAATGTAAGAAAATTAACATTTCAGGTCTGTTCAATTTTATTGAACGGGAGTGTACATTTGCATACAAATCGTACATTAAAACATTTTATATAATAATTCTTGAAATTGGCAGAAATGGAAAAAAATTATGTGATTTTATGTTATTTCAATGTTCAGATAATTATTATCATTGTTTGCCGTATTTATAACTATGTGAAATAGTGTTACAAAAATTAGAATCAGCATCTCAGCTAACTAATCGCATCGAACTAACAGCTAGTTTGTATCACATATCTACTTCTTATGATATTTGTTAATATATATGCTAAACAGTAATCCCTATATAAAATGAAGATTAGAAGATTGGTAGACGTTATTTATAACTGTGTATAAAAGAGTTGAACAGAGACACCAACGGAACTTTGAAGTAGTTCTCGATAGAATCCCCATCGGGCACACTAATCTTTGCCACTTATACCTAATAACAAAAGCCCCACAACCTCTATGTAAAACATGCCAAACCACAATAACCATGATAGAACATCTACTAATTATATGCAGAAAATACGAAAACTCAAGAAACAAATACAACCTACCACAAAACCTCAAACAACGACGAGACGAGACGACAATAGCAAGTCTCATTTATTGTATTCACTTGTAAAAGTTTTCTATCGTCTCGTCTCGTTTTTACAGTTGAAGATTTTCTTGAAAAAATACAATTAAAAGTATAATCATTTTTTGTACTTAAAATTCGAAGTATGCATTTCTATATTTTAATTGAAATAATGGAAAAAAATAAAATCATTACCACCCAAAATAATTTGCTGTTTAGTACATTTTTACAGATTAGAAATCAATAGAGATTGAAAGAGAGTACTCGTCTGTCTCTCAAATATTTATTGAAAATCAGGATTATAATTTTTGTCTCGTTTCGTCTGGTTTTTCTCTGTTCTCTCGAGGCCACTACCCATTATCCAAATTGTTGTTATACTAGGGGTGCATTCGTCTTGGACGCTCACACGCTTTCATCGCACTCAATCGTCGTTTTCAGCGTTCGACTTGGCGCTGTGAGTGTCAAAAAATCACGCTTGCGGCTGAGTTCATGAGATAGATCTCGCACTCACAGACGCTTACTCCACAGAGGTAGGGCAGAAAAAGCGTGAGCGCCAAATCTTAGTATTTATAAAACGAATGCTACGTGAGCGTAAGCTAACCAAACTTTTGTCATATTTATTAAAGTACTTAAAATTAAAATCGTTGACAAATCCGTAAAAATGGCTAACTATTTACCCAGATTATTTTCGATCGATTTAAATGATTCAGAATTTGGTAAAACGTATACTATTTCTGTTACTTCCGACGAAATAAAACGTCGCCATGTGGATACAAACTAACGCTCACAACGTCCAAAACGAACGATATTTTCTGATCGATTCTAAGCGTTCGTAGGCCAACATGAATACCAATAATTTGTGCTTATAAGCGTGAGCGCTCATAGCATGTGAGCGTCCAAGACGAATGCACCCTAGGTAATAATATCTTTGATCATAATGAAGTGAAAATCACACACAACAATATTATTCTGCATTTATTTATAGTTCGATCAATAGAGTATATTGCGCTGCACTAAATTACAGGAATTATTATTTTTTAAATTACGTTCAGTATCACGTACTGAAACAAATCCTTACATATTTCGACCCAGGAAGTGCCGCCATTTTGAGAAAAACTGTATAAAACTGTAGATATAGGCCAATATCTCCATTACCGTCCACTTTAGGTCAAAAATTGTAATAACCTTTCTTGTAGATAATTAGATTTCCTATTTTTTTTGTTTATAAATTTGTTTTGTATCACTTACCGTTTACGACTATTAATATTTATTTATTGACTTTTTGACCGATATTTCTTCTAATAATTGTTTAAACAATAAAATGCTAATAACTTAACTTTTAAATCTACAAATTACCTACAACTTTTATTTAAAACTTTTTTGTCTAAAATTAATATTTTTAAAGTTATAACGCGTTTAATGTTGCACTACCGTATGCAAGGTTAATAATCACGAGGTTTCCATAGTATAATAATGAAAATTCAATAAATATGAATGATAGTGGCATAATTAACAATAAATAATTTACTTTCTAAACAATTTTTAGAAGCGATGTCAGTCAAAAAGTCAATAAATAAATAGTAATAGTCGTATAAGTCGTAAACGGTAATAAACAAAAAAAAATAGGCAATTCAATTATCTACAAGAAAGGTTATTAGTATTTTTGGCCTAAAGTGCATGGTAATGGAGATATGGGCCGATAAAGTTTTTCTCAAAATGAGGACACTTTCATGATCGAAATTTGTAAGGATTTTGTTCACTTACATTCAGGTCGTGATATTGAACCTAAAAAAAATAACTCCTGTAATTTAGTGCAATGCGGCCAAGAGCCATCGTAATTTATTACATCATTTTCGCATCGTAATTTATTCATAATAAAGCATAACTTATCCTATTTTTAAAACAAATTATCTTAGAAGTTAATAGTTCTAGGATAGTGTTTTAAACGATTTTTGTGAAATCTCCTACAATGGGGACATTAACACCATTGTGAGGTATTAACACCAATACCTCACAAAATGTGACACATGGGAGAACGGGGGCTCAAGGGTTTCTTTGAATGCAACATCACACTGAAAACTGAATGTGACACTTTCTATTATCGTCTGTCAATTTTAGCCCTTTAACGAGAGTGGTTTATACATTAAGTGTTATGGGGACGTAAAATATTATCATAAAAAGTATGACGTAATTTGTGGATAATCTCAGTTTTCTACTTTGAACCGCATGAGTATCTCATTGCAAACAAAAGTTAATTGTCGAAATTTTCCAAAACCCTGGAAAACTTTCTACCATTAAGTATACAAACACCTTTTGACTTTTTTGGCCATGATTTAATGCGTATTGTTTTCAATAGACCACTTTGTATGGCTTCCACTTGCGTACATATTTCCTTTAAAACACATATAAGGTAATTATTTTTCTTTCCAAGTCTCTATAACGAATTGAAACGAATGAAACAGAGCATACTAAGAATAGTTTGTAGAATGATTAATTTAAAATAAAAAACAAATACGTACTAAATATTTAAAGTACATTGAACAAAAATATATAAATTAATTAAAATTAAAAACAAAAAAACATTGTGCTTTTAAAACTACAAATAAAATAATTCACTTCCAAAAAAAAAAAAAATGAAATATTAATTATTGTTGCAAAAAAGAAATTTAATAAACAAATTTTATAAAATAAACTGCAGTTTAGTACACCAGAAGTATTAAAAAAATTGAAGAAAAAAAATATTAAGAGAACTCCTTTAATTAATCAACGTCATTATTACCATATTTCCACCTCCAAAAAAAAAAAAAAAACATAATAATCGAGATAATTCGTAATCCATTAAAAATATGTCACTTAGAAGCCTAATGCAAACAAATAAAAATACGATTAAAAATAAATTTAAACGATAGAAAAAAAGACTATTTAATAAAATCGAAATCCGTAGTAGACCCAAAGTGTAACTTTTCAAAATAAAACAAAAATCGTAGTAAATTAATAAAAAAACAAAATTATAAACCTTTAATTGTTGACATTCTATTGTTAGAGCTGACTAAAACTGCCAATGCCAGGTATATGGAATGTTGTTTATACAAATTTTTAGTTCTATTTGATTTTTTCTCGGGCTCTCCAATGAGCAAACAAAAATTATGGAAAGTTTAGAGCAATTGATTTTGAATACAAAAATCCTGGCATACAAAACGTAGTTATATACAAATTACACTATTTATTTAACGTGTCATAAAGCACAAACAAGAAAATAATAAATATTAATAATAAAATTAATAAAAAACTATTAATTAAAACAAAATAAATCAAATCATTCACATAGACATTAAACCATATATCTCTCAAAATATTTCATTAAGTGCACATTCGGAACATAAACGACATCAGACGACGGCAGCGATTATGATAAACAAATGTGTTATAATAACAAAACAAAAAATTAATTAATTATTAAATTCTTTATATATTATTAAAATCTATTCGTGTAACCGTAATACTTCCAAATGAAAACTTGCGATATCAAACTTCACACAGTTGTTGATGGACAAAAAATATTCAAAAAAAAAAAAATAATATGGACGTTCAGAAAATGAATTATTTGTTTCGAAAGCAAAAAAAAGATATAAAAGAAAAGTTCTAAGTGATTCAAATAAATTTGTTTTTCAATTTTTTTATTTATTGTTATTTTGATACTATTTTCATATTATTTTCCATGATATGTGGATATTTAGAATATAAGATTTGTGAAAAATATTTAAAAAATTTCAAAAAAATAAATAAAAACTAAATGTTATAACATTATAATTGTTTCTATTCCATATGAAACAAAAATCATAACGAGTAACAATAAATATGCCAAATTTTTCATGAAACAACACGGATTTGTTTCATCGTTATTATCATCGTGCCAAATAGTTATATAATGCGATCAACTGAGACAATTCTTTTTTACATTTTTTTTAAATATATAATTCAAAAATATATTTTATATATTTATTTAATAGTTTAGTATAGTTTCAATTTTGAAGTGAAACTTTCTTTATTTAAATATTCCAAAAGCGTAATATATTATTTGTTAAAAAATTTATTTTTGTTGACTTCGAGTTGAGACACAGTTTTTCAAATATGAAAATTTAATATTTAAAAAAATTCGTCACGAATTCGAAATTGAGAATATAAATATCACTTAATAAATAATATCATTAATGTCATTTAATTGTATTCTACCAACACAAAATTTCTGTATATGGAAAATATGTATTTAATTTATTTCTTAATAATTTTTAGATCTGTGCAATTCTAATACAGTATTTCGAAATCTTAAACTGATTTACGTCATTCTTTCCAGAAAATTCTTTTAAATACACTTTAAAAAAATCATGTAACCATGGTGATACATTTGTAATATTCATATGGTTATTTTGTATTTAAATTGAAAATATTTTTGTAAATATTAGAGTTTAGAAAATATGGTCAGGTAAATCTAAATCAATTGTTGTAAATCTTACTACAACTTTACTTATGATCAATTTTTCCATTTTACTAATGTTAAGAGAGAAATCAAGATTTTAGGGTATTGTATTTAAATTGCAAATATTTCTCTATATATTAGAGTTATGTAATTGTAGTAAAATTTATTTGCTACAACTTTACTCATTACAAATTTTTCCATTTTGATAATATTAAACTGAAAAATACCAAATTGCGGCCTCTAGAGCACCGATTCTATTTTTTATTAGAACTTAAATTTGAGAAAAGTTGATGTTTCTTTCAATATACAGAGGATCGGATAATTACTGTAAAAAATTTAACAATTGATAAAAATCATCAAAATAAAATGAAAAATTTATTTGATCATAGGATTCTGGAAATAGTAAGGAAAAAATACTTTTTTTGTAAAGAAAGTGCTGTTAACGGAATTATCGATAAAACTTATATAACCGCCAATGCTTTATCTATGGAATATTACATGTTGAGAAAGTTAATTACTTTTTCTTCAAAAGCTCATTCAGATATTCTGAATACAGAATTGTTAGATAGTTTAAATGTAATAGTATTAAAAATATATATATATATATATATATATATATATATATGTATATGTATATATATATATATATATATATATATATATATATATATGTATATGTATATGTATATGTATATGTATATGTATATGTATATGTATATGTATATGTATATGTATATGTATATGTATATGTATATGTATATGTATATGTATATGTATATGTATATGTATATGTATATGTATATGTATATGTATATGTATATATATATATATATATGTATATATATATATATATATATATATATATATATATATATATATATATATATATATAAATTTAGATCCAAGTTTGTAACGGCTAGAAATATGGTAATACTGCATATGTATATAGTACCTACCATGGTATATATGCATCACAAGTAATAGTTGTATATATCTGTGCGTGTGTAAAAGTAAAATAAACAATTTACGCATTGATAATAAACTCAGGGTAAACAATTGAGTCAGTTATTTGTTACATTTTCACAATTTTTTTGATACAAGTTTAAGGCACTAATCATATTCACAACAACAAAAGATTTTTTCACTACAATTTTCCGGATCCTTTTTCTTGAAAACAAACCACTTTTTGGCTCATGTTTATATTTTTCCGAACGCTCTATCAACGCAATCAAATAGTTTTATTTGAAGTTTTCTAAAATTAATTTTATTTCTTCGATTATCTATTAAAACATTCAGTTATTTTTGAACGCACTATAAAAAGATGAAGGCAAAGCATAAACGTCTTTAGACAACACGCACTGAAAAAGTTTGTCGTCCTGAAAAACATTTTATTTGATCTGACTACAATCTGGATGTTGCAAAACGTTTTAGAATGTTTCAGTTTATTCTTATACTACGTTTAAATCTTCTCTCATAGTTTTTCATTCGACGAAATCCCAATTGTGATGATCTACCATCGTATTATTATAAATGATATTTCTTGAACTAATACAATTGACTTGTTTAGTGTCTAGTAAGATACAATGCGCTTGCTTGTTCGCGCGACATATCTGCTAAGAAAATCCAATAGAAGTCGTTCCACATCCATAAGTATTTTATCAAGAATGGTATTCTAAAAAGCAAAAAAGAAAACAATGCAAGGAATTGGATAGAAATGAATTACACTGCCAAAAAAAATTCATCTTTGCACTTCCAACACGTTGAAATTTATTGGGTTGTAATTTATGGGATGGTGCCTGCTGGTAAACACACATTGAAGAAAATATTATTATCCAAAGCCTTTAAGTTTGTTGAAGTATGTAGTCTCACACTGATCAAACAAATTTGTTTTTCTACAAAATAATTTGTTTAACAACAATTTTGTTTGCCACAAAGGATACTAAGCTGGTAAAAACCAAAGTATACTAAGCTGGTAAAAATCAGTTTTTGGTTAGATCGAAAAAGTTTTGTCTAAAAACGTTTTTACTTGATCAGCTTACGTTCAGCCTAATGAGATTAAGTTTGACTCAAATCGATTCTTAACGCCCCCATACAGGATCAAAAAATATGTGCAACAACTGTGTTTGTACATCATCGTATTTGGACAAACATTGGTACAAACACCATCCAACAGCTGAATATTAATTGGTTTTTTGATCAAACACTGCCATTCACATTCAAACTGCTAGTCAAGTGCGCGCAGGTGTTGCGCAATAAAAATCAATATCGGCCGAATTGTTTCAAACCGTTGTGTAACAATTCAATCCATGCAAATTGTTTTTGCAAACACGCTTGTTGTGCAAATTGCTTGATTGTGTATCGGGTCCTTTAAACTAATATATGGCCCCGATAAACTAATATAAGTTTTGTTTGATCGTGTAAGGCCCCCTTACACGATCAAACCATTTGCGCAACTTGATATATTTGCTTGCTTGATATATTTGCGTAATAAAAGTCCCCATCCAAAATTTGCGCCACAGCGTGTTTGTGCAAACTTAGGTGTTTGTTCCAACAAGTAGTGCAAACTTAATTTCAAGGTCAAAATCCGTTAAACACTGCCATACACGTTCAAACCTCTTGTCAAGCGATTAGCGCAATAATAATAGGCCCCCATACACGGTCAGCAATTTGCGCAACAACACTGTTTGTGCAAACCTCATTTTATTTTGTGATTTTTGGTCAAACAATGTTGTTGGTCAAACAAAGTTCAAATCGTTTGTGAATCGCGAAAGTATCCCGCAATAAAAATCGGTCCCGACCGATTTCTTTCGAAGCATTGTGCAGCAACTCAATCCATACACACAATCAAATTGTTTGTGCAACTACGGTTGTTGTGTAAATTACTTGATCGTGTATCTGGACCTTTAATAACGATTTCAAAAGCAATCATATTTCTTGGTTTTTTCTTATATTTTTTTTAAATTTAAAATCTTTGTAAAAAATTTCGGTTCTTTTAAAATTTTTTAGGATCGGTTTTGTACTGAAAGATACAAGTTAGTAATTCATTTCGCAAAAAAAGTGTCACTTCAAATTATTATTGAAAATGATATAGCTGCTATTCTTAGAAATATACAATTTTTATATTTGAATTACTTTTGTTTAGTAATGTGGTAAAGAAACAAATATAAATTAGCATTTAAAATTCAATTTATTGACGGAAGATTCAAAAAAAAAATATAACGTTTTTTCAAATTTTTAAAAAATTTCAATATTATAAAAAAATATATAGATAAATAATATATATATATATATATATATATATATATATATATATATATATATATATATATATATATATATATATATATATATATATATATATATATATTAAAATGAATCTCTCGTCAAAATAAATATATACCGGTAGCGAATGAAACCGGATTCGAAAAACTATAATTATAAATACTTTCGAAACTATAAACTTTATAAATTAATTTTTTTTAAAATAATTATTACACCGTTTTGACGAACACAAAATATCGTAACTTGAAAATTGATTAAAGATTATAGTTTCGTTAAAATAATGTACTTTATTAGAAATAATATTAATATTATAATATTGTTATAAACACTGCCCACTTCGCAACGGGTTTTATATTGAATGTATAAATAGATAAAAAAATAATTACAAATAAATAAATAATAAAACAAAGTGAAAAAATGAAAATTGTAGATATTAATGAAAAACAATTGTATGGAGACATGAATACCTAATAAAAAATTGTAGCCGACTAATCAATGGCTACAAAAAAGTTTCAAAAGTCTTTAATAAAAAAAAAAAACAAAATTCAATATTCTATAAAAAAATAAATCGATCCCGAATAAAAAAATCATTGTTTTTGTATATAGAGTGTCTTGAAAAACGAGAGTTCAAAAAATTTGTAATTAATTCTGGTTTGTCATTTATTATTTTAATTTTTTGACTCTTTGGATGTTTTTACACAAATAAAACTTCTGATGCAAGTTTTCAATCGAGCGTTTTGGTGACCAAGCGCAGTATAATTTTTTGAATGTTTCTAGTTCTAGTTCTCTATCACTATAGTTCTCTATCACTATAGAGAAGGATCCTATTTGATGTAACATTTCATGCAATGCTATATATAACTCAATATGTAAGTATAGTGCGTATGTATGTGTGAGATCTTCTTTCTTGTGATTGGTATTTTTTGACCAGGTGACTGGCATTGTTGACAATGAAAGGAATATTAAACAAGAAAAGAATTATACCTGTTAAAAAATGCAATTGAAAACTTTCATATGAATTTCATCGTGTGCACAGCAATGTAATTTTTGTTATATCAACTATTTTTATTGCGATTGAAAACTTGTATAAAAAATTGCATGTGTAAAAACACACTTACACAGTTTAAGCGTTTATGTGAACTAGAAAAAAATATGACACAATTTATCTTATAATACCGAACAATTATGTTATCAATAGAAATGGTAAAAACAACACTAATGGACGCTTAAAGTGTGTAAGCGTCTAAATAGATTGAATTTAGTACAACTAAAATTTTGATCAGAGTTTAGTACATCTAGAATAAAAACAGATATATTATATTTATATTTTTTATTATATTTTTACATAAAGATGCAAAATATTGATTTACTGAAATATTTAGACAAACCAGATTGCAAAAACATATGAGTAAATTTATACAAAATTAATAAGAATTTGTTTCAAAAGCGGATTAACTAATTGGCGAATTTAAATGCAATATTAATTTGAAAGCCAGTATACACTTGTAGAGACACTTTATATGGAAAAATAAAATTTAAAAGTGGGAACATTTTACTTCCAATATAATAAATTTACTACAAGTACAAGTTATTCAAAAGTTAAAAAACGCATTTTCGTATTTTAGCATGATCATTTTTTGGTACTAATATCGTATATAAAAACCATTTATTACGGTTTGTTTAATTGGAGCTAAATTCACAACAACAACAACAACAACAACAACAACAGAAACTCAATTTATATTAAAAAAAAAAAAATTGTTATCACAGTCAGGTTGTATAGAGCATGAAACGGAGCATTTAATATTAGTCATTTTCCATAAAAATACAATTTATATTTTGCTCGACAGTCTTTTGATTTGATTTTAAAATATTTGTACCATAAAATATTGAAGTAAAATAATTTCAAAATATGATTTGGTATAGAGATGTTTCACTATAAAAAGTAATACTCTTAAAAACAAAAAAGTATTTATTGCCGAAATATTTAATTATAGTTAAAATTATAATAACAGACAAAAAAAAACAACACTTTATACTGGTAATTGTCAATTTTTCAAAATAATACTATAAAAAAAAGAGAGAACAAATTAATAAACCTCATTTGAAAATACTTAATATTTAAATAAAATAGGTGATTTTTCAGTATGGGTACAATATTTTTTCTTATCATATAAAGAAAGGGAAAATTTTATACATAAGTCTTTTTTATATTAATATACAACGCAGACTTTTTCAAAGATAATAATTCAAACAGTTATTAATTATTATATTAGTTTTTTTACTAGGGCCGAGTTGCACAAACTTCTGCTAGAACTCAAGTTAAATTCAAGTTCACTTTACCCAAATAAGAACATACTTTGTATTTCTTATGGACAGTCTTGTGTAGCTTCTTAAGTGCTATCTCTGTTTAGCAGGGGTTGCCAACTTTTGTGTGCATATGATCTACTTTTTATCTTCAGAATGTGACGCGATCGACTTGTAATATTTATTCGTACATATGAAAAAGTTGTTATAAAAATGCACAGTATTACTGATTATTTGATTTTAAGATTTCACTTTTGCGATTTTTTTGGGTCAGGAAAATTTATCACGGAAGAATGATACAAGATTGTTAGACTTGTTTTTTTGCTAATCCATCAATAACTCGCGGGAGTACACGTCTTACTCAATCACCCTGTATATCCACCTACAGATATTAGACAGATTTAGAATTTATTTGATAACTAATGCGAAGACGCAGTTTGCATGTCTCTAACCAAGGAATCATAATTAGGTGTATATCCTGACAACGATAATAATAATGAGTCTTCAGTATGGAAATAAATCAGGACATAGCATTGTTTAGTCTTTGTTCGTTAGCTTTAAGTATGAAAATGCCGATTCACATAGGTATGTAGATCCGAAACAAGAATAAACATATTTGGTGATATTGAATGACCAGAGTTTTTTTAGTTATTTTGCATTATTTTAAACAAAAAAAGGTAAACTTGACCGTTTCCGAGTTATAAACAATGTAATATTTGAAACAACCGTTTTCAAGACTGGAAAACAACAACAAAAATTTCTGAAGAGTAATTACAGATGATTTCATTCTAAAGCTTTGTTTTTTAATTAATAAATTTTGATTTATTATTTGAAATAATAATGTATTTAAGTATATATAAATATACAAATTGGTACTATTTAGCGGATTATCGCCTGTTGACTTAAGGCCCGGCGGCCCGCATCACATGCAAATAAACGATCATACAATTAACTTCATCTAAAAGGCACCAATTGATTTACTATTACTATTTCTAAAACTTTGCTTGATTTAGATAGCACTAAATAAGGTCGATGCACTAAACAAGAAGTAAAATTAAAAATTAAAAAAAAAACCCAATATGAAACATAATACGAACTTCCCGTTGCCTCCACCAAATTTAAATGTAAAATGATAATGTTAATAAGAATAATATGCGATCATCTTGGAAAAGAGCTGATAATTTTCAAACGACTGAACCTATTTTTATCAAACAAACATTTTCTAAAAAAACCTAATGAATAAGGTACAATTCAGCTAAAAAAAATTTTGAAAATTGAATACTATTTTTGTGGCCCATAGTACAATTAATGATCAGACGTCGTATAGAAAATGTCGGGAAATATATTATGAACTTATAGCAGTACAGCCAATGAGTTTTATAGTTTTATTACTCTTAATTGTCTATTCTGAATAAACCCATAATTTTTTAACATTTAAATATCCATTCAGAATGGATACTTAAAGGCCATAAAACTATAAAAATTTGACAACATTTGCTACTCGATATATGGCCACTGAATGTACAATTAAAATTGACTCCTATAGTGGTGTTCCTCCTTCAAATTTATGCAGCCGATTTGCGTTGAATATATTTGGTTTTCAGTAAAAGGTTTGGGAAAAGTCATTCGATATAATAATACTTCCAACATTTTTTCGTAAATCAAATCATAGATTCGACACAAATGAACTGTAAAATTTTGTAAAAAGAACGCTACTTTTGGAGTTGATAGATAGTACGTGGGTATTCATGTTTCATTTAAGGTCCAAAAATATAGTAAAATGCTGTGTTTCGATGAAATATCTTTGAACATGATAATCTATACTTGTATATTAATATAAATTGTTATTACTTATAAAAAACGACACTAAATCAGGCAAGTTTTTCCACTATGTTTGTTAAAAGGGGATGATAACACTAAGGGATGATAAAAAAAATATTTGATAAGTAATTTTTATAAAAAAATAAATAAATAAATTAAAAATCATATTGAAAAAAAAAACTTTTAAATAACTAGTAAAAAAGAAAAATTTAAAGACATTTATTAAATTAGATCTGACAATCGATTGAAAAAAAAAACAATTTAAAATCGATTATACACAATTTATAGTTAATTAATTTTGTTTTAGTTTTTCAAATACAAATAATAATTAATTATTAAAAAAAAAAATGTTTTGATTTCTTTATTTAACCGACGTACATACATATTCTCATCACCAAATTAAAAAAACACACACACTACCATAATGAAAGTATTATACTTGACCGTATAATATTTTATTAATAAAAACTACCACACATTTTTTGTATAAAATCGAAAAATAAAAAAAATAAATTTTTCTGTTATTAAGGGAAAACAAAAAAAAACAAACGTATGTAAAGTGATTTATAAAAATAAATAAAAAAAATATTTCGCTTGAGAATGTTGATTATGAAAAATAAGCGAATTTTTATGTAGATGCCTTTATTTCATTTAAGGATGTACGAGCACTGAAGCTTCAAAAAGATTAAGGCTTGATTTTTTAGTTGAAGTACATATAAATCAATTATAAAAGTTTCAACAGGGTCTTCAATTAATTATTTAATGTTAAAGTTCGAGTTTTAATGCATTATGGAGAAACCCATATTTTTACACATATTTTGATAATTTTCACTTGGAATAAAAAAAAACTACGCAATAGAAACTAGAAATATTAATGAAGAGATTGATCCAATAAAATTCCAGTATGATGGGCGTAAAAAAAATATTTAAGAAAACAACTGAGATTTCGGGTAAATTTTATTTCTGTCCGCTTAAATATCGTTTTTGTTAGGCCCGGTATGACGGGCCTAAATTAAATTTTAACTTACGACAAAAAATAATAAACATTATTCTGGACTTTTACGAATGTATTATATAAGATTTTGAAGAATTTTATAAATGGACTATACATCAGCGTTCGTACATCCTTAAATTGATTTTCGAATGATAATTATTTATCCCTTTTGCATTATTTATCCTTTTTGTTTATACAAACTAGCGATTTTCATGGTATGAATTATTGGAAAAATTCTACTCCTCAGAATCAGTAAGTATATATACTTCTGTAGATATAGTGTAGGGTAGTTAATGTTTTGTTTTAAAATAATTTTAACGTCTGTTCAGTTTATTGAAAAACTTGTTCCAAGCAATTTTTTAGGAAATAAAAATCCTCACATTTCTTGTCTCAACAATCTTTTCATAGCGTCAATAAAATTTCAAATTCGCCCCCTTTACCTAGATCAGTTTTTTAGTATTATAAATACGTATTTCGACTACAATGTAGTCATCATCAGTATAAATTAGCTAGTCGTAATTTACTCTTTGACAATTAGAAATAGATAGAAAGTCGAGATCAATAGACAAAAATTAAAATAAATAGAAAATTAACTAAATTAAAATATACTGGATTTAAAATATAATAAATTTTAAATTATATTGAAATTACTCTTGTTAAAATTTCCTTCATACACATTTATACCTGTTAACTTTTATAACCTTACTTTCACAGTTGTGCATAAACCAAATCAAAAAGGTACAAATCAACAACAAAAATTTTGTGGCCCATAGTACCTTATTCTTATTATAAAAGTTAATGTTAGTATATTTATATATTTATAATGAACAAGCCTTTTACGAAAACAAGGCACAAATTAAATATAAAATTTTGATAATTGAGCGCTACTTTTGTGGCGCATAGTACCTATACATATAATATAAATACATATAATTAGTTTAGTCCCAAGTTTGTCCCAAAATAAATTTCGGTGTACGCATTCATAAAATGTTCGAATTAGTTCATTTCCGCATGCTCGTCTAAACTCAGAGCTAAATAAACCATATTTTGACAAAATGGAAACCCGACTTCAAAAATAAAATATTCTATAACAAAAAATGCACTAAAAAGTAAAAAAATAATTGCATATTCTTGTGCCAATTTTAGTTCACCTAAGCAAAAATTTTTAAATATATATGTACAATTATTGTTATTTTTGGAGGCGGTGTCAGCATTGAGAAATTCACATAATTTTTGGACACCGCCTCCAAAAATAACAATAATTGTACATATATATTTAAAAATTTTTGCTTAGGTGAACTAAAATTGGCACAAGAATATGCAATTATTTTTTTACTTTTTAGTGCATTTTTTGTTATAGAATATTTTATTTTTGAAGTCGGGTTTCCATTTTGTCAAAATATGGTTTATTTCTCGCTTTTTAGTGACTTTGAAGTTCTATAACTAGTTTTATTTGTCTAAATATGGGTAGACCTACTTAAACAACTAATTTTTAGTGAATTTTTTTATAACACATTTTTTTTTACCCGTTTTTTTTTTTTTTAATTTTAAGAGCATTTTTTTATAACAGATTTTCAATTTTATTTACATGCATTTTGTTTTTTTTTTGTAAAAATTTTTTTTTTTGGGGTCGGTTTTTTTTTTGTAAAAAAATTTTTTGAAGTCGGTTTTTAAAAAATTTTTTTATTTTCCCATTATGAATGAGTATACCCTTTCAAAAAAAAAAAAAAATTCTGCAGAAATCGGTTATCACATATAAAATGAGGATTTTCCTCGATTTTCCGGGGATCCCCTCATCAGAATGCGATTTGGTGCCAATGGGACCAATGGGAAACCAAACCCTTTAAAACAAAAAAAAAAAATTCAAAATCGGTTCATAAATGTTGGAGTTCTGAGGTGACACACATAAAAAAAAAAAAAAAAAAAATACAGACGAATTGAGAACCATCCTCCTTTTTTGAAGTCGGGTTAAAAAAGACACTTCAAGTTTGGGGATGGGCAATATCACTTCATGCATCACCCCGCTAAAGACGAAAATATCTATCGTTAAAACCGTAAAAAACATTTTTTTTAATTGTTGAAACTCGTTTTCATGAACTTGGTAAAACTCGGCGCATTCTGATAGAAAACTCGGTATTTATAAGTTATTTAAACGATTCACTTATTTAGTAATTGTTACATTTCTTGATGTTAATGAACTATTAACAATAACAGTAACTTTTGGTCGAGTTTCCAGAATTTGTTTACAACGCTTTTAACACTACAAACATTTGGTTCATATTTATTTTAACTTCGGACTTTAAATGAATGTCAGGAAATGGCAACTGGAAAAAGCCGAACATACATACACCTTTAAAAAGTAATGTGTTTCTTTTAGGATCAAACTTAAGATATTTTCCGCCTTATATTGTTCATTTTTTTTACGCCCCCCACAATTTTAATATGTTAACTTCGGTTAACTCCACAGTAAACTATGCCCAATTTGATAGCATATCAAAAAAAATCATATGCTAATGAATTATGTCATGAATGAATATTATAAAAAATGAGTTTTATTCTATGTAACATTATCCCTAATATAACTGCAGTTCTAGTACGGAATCTCTTAAGGTTCTCGTATTGCTCTCCTCCGTTGGATGGAAAAATTTTGTTAAATCGAAAATTTTATCGAGTAAGACATCATCATTTTCGCCAGTCACTCATCCTTCGAATTGTATACAGGAAAGATATTAATAAATTTTGCCAGTTTTTTTGCCTGTTATGCTAATAAATTTTGCCTGATTTTTAAATCAACTCTTCACTCTTTTAATTGTTGCACGCGTAGGGAACTATTTACCAAAACGCAATATATGAATCAAATTAGTGTGAGTGAAAAATAAAAGAGACAATGAGAAATCACAAATCAGTTTCAGCAGTTCTGATTCTCAGAATCACAAATCAGTTTCAGCGGTTCTGATTCTCAGAATCAAAACAGAACAAATGGACAAATATAAACAATGAAAAAATAAAATAATATTAAATATTTGTCACTCCCAAAACTTTGCAGCTCTAGGTTACTTTCTACTCAGCTGAATGGTAAATCCAGCCCTGATTTTACTTACATGCCTCACAAAAAACTTATCGTAACATCACGTTTAAAAATACAGTCATATTGGCAATGTTGGTTTATCTTGAGAAATTTTTGAACGTTTATAAAAGTACTGACATCGTTTTAGCTGCTTTGGCAACACGGTTAAATGAAATTCGTATAGAAAATAAGATTTTACTTTGCTTCCGGAAATGAGGAAAGATGACTAAATACGGAAGTCCATATTTAAATTTTAAGTCAATTCTATTTTTAACCGACTTTAAAAAATGAGAAGGGCATTAAATTCGATTGCAAATGCAGATTGTACATATATTTTATAAAAAAGTAAGACTTAAATTTGCTTCTAACATTCGAATTCATGCAGAAATCATTGATGAAGTATCTCACCAAAAATACTCATTTATTAATAAAGTAAGTTTGTACGAGAAGTGCATCATTTTTGAAATTAAAAACTTGGAAGTTGGTTTTTAGGCTTTTTACATTTGAAAAAATTCAAATACAGTAGAACCTCGATAACGTAAAAACCTCTATAAATTAAACATTTTTTTATTCCCTTCCCCTCAGAACCCAAAACCTCTTTTACTTAAAATACGAAGCCTCTATAACTTATACGAATAATTTGGGTACTAAACCTCTGTAGCCAATAAAAAAAGCATGGATGTCAGCAGAACTTTTTAAAAAATGGCTTATAAAAACAGACAAATGGCTTCTGCAAAAAACCTCAATAAGTAAAATTATGAAGAAAAAAAAATATTATCAATGTTCAGACATATTGCTTAAATGTCAAAGTAAGTAAGTCGCTTCCGTTGGTATAATATAATCGAAAGGCAACCATACTAACAATGGAAATAAATAGACGCTAGTTTACAAAAACCAAATTTAAAATATGTTAATAGTAAATAAACAAAATTAATAATATAATGGCATCAAAAATGATAGTGAAAGATCATATGCATAGCACTACCATAACATCTAAGATAGCTCAGTTGGTAGAGCATTGGTCTAGAATGCCAGAAGTCGTGGGTTCGATCCCCATCCCTAGATGTGTATGATTTTTCATATCAAGCAAAAAATATTAAAATTATGAACCATTAAAACCTCTCTAACTCCTAAAAACTCGATAACTCAAATTATTTAACATTTCCCCTGGTCTTTATAAGTTATCGAGGTTCTACTATATATATATATATATATATATATATATATATATATATATATATATATATATATATATATATATATATATATATATATATATATATATATATATAATATATATATATATATATATATATAAATCTTGGACGAATCTAATTCTTTATACAGTTAAAAATAAAATTTTATTAGAGAAATGATTGATTGATTGAATATAGATGGTAATTGAAAATAAATTACAAAGCTTCATTTTATATATTGTTATATATGTAAGAAAAGAAAATGTTTATTTCTTTTTTGTGTTTTATTTTATATACCATATTCATTGAATTCGAGTCGACGCATATCAACGACAGACTTTAATCTATTTGTAGTTGCCTACATAACTGCAGAATGCAGTTATTCAATTTCTTTCGTGCTTTCTTCTTTTTTCCACATTTGTAGGTCAACAACCTGATAAGGCATATGAATGACAACATATTAAAGTATGTAGGTCAATAAATACAAAATAGGTATTGGCCAAACTTTGATGAAAAACCATTATTGTCTTTAAAAAAGTAACCAAAATTGTACCTGACACAATAGCAAAAAAGATTATAAAATTTTAAATCAAAGTTAAAAAATTCAGCTTGATATTAAATGATTTAAATTATAACTAAGCCAAATATAAGAGTGTCAAGAATTTTGTGATTTAAACAAATAAAAAGTTTAGAAATAGAAACGATTATAAACTTTACGCTTTTCGATAGTAATTTTATATATAACTAGAAAAAATGCATGTTGTATACATATGAGTGCGTAGGTATATAATTAGGTCACTCGGTCACTAAAGTCAGGGTGTGTTACAGGCGGGTGTGTCAGTGCCATTGCCCTCACTCAGAGCTCTTTGACTACAAATTTTTGCTACCCCACTTGAACTTGTTCAAGATGCAATCTGTACAATTACACTACAATGTACTATATTGTATTTTAACATCATATTGAACTGCGTGTAATAAATAATTTAAAATTCACCATTCTTGTAAAAGAAATAAAAGTATTATTTTAATGAAAAACAAATTGAAATTTAAAAAAGATAATTTTGTTACGCAGGAGCTGGGTAAACTAAGCAAATTTCTTCAGTAGTTGCGAATAAAATTATCACTTAATAAATAATATAATTAATATTATATAATTGTATTCATTCAACAAAAATTTGTTTTTGGAATATATCTATTATTTTATTTCTTAATAATTTTTAGATCCATGCAAATTTGATACAGTATTTCGAAATCTTACAATGATTACCGTCATTCTTTCCAAATTTTTCATGTATTTAAAATTCATTTAAATACATGAAAAATCAAGTAACCATGGTGAGTTATTTATAATATTCATTATTTTGGGTATTTGTATTAGATTTTGGGTATTTGTAAGTTACAGAAAATATGGTCAGGTAATGAATTGTAGTAAAATTGATTTACTACAACTTTACAAATTTTTCCATTTTACAATGTTGATAGAGTAATTAAAGATTTTAGGCTTCCCCTTCCCCCCACTTTCCCCTTGTCCGATTTTGACCATTAACGAACTTTGTCTCTCAAATATAAAAAGCACGTGTCACATCAAATTTCATTATTGCGATCCTAAAATTACGAACTCTACAGCACACACAAACACACCCATATATATACATATATATATATATATATACATATATATATATATATACACATATATATATATATATATATATATATATATATATATATTTACATATATATATATATATATATATATATATGTAAAACCAAATTTGAAAGTTTGGTATATCGAAAAATAGATTGCTGGACACCTCAAACAGGCCCTCTCCAAACATGAACTCCTAATAATAATATTAGGATTTTATTAATATTATAAATTTTAAAACTCGCCAATCAACTTTTGTTATCAAATTTAGAAGAAGAAAAAAAATTTTAATTCTTCAAAATTTGACTTCCAATATCATTAGAATGGTTGGGTTAATGAAAAAGGTGTAAATGGCCTTTTTTGTAGGTCGTTAAATTCTCACGTATCGAATATTTTTTAATAATTAAAAATTAGTGAGTAATAACATTAATTATGAAAAAAAACGTTTATATATATATATATATATATATATATATATATATATATATATATATATATATAGGTGAGTCGAACCAAGTGGATAATAGCACACACCTCCACTTGCTTGCACGATTCTCTCATTTTTCTACAACATCCAATAGAACACCTGGATAATAAAAATCTATTCTTTATTTAAATAAGTATAATGTTAACAAGTATTCTGTTTCACTAATCTTTCAAACTGCTTTATTTTTGTGCGCACATTGATTTGAGTGTTTTGTTTGTGGTTTATATCATGTCTTTGGGTGGTCTTCGTTTTGTTATAATGTATTGTATTCTATTGGATGTTGTAGAAAAATGAGAGAATCGTGCAAGCAAGTGGAGGTGTGTGCTATTATCTACTTGGTTCGACTCACCCTCTATATATATATATATATATATATATATATATATATATATATATATATATATATATATATATATATAGAGGGAACATTATACTTATTTAAATAAAGAATAGATTTTTATTATCCAGGGGCGAATCTAGAAATTTTACACGGGAGACGCATATATACAAATTTCTGGATTCGCCCCTGACCGACAAAATATAAATAAATATATATATGTATATGTGTCTGTAATCGCTCTACCGGTCACAATTTTAATCTGATTGGAATTAAATTGGGTGTGTGCTTTTGATATTTGAACGGTCGAGTTCGTTAATTGGCAAAATCGGACAAGGGAAAGAGGGTTTAGAAGGAGAGGAAAACACAAAATTTGGTATAAGTCTTAATGTTGGAAAAATCGAAAAATGTCTAAGGAGTAAAGTTATAGATAATTAATTTTACTATAATTTTGGTTCTTATCATTTTTTCTGTCACCCCAATATTGACAGAAATATTTACGAATTAAAATTGAAAGTTAAATTCCTAAATCTCTGTACACATTAGAGTTTGAGAAAAAATGATCAGGTAATGAATTGTAGCAAACACGATTTTCTACAACTTTACTCCTTATACATTTTTCCATTTTTTTTAAATCGTAGCCGCTAGAATAGTGGTTTATGTATTCTAAGGAAATTCGCTAAGTTGACGTAGCTCCTGCGTAACGAATTTTTTTTGAATAGTTCTTACTATTAGTAAAATAAATAGGTATATATAAGTATAGGTATATATAATCACTTACCTAAAAAATTCACTTTATCAAAGCCAACTTAAATTAAGAATAGTTAACTACAACCGTTAACTATTAGATTGATAATTTAATTCTGCAATAATAATATGCTTTTAGTTTTATAAGATCTTTTGTTCAAGAGTTCATAAAACATTATAAAATATTCAAAATACTATTTTTTATTCGTAAAAATACTTCCACATTAGGTTTAAACCAGATAGTTTAAACCAGATAGATGTTTTATTTGGATTTTTATTTTTTGACACGATTTTTTTGTTGTGAAATAAAACGTAATAAAATACTCAAATTATCGTTTTATATTATTGTGTGGCATTCTATAATCTATACAGAGGACGTATAGCAGTCACACAACATGTTTGAATACACAAGATATTTATAAGCTTAAATATAATTTAGTAAAGGTATAATCTACCTCTACTTGCAATAATATAACACTTGTGAATTAAAACACCCAAGCTCAATTGATAAATTTTCTACTAAAATTAAATTTAAAGCTAATTTTATAAATAAATCAAATGCCGACAGATATGATTATTAATTACATACATGTAATGTGAATATTGTTTTGGGGAAATAGATACAAATTGCAATGACCCAATGTATATAAACAAAAATAATCTTTATTTTTAGGTCAAAAAATATATAATATATATGTATATGTGTTTATAAAAAGAGTATAATGTTTTTCTAAACTAACAAAGTCTTCTAATTGGTTTCTATTTCAATTTCCCTTTTCTCTTTTCGTTTTATGTTTCTTATGATCGTTTCTTTCCAGTCTTTAAATTTTTTCTTTTTTTTTTGTATGCTGTTCTTTTTACTTTTTTCGTCATCTTTTTGAGATTTAATAGTAGTATCATCATTTATTCTTTCTTGATCGTCTATCGCATTACTAATTGAATTACTTAACATAGAATTTGTATTGGCTTCATCTGAACTTGTTGGAGAACAATGAGGTGATGATCCAGCAACATCCAACATAGGTCTATAAAACAATATTTATTAAAATTAACGTAAACAATTTCATCAAAAGATCTTTATTTAATAAAAATTTACATAATAAATTTAAAAAACTTTGTTGAGAGATTATCTATCACAAAATATTCAATAGATAATTTAAAACCGATTATCTTTGCCACCATTTTCATCTATCTGATTTGTATATAGAGAGGAAAAATTTCCGTTGCCGTTGTACGAGTAGTAATCTAGTATGCACAATGCAGTTTCATCTTCAAATCAATTTCTATCAGTTTAACTGTGTTATTCAAATTATTGATTGCTTATCATTTAAAATGAACAGAGATCGTAATTTTTATTACTCCCATCAAGTGAAAAGGAGAAGAAAAACAAGTAAAAATAACAACTAACTGAGTTAATTGCTTAAATACCTGGTATATAAATTCGGAACTAAACTTAATATACCCTGGTATATATGGTTTCCATCATTAAAAATTTCAAGGGTTTTATCCAATAAGACAGATCACTCTTTGATTTGAAATATAAGGAATTCATTATAAATAATTTTCTTTATGTTCACGAAACTATTGATACTAACATATTGATCGAAAATCGAAACAAAAATATTCTGTGAACGCGAAAGTTCTCAATGAGAAATAACTTTAAACGGTAGAAAAACAACCATATTTGTAAAAGTAGATTCGGTCACGTACGCCACTAGTTTAAAGCGACAGTAAAACTTCGATCGTCGACATCAGAGGCACTAGACCGCTGCACAAATACCACCGACGAGAAATTGACCGATTGTTTTTTGTCTAAACTATTCGTGAAAACTGTTTTTCTTATGTTCAAATTTCTCAAAAGGTTATTGATTAGATTAAATTTTTTTATGGAGTTAATTTATACAAAAATAGCTTATTTTGAAATAACTTTATTAGAACATTTCTAGCTAAGATTCCAAAATTTTTGTTTATACAAACCTAGAATTGATGCTTTCTGTGATTTTTATACTTTGTGATTTATTATTTGTGCAAGCAGTTTTTTGTTTAATTGAATAATATAACCGATCCCAACGATTTTTAAAACGATCTTCTCCGGTAAAATCAATCATATTGTACACTACTAATGTTCCTGGTAATACACAATCATCAAATCTTAGTGGTACTATTTTATTTGTCCATTTTTCTGTAAATAAAAAATATTCATTTTAATTAGTTTCAATTTTTCCAAATATATATGTCTATATCTTGTATCTTGTAAAATTGGCTGAAAAATTCGATATTATTTTTTTAAATTTTAATAGTTGATTTGTGTCTTATTAATTCAGTTTTCACTAAGACTTTCTACATACGACCTATTTTTTGTTTTATTTCAAATTAAATGTAAAAATATACAGTAGATTTAAATATTATTTTCCAAATCAATGTAAATTTTAAATAATACCAACTTCGAAAATTCTCAAGTGGCCCAATAACCTTGAGAGTGACAACAACCGTCTAGCAAAGCTATCACATAAGTATATTACGTGATATAAAAATATACTGATATCATATAATACCCTAAGTGCTGTTGGCGAAATTGAGGTAAGTATTTCAGGCATTTTGAAATCATAAAAAAGTACAATTTTAATGTTAGTGAAACTGGAATAGGAAGTCTGGAAGGGCTTTTGGTTATTTCGCTACAGCACAGCAATGACTTTTACAAAAAATTAATCTAAAAAAATAAACTTTAGGCACTTTGGAATCGATCCAATTTTTTATTTCAGCATTAAAAAAATCTAGAAATAACAATTCCAGACCTTTTAGGCGGATTTGAAGTATGACCCGACTGTTCCGAACTTGTTTTAGAAATAATGAAAAAGATATGCTTTAGGTAATCTGAAATTTGTATAGCATATTTATTAATTAATATCAAAAATATGTGAAAAATGCCAGACGAATGTGACGGATTTAAATTATTACCTGACACGAATAAAGATTTTAAATAAGTGCGATAAAAAAGCCTTATGCGTAGACATAGGTAAGAGAGAGTGAGAGAGAGAGAGTTCGTTTATAATATAAAATGTATTTGATTTTTGTAAATTGATTGTTACACTCATTTTTTTTCAAGTACACCTGTTATTAATAAAGAGCTAATATATCTATTTAGAAAATCTATAGACATCAAATTTCAATTAATATTGAAAATTTACTCAAACTATGTTAATTAACATTGTCTGAATTCAAGTTACATATTTAAAAAATATTTAACTTGAATTCAACTTTTAGGTTGGTAGTACATGGATGAGAAAAAGACCCTAATTTGCGATAAGTATCGCAATCTGGCAACTCTGCGTAAGAACGAAGTTCACTATAATTTGATACGATTTGTTTCGATTCGACTAATCTATTGCGTATGTGACAATAGACGTACGACTTCTGACGATATCAAAGATTGTAAAATAAACTTAACATTCGGATCATCCAACAACATAAGCGAAATGACAACAACAAAAAATTAATTAAATAACTAAAAAAAAAATTAATTAAATATAGGTACCTATTCCAAGTGCTTGTGTATATTTTAGAATGTATGTAAATAAACCAGACTCTAAAAATGATTTCGTAACTAAAATTACTAATTTCGTACACCGTTCCGAAATTAATTTGGTAATAGCGTCATGTTTAAATTGTACAGTCAGTAAATCACGATCAGTTGTACAACATCTTAATTGCCTACTTTCTAATTCTTGAATTACTCTTATACCATCTTCTTCATTTTGTTCATGATATAAAATGTAGGCATCGTAATGTTCATCGTTTAAAGTTAAAACAGATGAATCCTCTTCAATCCATTTTTCTTCCTTGTGTTCGATTTCGAGCCTTCCTTTATTGTGAGTATCGACGTAAAATTGAATATCTTTGTCTAAAAAAATTATTGTACTTTATATTTAAACAATAAAAGCTTATATTGTGAAATGAAATTTAGATGGCGAAATTTGATTCTTAATTGAAGATAAATCATGGTAGAAGCTGAAGTATGGATTTGGCGAGATTTAATTATTTTACATTTTATACACATTATTTTTAATAATAATGTACACTCCCGTCCATAAAAAATGAACCAGTTTGAACATTTTTAGTGTTACTGAATGTAATATTAGACATATATTTAGTAATACCTGAACAGTTTGACTATTCCTATAACAGTTCAAAAGCCAATAGGAATAACTGTGACCTGAACAGTCTCCGCGTGGTGGCTATAGTTCATACAGGAACACCATTATTAGACTCAAATGTTTTTTCGAGCAAATAATTGACGTTCTTCAAATTTATATTTAAAAAAAATTTGCATTACCAAATTCTCATAATTTTCGAAAAATAACCAAAAATCATACGATACGAAAAAAATTTAAATGTTATTTCTTCCCAATACAATATCTCCAAAAGATTATTATACACTTGACGTAAATATTGCAGAAAAAATTACTTTTTCAAAAAGATTCGAATCTTGAGCAATTTGCGTTTTCTAATATGACGATTCACCTTGGCAATTCATTATTAAGTTTAGTTTTTTGAACAAATCAAAACAAATTTCAACACTGTTTTAGTTGCTATCAACCATTGTCAAAGATTCTTGGACAATCTTGGATTACATACAAATATTTTCAAGTAAAAAAATATAAGTACAGTATTTTAAACAAAGTTCCATAATCTTGCCAGCTTGTGAGTGTGGACTATAAAATGTGAAGTGAACATAGATGGCAAAATTTGGTTTTTATTCAAAATTACAATTTTAAAAGGCGAATTGTTTCCACACTACTTCCACAATGTAAAGCTCGAACAAATTAAATTTCAATGAAATTTGCAATTATTTTGATTCAATTATCGACAAGTGTATGTGGTAGTAAAAACCATGTATCGGTACGTTTCTAGGATAACGAACAGCATGAAAAATTTCTTCAAGTTAAATCGAGCAAAAAGAATGATTCTATTATTTGAATGCACCTCACAATTAAATAAAGAGCAAAAAGTAAATGCTATTTTTAACATTCAAACTAAAATCACCTTTTTCGTGGTTGAGAAATATAAAAATAGATTTTGTTTTAGTATACATACCTAAGATTTCCTGAATGTCGTCGAAAATATCCCATCGATCAAGTAGTTTTAAATATTTCAATAATGATTCTACGTTATACGTCTCAGCTAATTCTTTAGAGGACTGCCATATTTGTAAAACCTTCCCCGTGGGATTCGGTTCTAAACGTGAAATAGATTCTCCTATATATATTTTTTCATGTTCTCCTATATAGTGCAGTAAACCTCGCCAATCTCTGTAATAAGTTAACATTTTTATGCTTTTAAAAAATGCACAATACATTTTCATCAAGGGGAAGATCAAAATATCAAGTATTGATACTGTTTAAATCATGCGGAAATGTTTTTAAATGTGAATTAATCTCTACCACTTTCCATTAAACAAATAAAAAAAAAGAAATTGAATCATATTCAATTTTAATCAAATAATCATATTTATAAACGCTTTCTATTGATACAATAGCCATAAGGAATTGGTGCAAAAGGTTTTAATTCAAACTTTGAAATTCTTACTTTGGCACACCTTCATCATTTGGAACTACTCTATATATGTTTAATGCTTCTGACAATATATGTTTGGATTTATTCAAAGCATTAATTGATATTTTTGAATAGTCACAAGTAGATCCCATTTTTTATAAATAATTCAAAAACAATCATATATGTTTGAATTTAAAAAACAAAACACACTTTTTATTACAAAATACAGTGCAAAAGGTCAAACAAATTTAACTTATAAAACAAATTAGCATCCAATATTCAATTGTTCATTTTTTATTCACAGCCATAATTAAACTTTTGATTAACGAAATTTATTAGCTGTCAATTATTTAAGATTTTTTCGTAACGAGATTATTTCGAAAACTTCTGTAACTGTAATCATTACTTCAACTTTCCTGTTATTATGACAGGCACAAGACAGACATATATTTTAAGACAAGACTGTTATGACAGAGAAATCTCTGGTTATGATGACGCATTTAGATAATAAACATGGTTGCTTCCATTTAGACACACAGCCACGGAATGTATGACACACGGTGTGGACAAAGCATCTACTAGTTTCTGGCAAAATATCCGTTTTTGGAAAAGCGCGATGAATGGAACATAATCATGGAGAACAGAATTAAAAGGAGAATCGTCTTATATGTGGGACAAGTTGAAAAAGTGTCCAACTAAAATCGTGAAATAGTAGTTCAAAAAGAAACCTGAATGGCGCTAATAGGCAATAAGGGTTAGATGTTAGAGTATGTCTAGAAAATATAGATACGACTTCAGGTATACCTGTCAACAGACTTTCTCTGTTTAATTCTGCCATACTATAACAACTTAACAACTTTTGCTACAGCAACGCTATCCATTTGACTCCTTTTCTCGGACACTTCGATGTTGCTCACTTTTACCTTCCATATTGACCACGAATA